>WOXC01001072.1:0-386240 GCA_011680675.1 Gymnobelideus leadbeateri
TCTCTACTTTATCTTCCATCAGGGCTATCTTTATTAACTAATTCTTTCATTTGAAGTTAAATTAGCAGGACTCATCCAGCTCTAGTCCATCATTTAGCCTTTTGACCTGGAGTTAGGCAATTCATATTGGGTACATGATAGGGAGAGGGGCTGAGCCAGTGACTTTCCTGGTGTGGGCAATTCACTGAACAACCTCCTTTTACCAAGGTAGACCAACACCTTCTATAGAATTTAAAGGCTTAGTGAGTAGCTTGGGGTTCACAGGGGTTAAGTGGCTTAAGTGGCTTGCCCAGAGTCACACTGTCAGGAAGCCTCAGATGCTGAATTTGGATCCAGGTCTTTCTGGCTCTTAAACCACCCTCTATCCTGGCTCTCTATCCATTGTTCCATGTCATCTCTCAAGAAAGGCACACGAAAAAGATTCCCTGAAATGCTTGTCACCCAAATATCTCCATACTCCTTTTTCTTCTGAAATGATGATATGAGGGGGGATATGGAGCAAACAATACTTTTCAACTCAAGGCTCCTATGAGCTCTCATTCATTCGCTCATTTACTTATTTATTTAACATTTGTTAAATTCTCTATGTGTGCAGAGCAAAATAATGAACACTGCATAGAGATGTATAAGACATGGTTCCTGCCCTCAAGGAATTCCCAGTGTAGATGTATATAAAAATCACAATTTCAAGATAGCTTCCCAATGGAGAAGATAAATTCTAGAGATTCTCTTTGTTCTATATTGCTTCCCATTCTCCCTCCAAAGCTCTTACTTTTCCTCTTCTCCTTCATGATTTTAATTATATAGAGGAAATACTTCATTTATTAAAAAAAGATTTATTAAGCTACTATGTACAGGGTGCTGGGCTAAGTAATAAAGATATGAAGATAAAATTAAACAGTCCCTACTCTCCATGGGATTGTGTTCTTCTTGGGGGTACAACATGTAGAAGTGTAATCAATACAACGTTTACAGAAAGTGATGGTGGAGGAAGGACACCAATAAATAGGAAAAGTCTCATGTTGGAGGCGGCACCTGACCTGAGGATGCTTCAGGGAAGAGAGATAAGAAGGGAGTCCATTCCAGGCACTGGGAACGGACTGAAT
Organism: Gymnobelideus leadbeateri; assembly: GCA_011680675.1. Classification (NCBI taxonomy): domain Eukaryota; kingdom Metazoa; phylum Chordata; class Mammalia; order Diprotodontia; family Petauridae; genus Gymnobelideus; species Gymnobelideus leadbeateri. The sequence goes on from WOXC01001072.1 coordinate 1,107, forward strand.
GGGAGAACAAGATATAGACAGTGTTGGAGATTACTTTGAACTTAATCTCCTATAACAAGGCTGAAACACCTCCCCTTTCGCATTCTAGGTACCATTCAGGGGATCAGGTGGATCTTCTCTAATTGTATAGGATTAAGCTATTATACCAATATATGTGTCCCCCTCATTGTTAATCACTACTATTAATGTACAATTTCCATTTAACCAGCTAACATCAATTAGTTTTTACAATGGAATATTTACTTAGAAGATATAGTGTAAGTGTGAACATTTTCCAACATCTGGGTCGCCTTTTACCCAAAACTACTCAGACCCTAGAGAGAGAATATTCAGATTTAGTGGTTTCTATATAACATTTAAGCCACCAGGGTCACTTAAATTACTATATTATTATAGAAATCAGAAAAGGTTTTACATTATTTTATATTAGTTACTAATTACTATAGGAATTTAATAATTTAAAAATAATAATTTACATAATTTTACATTAATTACTAATTACTATAGGAATCAGAAAGGGTTTTATATTCAAACAGAACCAAGAAGTAACCTAAGGATTCTTTGAGTGGGAGGGCTTTGCTGGGAGACTAGGCCAAACAAGTCCCTCCAGACCATGACCCTCACCATCTAGTTACCAACACGAACTCCATCTTGGACCCTAGTGGCTCCTGTTCCTGACCTTTTGAAGTTCACAGTGTCATAGCCATCACTGATCTCTTTGACCTAAAATAGGAAAGAACAAAAGCAAAGAGGACTGTTTTCATGGCCACGTATCAGCCTTAGCTGAAGTGGCCATGAGGACTTCTCCTTTCATTATTATTTCAACTGAATAGCAACAGGGAAAGAAAGAGTTTGACCAAGCAGAGTACTACATCATTTTGGGTGGGATGTAGAAAGGTTTTAAACTCCAGAAAAAATAAGTTTATATTTTATCTAGAAGTAACTGGCAACCACTGAAACTTCTTGAGGCTATGGTCTGACCTGAATTTAGGAATATATGATATATATGGTATATTTCATATGTGTGGGATGAAAAAAAACCCATTCAAAATGTAATCAAGAACACAGAGATTTCTCAAGATAAAAACAGGAAATTGCTCTTCCCCTGGGAGAAGAGGGTGGTCCTCTTCATGATGGATCAGGGAGAGGAGGCATGTTACAAAAGACAGAACAACGGTCAAGCCCCCTGCCCCCCCAGCTGTCCCCATTGTCTCCCATTGGCTGAGAGACAGGCTCAAGTCTTGGCACAAAAATCTTCCCCAATTGCAAATAACATGGAAGCCTACCATTATCCCTCATTGGCAGGGAGGCTGGGCTTACAAAGAACAAGGAAATAGGGGATAGCTAATTCAAATGTACCTATCCTAATTTGGCAAACGCCAAAGTGAAGAAAGGAGGGGCTAAGAGCTTAATGTTGATTGACAGCAAGGGAAAGGGGGAAGGATCCTGAAGCAAGGAAGGGGCAGGGGGAAAGGTTGCCAGCAAGGTTGGAGGTCAAAAACTCCTGAATGGCCTAATGCTGATGTGACAGTAGTAAAGAAGGGGGAGGGAAGACGGGGAAAGGTGGAAGACAACAGTCAAAACTTACACCAAATTCTAGGATATATTCTGAGAAGTTTTCACTCCCCAGATGAATATGTGTGGAATATATGATATAATTCTATGTATGTATGTATATTATATGTATATAATGCACGTGTGTATATGTATGTTTATATAAACACATATATATGTAATTATATGAATTTATAAAGGAGAGAGATTAGAGGAGCAAGACTTGGACTTTAGGAATATATGATATATTCCATATACATGCATACTTTTGTATATGTATGCATATATGCATATATACATATACATATATGTGCGTGTGTGTGTGTGTGTAATCTGGATTGGAGAGGAGAGAGATTGAATGTAGGAAGACCAATTAGGATGCTACTATAATAGTCCAGTTAAGAAGAGACAAGAACCCACTGTGGAGTAGAAGCTAGAAAGATGGGGGTGGATGTGACAGAATATTTAGAGGTAGAATTAAAAGAAATTTGTAACATTGGATATTGAAGACGAGAGTGAAGGAGGGGGGAAAGTCAAGAATGCCTACAGGATTAGACAACTGAATGACAAGAGGACAGCAGTGTACTCTCCAAAAAAGGGGAATTTAGAGCTAGGGATAGGCTAGGAGTAAAAGAGAATGATTTCCACTTTGGAAATCTTGAGTTTGAGATGCCTTCCAGATGGAGACATCAATAGACAATAATAGTGGACTGACACCCAAGCTAGAAACCATGGCCAAATAGATTGAGAAGCAGCATCTAGATTAGTGATCATGGAACTCATGGGAATTAAAGAAATCACCAAGAGACTGGGTAAAGAAAAATGAACGGGGTCTACTCTTCCTCAGAAATAGAGCCTTGGGGAACACTCATAGTTGGGAGTGGGATACACATGATTAACTATCAAAGGAGAATAAGAAGTATATGCTAGACAGGAAGGAAAACCTGGAGAAAAATGTATGTCATGTGGGAGTGGGAGTGGGGCAGGGGGAGTATCCAGAAGGACGGGATGTTCAACATTGTCAGATGTTGGAGAGCAGGCATGTAGGATGAAACCTGGGAAAAGGTCATTGAATGTATCAACCTACCATGGAAAAAGTCATTTTAGTTGAGTGATAATGTCAGAAACCAGACTCTAATGGTATGAAAAGTGAATGAGAGGAAAGAAGGTAAGTGTGAGTATAAACAGTGTAGACGGCTTCTTCTGGGGTTTTGGCTATGAAAGGGAGGAGGGATATAGTAAGAAAGCTCCAAAAGACTGTGTGGACAAAGGGAGGGATTTTTTGTTTTTGTTTTGTTTTATTGTTGTTGTTTTGTGGATGGACACAATCTGGGTCTGTTTATAAGCAGTAGAGAATGAGCCAATAGATGAAGAATGAGGAAGACCAAGGGAATAAGCTTCAGGGAAGAGCCAGGCAGGGATGGGAACGAGGCCACAATTAGAAGGTTTAATGGCAAAGAGAAAGATTGCTTCTTCAGAGACTGGAGTTAAGGACTGGAGAGAGATGTGAGGAGCCCTAACTGTTTTCAGCATTTCCCTTTAAGACCTGCTTTGCCTTTTAACCAGGAGAGTTGTGGGCAGACTGAAGGGAGCAGTGGCAACCTGGGGATGGGGGAGTCCTGGGGGTGGAGGTGGGAAGGCAGGGTGGGGAAGAGGCAGTGAGGAGACGCAAGAGAGAACAGACAGCAAGAACTGTTCAAAACCTCATCATCGACTACATCTGGAAAGCAGACAAATTTCCTGTATTAACTAGGGAGAATAAGACTGAGTACATTAAATCTGCACCAAGCTAAGTGGAGCGCCACTGGGCCCCCTTGGCCTCAGCTAAACAGAAGCTTCTCTGGCCTCGGGGCTTCCCTGGGCACCCTTCAGCACTGTTTCCCAGCACCCTTTCTCTTAACATTCTAACATCATAAAGACAGCTTCCTTCTAGCCCTGGGGCAATCCCTTGGGACTCTGAGGCCCCAGAACTGGGAAAGCCTCAGCCCCTGCAGGCTTTTTTGATCTCAATCTCATTCCTTTGTGAGAGGCACAGGTTGGAACTGAAAACTGATTTGGGGAAGGAGGGAGAGCCAGCCTTCTGGAGAAAAGGCAACCTCCAGGAAGCTTCCCTCCCCCCCCTCCCCACCCAATGTCCTCCAATTCTGCCTTCCTTTTTTTTTTAAACCAACAGTGATTCTCTCTTTTGGATTAAGCTCAGTTAAAATTAAGATATTTTGGGAAAATTAAAACACAAAATCCCCAACACCTTCCATACAAAGCACCTACTATGTACAACGCTAGATGTTTGAAACAGACAAAAATGCAACAATCCATGCACTGTGGAATGAAAGAATACATTGTAAGTTGTTCCTGAGTTGTGTCTGACTCTTCTTGACCCCATTTGGAGGTTTTCTTAGCAAGGATACTGGAGTAGTTTGGCATATCTTTCTTTTTTTTATGGTCCTTTTTTTTAATTAAACAAATGCTTTATTAACTTCTGGTTTACATCATTCATTTCCACCAGATTATGAGTTACATTTTCCCCCATTTTTTCCCTGCCCACCACCCCAGAATAGCAGTCCCACTAGATATCCCCTCATCCAATCTGCTCTCTCCCATATCTTCTCCCATACCCCCTTCGACTTTGCCATTAGGGCAAGGTGAATCTCTGAGCCCCACTGCCTGGACATCTTATGAAACATTTAATTTTAAAACTTCGATTTTCAGATCCATTCCCTTCCTCCCTTGTCACCCACTCCCTCTGAGAAGATAAGCAATTCAGTATGTGTTGTACATGTATAGCTATGCAAAACATTACCATAGTAGATATATTGTAAAAGACTGCTTATATTTCCCTCCCATCTGTCTCACCTCCCACCTGGTCCATTCCCTACTTTGATCCTGTCCCTCTTTGATAGTGGGTACTTCCAACCTCCCCTCCCCCCAGAATGCCCTCCCCTCCATCATCCCCCCTCTCATCCCCCTTTCCCCTACTCAAGAGAGTGAGTGAGGGTAAGATATTCCATTTAGTATGTATGTGATTCTCTCCTTGAGCCAACTTCAATGAGAATATGCTTTTGCCTTTTTGCCTTCCTGTTCTTCCCCTCCCCTGCAACTATTTCCCTTTGCCTCTTCTACATGAGATAGTTTGCCCTACCCTGTCTCTCTCCATCTCCTCTTGCCACTTTCCTCTCTCACCTCTTGACTTCACCCCTTAAGTATCATCCCTTCCTTGGGGTGGCTAGGTGACGCAGCGAGCAGAGCACCGGCCCTGGAGCCAGAAGGACCCAAGCTCGGATTCGGCCCCAGACACCCAACACACAAACAAAAACCCAGCCACATGAACATGGGCAAGTCACCCAACCCCAATTGCCCTCCAAAAAAAAATCATCATCCCTTTCCATCAAATTCAACCTGTGCCCTCTATCCATTTATACCTGTGAACATATGGAACATATGCCATGTACCCTTCTTCAATTATTTTCATAATGAGAAAGGTTTCATCAAACACAGTTATTGTTTTTCCATGTAGGAATGTAAATAGTCCAACTTTGATAAGTTCCTTTTGATTTCTTTTCCTTGATTACCTTCTCAAGCATCTCTTGCTTCTTGTGTCTGAATGTCAAATTTTCTATTCAACTCTGGTTTTTTCATCAAGAATGCTTGAAAATCCTCTATTCCACTGAATGACCATATTTTACCCTGAAACAAGATACTCAGTTTTGCTGAGAGCAGGCAGCACAGAGAGCTGGGAACCGACAGCGCAGCTCGCAGAGCCAAGCCCAGGTCCTCGGTTTTAGCCCCAGGGTGGCTGGGCCTTCAGCCGGCTGGAGGGACCCCACAACACCAGCAATTGTGGCGATTCCAGAATTATCAGCACAGATATGCCTAGGACAAAGTGAGAGGTTAGTGCCCTATGGACTTTGGGACCAGTATTTGGGGAATGCGTGGCTTCCTCCCCTGGGGGCGAAAAGCTGCTGAAGAAACAGCTGCATAGAAGCCATTTTGCAGTGTCAGTAGTGGCTCTAGCTCCTGGTCTGCGAACTGTAGGAAGATCCAGCAATCAGTCTGGGGGTTAATCGCTTTTGCTTTAAACTGCCTGGATCTGGATTGTGGTCTGGGGGGGAAGTTTGGGGTGGGTATCCAACTTGCCAGAGTGGGTGGAGGCTTTACAGAGGCCAGCCAACTGGTGGAAGTTGTGAAGACCCCACGTTTGGGCAGAAGCTCCCCTGCCTGGTGGCAGAGTCCTACTGTGGCAACAAGCCCAAAAATCAAGTAATTAAGTGGCAAAATAAACAGAAAAGTTCAACATTGGACTCCTATTTTAGGGGCAAAGAGGCTCAAAACATGGAGGAGGACTGTGAGGTCTGAACTCCTGCACCAAAAGCCCCAAATGAAAATACAAGCTGGCTACAGGCCATAGAGGACCTTAAGAAGCAGATAAGAGAAGTGGGGGAAAATTTGGGAAGAGAAATGAAAAAGATGCAAGAAAAGTATGAAATGACAGTCAACAGCCTGACTGAGGAAAATAACACCTTAAAAAATAGACTAACTCAAATGGCAAAAGAGGCTCAGAAAGGTAATGAGGAGAAGAATGCCTTAAAAAGTCGAATTTGCCAGATGGAAAAAGAATCTCAAAAGTTCACTGAGGAGATTCATTCCTTCAGAGTTAGACTGGAGCCAATGGAAGCTAGTGACTTCATGAGAAATCAAGATACTGTTAAACAGATCCAAACAAATGAAAGAATAGAAGGCAATGTGAAATATCTCATGGGAAAAACCATTGACCTGGAAAATAGATCCAGGAGAGATAATTTAAAAATTATTGGACTACCTGAAAGCCACGATCAAAGAAAGAACCTAGAAATCATCCTTCAAGAAATTCTCAAGGAAAATTGCCCTGATGTTTTAGACCCAGTGGGGGAAATAGAGGTTGAAAGAATCCACTCATCACCTCCTGAAAAAGATCCCAAAAAGAAAACTCCTAGGAATACTATAGCCAGGCTCCAGAACTCCCAGATCAAGGAGAAAATACTACAAGCAGCCAGGAAGAAACAATTTCAATATTGTGGAAACACAATCAGAATAGCCCAGGACCTGGCAGCTTCTACACTGAGGGATCGAAGAGCATGGAATATGATATTCCAGAGGGCAAAAGAGCTGGGACTGAAGCCAAGGGTCACCTACCCAGCAAAATTTAGTATCTTGTTTCAGGGCATATCTTTCTCCAGCTCATTTTAGAGATTCAGAAACTGACGCAAATAGGGTTAAATGACATGCCCAGGGTCACACAGCTAGGAAGGCTCTGAGGTGGGATTTGAACTCATGAAGATGAGGTTTCCTGACCCCAAGCCTCATGCTCTATCCACTGTGCCACCTAGCTGCTCACATCATGTACACAGACAATTAAATGAATTCAAGCAGGGAAAGAGGACTAATTACTATAGGAATCAGAAAAGGTTTTACATTCAAAGAGCCAAGAAGTAACCTAAGGATTCTTTGAGGAGGGAGGGTATTTCAAGCACATGGGATAGTCTGCAAAGGTTTTTGTTTGTCTTTTGTGCTCAAAGAGGACCTTGACATCAGGATGTTGATGTTATGACTTGCAAAGTGAATTGGATTTAAATGAGGCAAGGCTGTGCAAAGTCACCAGCCTCACTCTTTCCTCCACAGTTATCTGTGTCCAGTGGAAAAATTTAGACCAGAAAGACTGGAGATGGCCCTGGATACAGTGGGAGACTTTGGCCTGTTTAAGCTAAGGTCTTTCACAGGTTCCAGTTTATGTGAGGCAAAGCCCAGTCAATGATTAAGGCTAGCAATTGTTTCTGTTTTGACCAGAAACCCTGAGGGACTTCCGCTCTCTATATGATTTTTGTTTCTGACCAGGTAAAAGAGGCCATCCATTGCCTCATTTCTTATCTCTGTAATGGACATGGAAGATGGAACATGGAGGTCAGGAAGGTCAGCTGGCTGGGAGTTAGAGTGTGTGAAGGTGAATAATGTGAAACAAAACCAGAAAGATACATTAGAGTCAGACTTCCAAGGGCTTTGAATGCCAGTGTGAGTGAGGAGTTGAAGGTTTAACCTATAAGGAGATTTTTGAGTAATGTAGTGACATAGACAGACATCTGTTTTTGTAATAATAAGATGACAGCTGTAATAATAAAAGGACAGGTTGGAGGAAAGTGGAGGGACTGTAAATAAGGGATCCCCTTTTAAGGCTATTAAAATTTTCCAGATTGGGATGGCTAGGTGGCACGGTAAATAGAGCATAAGCCCTGGAGTCAGGAAGACTTGAGTTCAAACCTGGCCTCAGACACTTAACACTTACTAACCTTGTGACCTTGTGTAAGTCACTTAACCCCATTTGCCCTGCTTTCCCCCCTCCAAAAAAAAAAAAGCAAAAAAATTTTTTTTCCAGGTGAAAACTAGACTTGAAGGCAGAAAAATGTGGTTTTCAGTTCTGCCTTTGACTGGGCAAATTGTGTGACACTGGGCAAATTACTTCTCAATGCCTTGAACAGCTCACAAACACCCTGAGCTGCAAGAATAGATCTACATTAGTAGAGGTGGCTTCATCCCTAATATAGTTCACTCTAACAATTTAATCATTGGTTGTTCAAACCCTCTCCCCCATTAAAAAAAAACAAAAAAAAACAGATGAAGAAACCGAGGCTGAGAAAGGTCCACAGCAACAGTAGATTTCTGATAGAAAATTCAAACCCAGGTCTTCCTGATTTCTGTTCTAGTGTTCTATACACTTCCAGTACAGAAAAAAAGAGAAAATTTTTTAAAAGAAGGTATTGAGAATGCTGATTAAAATTTTGCCCAGATCTGGACTTGGCAGTATTGAGAAGTTCTCATTGCTTTGTTATTTAAACCCTGATAAAATAATATAAGTATAAAGATTACTGAGGGGGCAGTCCTTTCCCCCATATCATCATTTGGAGCATATCTTTCCCTACATAATCTGGGAAAGAGGGAGAAAATTAACAAAAAATTATTAGACTGTGCCACTTCCACTATTGTCAGTTACTCAGACAGTCTAGGCCTGGCAGAAAGGGAGAATTGTTTTTTTCACTGCACCAAAAATATATTTTCTCTCTTGAGTCCTCAGAACATTTCTATGGGATTAGAGTAGAATTCTCTAGAATACTTGAGCTAATGTGAGTATCTTGTATGTTTTCTCTGTTTTTAGTTTCTTGTGAGTTCTTTGAATTTTCTATATTTTCTTTGGAATCAAATAAAAGTTGTCCTATATGACTTGAGTTTATCACATTGACTACTTGCAGAGGAGCTAGGGACCATGCTACCCATGTGTGGGGAAATATAGACATAAGCTCTATTTAAGCTTTGATTTGTAGAGTTTTCAGAGTTAACTTTAGGGTAGGCTACAATGAGTCAAGGGAGAAAGCAACTCTTTTGACACATGGGAGCATAAATTCAGAATTGGAAAGGATATTCAAAGTCATTGAGCCCAACATCCTCATTTTATAGATTAGAAAACTGAGGCACATGGGGCAGCTAGGTGGCACAGTAAACAGAGCACCAGCCCTGGAGTCAGGAGGACCTAAGTTCAAATCCGGCCTCAGACACTTAACACTTACTAGCCATGTGACCTCGGGCAAGTCACTTAACCCCAATTGCCCTCCAAAAAGAAAAAAAGGAAAAAAGAAAAGAAAACTGAGGCAGAATGAGATTAAGTGACTTTCCCAGAATCATATAACTAGTTAGTCTCTAAGGAAGGATATGAACGAATGCAGGGTGTTCTAGAGCAAGCTAGAGCCAACTCTTTGAGAGCTGATTGTTAAATATTCAGTGTGATCATGTTGACTTCTAAAATCAGAAAAAAACAGGGCATGATTTATTGTTCTGTTGATTATCTAGACTTAAAGTGATAGAGAAAAATGTTAATAAAGCAAGTTAAACTTAAAAGTATGCCTTACCCACTTTTTTTTTTGAGAGCTGGTTGTTAAACATTTATCAGAACACTCCTGAGTATAAAGTCTTTCTGATTCCAAGTCTAGCATTTTATCTACTACCCCATATAACTACCCTGGGCTTTGTGAGTCCAGGGTTTGGCATGGGGGCTAGGAGAAGGAAAGGCACTCTGAATGAAGGCACACAGAAATTAACTTCTTAATAATGAGAGCATCCCAAATGCGAACTGGACTGTCAATGGGTTCAGTAGAATTCTTCTACTGAATGTCTTCAGTAGAAGTCTTCAAGCAGGGTCTGGATTTTGCAGAAGGGATTTTTGATTAGTTTTAAGTTGAACTAGTTGGCTCCATGGTCCTTTCCAACTCCAAAATTCCATAACATTCACCTGCCTAACATAGGAATGTCTGCCTCCGGAAGGTCCTGAATTCCAATCAGGGAATGAATTTGAATAGAAGCTGGTCCAAGTACCTCCAGCAAGATGCTTTGTCTTCCACCTCTGTGCCCCACGTCTGAAGCTGGCTCCCTCCTCGTCTCCACTCCCTCCTGGGTTTCTTTCATGTCCCATTTTCTACAAGGAGCCTTTCCTATTCCTTCTTCATTCTAGTGTCCTCCCTCTGGTGATTATCTCCAACTTATCCCGCAGAGAGTTTGTCCATAAGTAGTTGTTTGGGTGTCATTATCCCCATAAGACTATGAGCTCCTTGAAAGCAGAAACTGTCTTTTACTTTTCTTTGCACACAGTGCCTAGCACATAGTAGGTTCTTAATAAAAGTTTAACTGACACTTATCTAGCAATTTGTAGAGATGATTCATGCATCGGGGGTGGGGTAGAGTAGATGATCTCTGGAGCTCCTGATCCCAATGCATTGTTATTATTTTTCAGTCACTTTGGTTGTGTCTGACTCTTCATGACCCCATTTGGGGTTTTCTTGTCAGAGATATTGGAGCGGCTACTTCCTTCTCCAGCTCATTTTACAGATGAGGAAACTGAGGTAAACAGGGTTAAGTGACTTGTCCAGAGTCACACAGCTAGCAAGTGTCTGAGGCCAAATTTGAACTCAGGTCTTTCTGACTCCAGACCCAGTGCCCTATCCATTGTGCTGCCCAACTGATTCCAATAATCTGTGTATAAATGGGTGCAGGCTTCTTTGACTTTGAAGCAGATACTATTTATTTGTGTTCAAAATCTAATTATAAGATCACATATCTAGGGGTAGAAGGAGACTTGGAGGTAATTCTACACAATCTCCTTGTTTTATAGATGATAAAATTGAGGCTCAGAGAAGTTGAGTGAGTCGCTCAGTCACACCAGGAGGGTCAGGATTTTAATTCAGTTTCTTTAATTCCATAGCCAGAACTCTTTCCAATGTATGATGCTAGGACAATGTGACCCTCCCTTCTCTCTTGCATTGAGAGCTGATTATCACAGTGCTTCCTACTTCTGTTTGTCTCTCTGTCTCTGTCTCTCTTTATGTTTCTCTATCTCTGTCTCTCTCTGCCTCTGTCTCTCTCTCTGTCTGTCTCTGTCTCTCTGTCTGTCTCAGTCTGTCTCCTTCTCTATGTTTCTTTCTCTGTCTCTCTGTCTCTGTCCCCCCAACCAGTAGCTTCTCTTTCTGTCCTAAGTGTCCCTTTCTTTAAGTGCAATGAGTGGATTCTAAGATTGCTTAGAAATCAAAGAAGCATGTGTATTTGTCTGACTTTGATATGCCAGCATTTCTCTGCATATGTCTCCCTTTGTGGTGTTTGGAAAACGTGGGTCTCTAAGATGAAGTGTTACCTCTTGTCTTGGCAACACTTTGAATGAATAACCCAGTCACTCTGAATTCATTTGGTGTTTATGGGAATATCATATGTAGTTCCGTCGACATCCCCTAACCATTATAATGCAGTTACCGTAGATAATGCTCTCCTAGTGCAATATGTTATCACCGTTTTAACAGCCTGACATACGATCAGCTCATATTATCACTTAAATGAATCCATTAAGCTCCTAGAGGCTTCCAGGAATCAGATGCAAGAGTATCAAATGGGCAAACCTGTACCACTTTCTAGGGCTGCAGGCCATGTCAGCAGGATGGAATTCCTAAGCATTGTCTACGGGCAACTTCAGTGGCTCCTCTAAGGACCAAGGACAGAGATCACAGAACACTGGCAAGAGAGAGAAAGCTCAGACCTGATTCACCCATTTGGACCAGAGAAGGAATCTGGAACCCAAGAGTAATACTTTGAGCTAGAGTTAAGTTCAAAGTCAAGTGATAGTAAGGATTTGAGAGGTTTGTTTCGGAAGGAAGCAGCAGATGACCACTCCAATAGAACTGAGCATAGCCAGGGTAATTGGATGCCTGTGGGGTGTGACTTTAGTAGCAATGAGAAGCTTCTGCCTGCTTTCAAATTATCCCTTCTCCCACCTATTGCTTCAGTTTAAAATTCTACTATTAGAGGCTATCATGCAAATATTCCTGGGAAAGAGAAAGTAACACATTAATTTGGTTATCAGTCATTTGCACTTTATCATGGGTGTGTTTACAAAAACAGAATTTTAAAGCTTATTTTATCAAATGTTTTCCAGAAAAGGATAAATTAGAAGAGGGATACTGAGGAGGATATAGGCCATTGAATGGGGTTAAAGGGAGGGCGAGCAAAAGTAGGAAAGGATGGGAAAGATTTCCTGCTTCAAAATTGAGTTTGTGTGCACGTTTCCATCAGACTTTTTATTTCCTGGACATAGGAAACTTCTGATAAGAAAATACTTTCGATCATGGCAACCAACACCTACTGTTCAGATTACAGTTATAGAGGGTTATCTTGGACATCGAGAAGTGAAATGACTTGCTCAATATCACACACATGTCAGCAGTAGGACTTAAATATAGGTCTTGCTGACCCCATGGTTGATATTCTGTCCATTACTGCCTCTCAGCTAGGTGTCAATAGGATTTAAAAAAAGCATTGTTCTGCTCATAGAAATCTAACACCAAATAGGAGGGTTCATGTCCTTTTTTTCTTTTTCTTTTTTTGTATACTCTCTCACTTCACCTCAACCTGGTTGGACATGCAATAACCACTCACAAGTCTGACACCATAACTAATAGGCATGGAAGCTTTAATATGTTTGATATTTCTGACCTGGACAGGTTGTTCCCTCATCTTCTTCTACTTCCAGGGGCTTACCATGTCGGTACTGGACAGTTTAGTCTCTCGATTAGCTTTAGTCCTGGAGCTCAGAACTCCCAAACTTAAGCAATCTACAAGCATCACCCTCCCCATCAGCAGGGACTACAGGCATGTTACACCATGTTTTGCTGAAGGCCTTGCTTTTAATGAAGCTCCTACAGACAGTCTGTAAAATTGGGGTTTTTGACCTTGTTGCATCCTGGACCCCTTTGTCAGTCTGGTGAAATCTGTGGATACCCACCTCAAAATAATGATTTTAAATGTAAAAAATAAAATACATAGGATTACAAAAGAACCCTATGCTGAAATGCAGTGTGTATATGTGTATGTATATACATATCTGTGTATACACATGTTCACGCTGTATTTCAAGGTAATTAACTTTTTGTAATACTATGTATTTTATTTTATATATGTGTGTGTGTCTGTATGTATGCATGTGTGTATGTACATAAATGACTCCTTCAGGTTCAGGACCCCTGAAAATGAAACACAAAGAAATGGTTTTATCAGCCAGTAAATAAATGCCTTGGGTAGCAAGTTACAAATAAGCTGGTATTTACAAAGATGCAGCCACAGACCTATGCCATGGAGTCGTTACAGAATCACAAAGACAGTTAATGAGGTCATTTGGTCCAAACCCCTGTCGCCAACAGGTCTGTACCCAAACTCTTCCAGATGAACAGATGGTGCACACTCTCTGTCAGCTATCCCAACAGAGAGATACAAAGGAAGTGTATGCTATGGAAAAAGAATTTCATGCTCTGCCCTACTGACTTCTTTTATCTTGTTCCCTGAAATTTGGAGGAGAGACTCATCAAGCTTTGTTGAACCCTAGCAAAAAATATCAATTCCTCTGAAAAGGTAAGAGTCTTCACTTTCCAGAGCCAGATTCCCTATAGGGAAAGACTGTAAAGGGTTCTGCCCCCTCCACGGTTAACGGGGCAAAACATGGCACTTCCTCTGCTTTCTAGGCTGCCACCATCACATAAATTGAAACAGACAGAATTACCATTGATACAAATTAAAAACAAATAAAAAGGGTACACAGAGCTGATTCTGAGAGTTCAAACTCCATTACCAACTGATTTACTGTGCACTGACCTGTGATTGTTTGCAGGGGGAGAGGAGCCCGTGTGGATCCCATCAGCCTGGTGGCCACGTTGAACACCAGTCAATAAGCTATTTAATTTAATGGGAAACAGTATTGACGAGGCCGAGAATGCAGCTCACAAACGATGCAGCTGCAGAGAGCAGATAAAGTCTTCAACCCAGGTTCAGTCTTTGGGGGTCCTATCTTCCTCTCCACCCCCACCCCCATACCCACTCCTTTGGGGCATCTTGCTCAAGAAAGCCAGAGAGCCTGTCCAAGGGATTTTGTGGGGGTTAGAAACCCAAGGGGTTAAGGGGCTCAGGGGAAGATTAGTTGTAGCAAAAGATGTAGTCAGAGAGCAGGGGAACGATTGGAAAGGAAATGGAAAAGAGATCATCGAAAGGACAATGTTGTGCTCTGACCTTTCCGAATGAAGGCAGCCAGAGAGAATGCAGTCTTTCGGGAAGGAAAAATATCGGATGTGGCTCATGAAAAGGAGATTCAGCCCATCTGTTTGACTTTCCTTAATGTGGTCGATTCAAGAATGAAGTGCTCTCAGAACCAACACAGGGCACACAAGTAAAGCTGGGAAAATCAAGGCCACAATCCACTGAAACCACAGTAAGAGATTCTGAATGGGGAAGTGGAGCTTAGTACAGTAATGGATTTATTCAGCTTTTGAACGTTGTTTGAGCAGTTTCTTCTCAAATAATCCTCTGAAGGCAAGTAGGTAGAACGGTAGAGAGTACTGGACCTGGAGTTAGAAAGCCCTGTGTTCAAATCCAGCCCAAGACTTACTAACTATATGACTCTGGGCAGGTGACTTAACTTTTGTCTGCCTCAGTTTCCTCAGTTGTAAAATGGAGAAATAATATCATCTATCTCCCAGAGTTGTTGTGAGGATTAAATAAGATAATATTTGCAAAGGGCTTTGCAAACCTTAAAGTGCTATGTAAATCTTATTCCTTTCCTCCTTTCTTCTTTTCCTTCTCCTCTTCTTCCCCCTCCTCCTCTTCTTCCTCCTCATCCTCTTCTTCCTCCTCTTCCTCCTCCTGCTCCTTCTCCTTCATGGAATTACCCTAGAATCAGAGGATTTAGGTCTGGAAGGAACCTTAACATCATCTTATTTATTCCTTTCTCATTCTACAAAATGCATAAGCTGACTTACCCAAGGTCATACAGGTGGTGTCAGAGGCTGGATTTGAATCCAGGTCCTATGGTTACAAACTGAGTATTCTTTTCATTATGACTTAAATTCCTAGATGAAGAAACTGAGGCCATTCCAGACATGAGGGGATCACACCTTTAAAAGACACTGAGATTGAAAGGAAATGAATTAGTCAAGGTCATACAGCTAGTGAGGAGTGTCAAAGCTGGGACTAGAATGCAGGTCTCCTAATTCCTAATTTGATGCTATCTCCACAACACACTGAGTAGTGTAATGAGTTAGGAATGAACATCTTCAATGTCTTCTATTCCCACTCTTAACAAACATTCTTATATCTTTATTGGTAAATAAACCCAAGGATCTAAGGTTCATGAAAGGAGCACTTCTCCCTTCTTCCCTCAGTCTATCCTCCTTCCAACCATCATAGAGTGTGGTGAGGGCCAATGCTAGGAGGAAGTGATGGGGAATGGAAATATTCATGGGGACAAGGAACCTCTATTATCACCTTGGGCATATCTAGCACCTGAGGACTTCACTCCTACTAATTTCTATGGCAACAGTCATAAGCTTGGAGATGAAAGTTGTCTCTCAAGGATATGTCAAGGAGTATAACATAGATTGACTGAGTGATCTACTAAAATGAGTTAGGGCAACAATTATCTGACTTTTTG
Source organism: Gymnobelideus leadbeateri (assembly GCA_011680675.1). Taxonomy (NCBI): domain Eukaryota; kingdom Metazoa; phylum Chordata; class Mammalia; order Diprotodontia; family Petauridae; genus Gymnobelideus; species Gymnobelideus leadbeateri. Next base: position 16,690 of record WOXC01001072.1, read on the forward strand.
GCTTCAGGACCCCTTTATACTCTTAAAAGTTATTGAAGATACTCCAAAGAATTTTTATAGCTCTTGATATTCACCATATTAGAAACTAAATATTTTAACATTACTAGAAAAATAGTTTTGACCTTGAGAATCCTTTGAAAAGGTGGAGGATTGATTTTGAGAACTGATGCATTAGGGGATGCTTAGAGTCACATGACCATTAAAATTTTTTTAATATTTTAATTTGTTTGTTTTTTAGTTTTCAATATTCATTTCTACAAGATTTTGAGTTACTGATTTTCTCCTCATCCTTCTTCTATCCACCACTCCAAAATATCGATCCTACTGAATACCCTTTCCCCCAACCTGCTCTCCCTTATATCTTCCCCCATTCTCCTTAAGACTTTCTAGTAGGGCAAGATGATTTTTTAAATATATTTTTAAACATTTGATTTTAAAACTTTTAACTCCAGATTCATTCCCTTCCTCTCTTGTCACCCACACTCACTGGAAAGATAAGCAAATCAATATAGGTTGTACATGTATATCTATGCAAAACATTTCCATAGTGGATATATTGTGAAAGACTGACTATATTTCCCTCCATCTTATCCCACACCCCACTTGTTCTATTCTCTACTTTGATACTGTCCCTTTTCAAAAATGGGTGCTTCCAACTTCCCTCCTCCCTAGCCTGCCCTCCCTTCCATTATTCCCCCTCTCTTTCCCTTCCCCTCTACTCTCCTGTAGGGTGAGATACCCTATGTAGTGTGTAAGCCATTCCCTCCCTAAGCAAAATTCAATGCGAATAACGTTGACTCATTCCTTTTTGCCTTCCTGTTCTTCCCCTCCATTGTAACAGTTTTCCCTCACCTCTTCTATAAAAGATAATTTACCCCATTCTGTCTCTCCCTATCTCCTCTCATTATATTCTTCTCTCACCTCTTAATTTTATTTTTTTAGATATCATCCCTTCCTATTCAACTGATCCTGTGCCCTTTGTCTATGTATACATGTACACATATATAAACACACTCACATATGTATTTATATGCACATATACCCTCCTATATAAATGTATACAGGTATGTATACATACCCACACATTTATATTCCCTTCAACTATCCTAGTACTGGGAAAAGTTTCATAAGTTACAATTATCATTTTTCCATGTAGGAATGTAAATAGTTCAACTTTAATAAGCTCCTTATGATTTCTTTTCCCTGTTTCCCTTTTCATGCTTCTCTTTCTTCTTGTATCTGAATGTCAAACTTTCTATTCAACTCTTTTTTTTTTTCATCAAGAATGTTTGAAAGTCCTCTATTCCATTGAATGACTACATTTTCCGCTGAAACATGATACTCAGTTTTGCTGGGTAGGTGATTCTTGGTTTTAACCTCAGCTCCTTTTTACCTCTGGAATATCATATTCCAAGCCCTTCAATCCCTCAGTGTAGAAGCTTCCAAGTCCTGTGTTATCATGATTGTGTTTCTACAATATTGAAATTGTTTCTTCCTGGCTGCTTGTAATATTCTCTCTTTGATCTGGGAACTCTGGAACCTGGCTATAATATTCCTAGGAGTTTTCTTTTGGGGATCTTTTACAGGAGGTGAATGGTAGATTCTTTCAACCTCTATTTTGGCCTCTGGTTCTAAAACATCAGAGCAATTTTCCTTGACAATTTCTTGAAGGATGATTTCTAGATTCTTTTTTTTTTAAAGCAATTGGGGTTAAGTAACTTGCTCAAGGTTACACGGTTAGTCATTATTTATGTGTGGGTGCTCATTTTCTGAGGCCGGATCTGATCTCGGGTCATCCCAACTCCAAGGCCGGCACTCTTACTCACTGAGCCACCTAGCCGCCCCTTTAGGGCAATTGGGGTTAAGTAACTTGCCCAAGGTTACACGGCTAGGTTTTTGTTTGTGTGGATTAAGTGTTGGAGGCCGGCTCCAAACTCAGGTCCTTCTGATTCCAGGGCCGGCGCTCTATTCACTGCGCCACCTAGCCGCCCCTAGATTCTTTTTTTGATCATGGCTTTCAGGTAGTCCAATAATTTTAAAATTATCTCTCCTGGATCTATTTTCCAGGTCAGTGGTTTTTCCCATGAGATATTTCACATTGACTTTTTTTTTAAATTTGTTTGGATTTGTTTAATAGTATCTTCATTTGTCACAAAGTCACTAGCTTCCATTTGCTCCAATCTAATTCTGATTCTCTTCAGTGAGCTTTTGAGATTCTTTTTCCATCTGGCAAATTTGGCTTTTTAAGGCATTCTTCTCCTCATTGCCATTTTGAGCCTCTTTTGCCATATGCGTTAGTCTATTTTTTAAGGTATTTTCTTCAGTCAGGTTGTTGGCTCTCATTTCATAATTTTCTTGCATTGTTCTCATTTCTCTTCCTAATTTTTCCTCTACTTCTCTTATTTGATTTTCAAAATCCTTTTAAAGCTCCTCTATGGCCTGTAAGTAGCTCATATTTTTCTTGGAAGCTTTTGGTGCAGGAGTTCTGACTTCACTGTCTTCTTCCTGTTCCATGCTGTGATCCTTTTTATCCCCAAAACATGAGTGTAAAGTTGAATTGCTCTGCTTGCTTTGCTTCCTTTGCTTTCTCATGTTGCCACTCAATTACCTGACTGGCAATTTTTTTTTACTAATTTACTCAAAATTATTTGAGCCTTTTGCCACACTAGAACTCTGCTACCAGAAAGGGGAGCTTTATCCCAAATGCTGGGGTTTTTTCAGCTGCTAGAGCTATTAGTTGGGTGCCCCCTCTGAAGCCTCAACATGCTCACACAACCCAGGACTTCCACCCTAGGCAGTGATCCAGATCCAAGCAGGTTAAAGCAAGAGCAATTATCCCTCAGACTGGTTGCTTGGTCCCCCTACAATCTGCAGAAATGGAGCTGAAGCTGCCAAGTGGGGGCAGCTGCTCAGCCATGGCTCCTAAGCAGCTTCTCCCCCAGGGGGCAAAGGCTGGACTGCACTCCCAAATTCCCAGGTCCCAAAGCCCACACTGCACTGACCATCTCACTTTGTCCTCAGCATCTATGGCTTGATAATTCTGGAAACTGCCACTGCTGCTGGTGATCTGAAGTCTCTCCAGCCACCAGTTGGTCAGGCCACCCTGAGGCTAAAACCTTAGGCTGAGCTTGGCTCCCAGAGCAGTGTGGCCTGCTGGGCTGTCCTCAATGGGAGGTTAGCTTCTCTGGGTCATTTTGTGGGTTCTGTAGCTCCAAAGTTTGTCTAGAGTAATTTTTTACATGAATTGGAGGAGGTGGGAGCAAGAGCCAGGTGGAAGTCCTGTTTCTACTCCATAATCTTGACTCCGCCCCGAGTCACATGACCTTGGTTCTCATCTTGGCTCTGCCACATACACACTGTGTGATTTCAACCAAGTCACTCTATTTCTTTAGATCTTAGTTTGTTCTTATTTAATGAGGGAAAAAATTACCTTTATCTCATTAAATTAAGGACTTTGGAAAGACAAATAATACAAAAATGATGGAGTCATTTGAAAGACATTGAAGAAAAACAAGGTATTCAAACCATTCAGTAAATCCTATTTGATACTCACCTCCTTTCTTCCACGAGTTACCAGTTTGATTCAACAAGCAGTGTATTAAAGATCTACTCTATGCCTGGCACTGGAGCAAGGCTTTAGAATAAACCAAATAAAACCAAAGCAATTCCTGACATCAAGAAGTCTATATTTTATTGGGTGAGGCAACAGATATACAAATAAGCATAAACAGAAAATATAATGTAAGTTCATGGATTTGGGAGAAGGGCAATAGTAGGAATAGGGAAGGTTTCCTATTCTCAAGCTCTTAAGATGAACCCTGAAAGAATCTAAGAATGCTAATAGGTAGAGGTGAGGAGTAAGTGCAGTCCAGGCATGGGGAACAACCTATGAATAGACACTAAAACAGAAGAAATGTCATGGGTGAGTAATACTAGACTAGGTGGACTGAAATATAGAATGTGCTAAGTAGGCTAATATAAAAAAGCCTAGACAGGTAGACTAGTGCAAGATTATGAAGCCAAGTAGTGGTATTTGTATTTTATACTAGGAAAAATTGGCAGTCACTGTATCTTATTGAGTAGAGGAGTGACATGGACAACCCTGTGTCAGGCATGTGGAAAATAAACTAGTGAGAGGAGAGGCTTGAGACTAGGAGATCAGTTAGGAAGCTATTGCAAGTAAGAGGTGATGAGGTCTGGGACTAATGTGGTAACAGTGTAAATAAAGGTATGCGGAGAGAGGAGAGACAGATATAGTAGATATAGACTTTATGCGGCTAGCATGGGATGAGGGAGAGTGTAGAGTTAAGAATGAATCTAAAGTTGTGAATCTGGGTGCTTGGGAGGATGGCAAATGCCCTAAAATAAATCACTAGGCATCAGTATTCCTCCTTAAGGATGTCCCTCAAATCCAACACAGCTGGGATATGAAGAGACAATGTCTAGAAAATGTGGGGGGAAATAAAACAAAAACAAAAATATTGCCCTTCACCATCCTCTTCCCCTAAAAAAAGTGTGAATCCTTCCCTCTAACCTTTCTAGTTAAAAAGGCAAGGAAGCAGCCTTTCTCCCACCTCAATGAAGGGCACAAGACAGCTGACCCACTTCTCTCTTCTGCCCTCAACCCATCCTCCTTCCAATCATCACAGAGTGTGGTGAGGGCCAAGACTAGGAGGAAGTAATGAGGAATGGGAATATTCATGGAGACAAGGAACCTCTATGATCACCTTGGGCATGTTCCAGCAACCTGAGGACTCCCCTCCTACTAATTTCTATGGCAACAGTCAGAGGCTGGAAGATGAAAGTTGTGCTCTGAATGTCATAGGCAGCTCTAGAATGTGCAGGAAAAATCTTTAAGTAGTAAAAGGGTAGTGATTTGGAGAGAGAGGCCCGTGGCAAGTGTTAATGAGGCCCTGCTCCCCATGTGGTCTGTTCCCTTAGAGGGGCTGGATAAACCAGAAGAAGAAGGCACTCCAGCTGAAAAACAGGACAAGGAAGGGGGCTGGGAGCGGGGAAGGAGAAGGTTTTTTTCATTCACTCAATCAATTATCATGCATTTATTAAGGTCCTACCACTATGTAGGATAGAGAGACAAAAAATGAAACACTCTCTACCCACAAGGAACTTATATGCTATTGGGAAGATAATAAATGCATATAGATGGATGGATATGTGTGTGTATACATACACACATATATACATATATGTGTGTCTGTGAGTGTGTATAGATATGGATATGGATATAGATGATATAGATATAGGCAGATATAGGCAGCTAAGTGGTATAGTAGATAGAGCACCATTGCTGAACACAGGAAAATTTGAGTTGAAATCCGGTCTCAGACATTTACCAGCCATGTGACCCTGGGAAAGTCACTTAACCCTGTTTGCTTCAGTTTCCTCATCTATAAAATGAGCTGTTTCAAGAAATAGCAAACTACTGCAATGCCTTTGCCAAAATATCCCCAAATGGGGTCATGAAAAGTCAGTTACGACTGAACAGCAACAGCACACACATGTATATGTATATGTATATGTATATGTATATGTATATGTATATGTATATGTATATGTATATGTATATGTATGTATGTATTTATGTGTACGTGTGTAAGTATGTGTGTGCATATGGAGAGAGAAAGAGAGAAATGGGGGAGAGAGGGATGAGGAAGGGAGAGAGAAAGAGAGAGAGACAGACAGACAGACAGAGATGAGAGATGAGACAGAGAGAAATGGGGAGGAAGACCAACCTGCTCAGTTTTACAAGTAACCCTAGAGGGTTGCAGAAGCCTAAGAACCCAAGGACGGGATCAGAAGGACATAATTCCAGTGTGGTGGGCATATAACATTCATTCATCCTCCATGCCTGACAATCCCTTCAAGAAATAAATCTCATTTTTCATGTTGATAGTGTTTCCTAGCCACCTGTGCCCTCACCAGGCTCCTTGCAGGAGACTGTCCCAGGAAAGAAGTTATGAGGATACTTCCCTTTTACTCAATTTTTTAAAAACTTAAAAAATGAGTTTACCAAATACATATGGTAAAAAGGGAGGTGGGGAAGGATTGTACATGAAACTTTGAATATTTTCTATGCTTAGCTTGCTTTTCTTTTAAATATATAATTTCCTTTATAAGAATATAAATTGTAACAAATTAAAGTAAATTTTAATATAATAAAGTCAGTATGTAATTTTTAAAACTGTCCTGCTTGTTTGTTATTTCTGCCACTATTTTTCCATTAAGTCCTCTTTTGAGTTATAAAAACCTTAACCCCATGGTATATTGTGAACTAGTTCATGCTGGGGGGAAGTGGCCACTTTTCACCATACATATTTAAGTAGTCCTCAGTAAACACCAGAGTTCAGGAAACTAAGGACTGGTGTAAGTTATGCTAAATTTTGGATGCCATTTCAGGAATAATGAAAACAGACACAGGGCTGCTGTTAATCCCATGTATTGTCCAACAAACATCTTTCACCCTGTAAATCCACCCTAGCACATTGTTATTTGAACCTGAGAATTTTCTGCCTTATACTTAAGACAGATAGAGTGAGGAAATCAGGAAGCCAGAGAGGGTTAAACACCTTCCCAAGATCACACAGCTTGAAGATGGCAGGCCTGAAATTTGAATCATGTTCCCTGACTCTATCTCCAGGACTTTTATGCTACATGATGTTATCTCCTAAAATGAAAGGTGCTGGAGAACAGCACCTTAAGAGGGAGGCTCACAGAACTGCAACAAAGATTTGGGTAAAATAACAGAGGGAATTTGTTGATAGTCAGGGCTATAAGAAAGCCGTTGGTAGTTTCAAAATAGGGTGGGGCCTGCATCCTTCTCTAGTGAAGCCAAGACATCTTACTTAACAGAACTCTGCCAGAGCCCAGCGTCCACTTGGAATTCAATAGACGGTGGAAAACAGAGCTGGCACTCTGTTCATAAGGCCATATTGAGATTAGCCAAAGCCCCTGATTCTTTTCTGAGTCCAAAACAAACAGCATCAGAAACGAAGAAACCCTAAGGAGGCAAGGGCCCTGTGGAGGGATGCTGTATTTCCACCCAGAGGAAGCCAAAGATGCCAGGCACATTTACAGTGCTTGAACTACCCAATTCCCTTCAACAAACATGCCCAGCCAAGCAGTATCAAAGCTGCGGGCTGGCTGTTTACTTTGCAGAAGCATCAGCTTTGTTCAGACCTGAGATGGGAGCATATTATCAAGCTCTGGGCCTGGGAGGGGTGCCTGCTGATGAAGGAAGGTCAAAACTCCTGTGGGGCAAGGACAGTGAGCCCTCGAAAGCACCCCTCCCATGCCTGTCATTTGTTAAAGCTGCTTCAATCAATCAACTAATCTTCCAACAAATAGAAGAGTTAGTCAAGAATTAAGTTCATGAAGGTTTTTAAGATGCAAGTTCTATTTCCAGGCAAGAATAATGATGGTTGACCACTGACGGTCTGGTAAGATTCAGAGTAATTATGGATACTCACATTTTCTTGATTCTTATTCCCTTAATGCCATATGACCTCTTGAAAGCAAAGTTGATAAATAACTTATTTTTACTTTTCTATATATTCCCAAGAGCAGCTAGGTGATACAGGAGATAGAGTTGTTGAGCCTGTAGTCAGGAAGACCTGAGTTCAACTGTGATCTCAAGCATTTCCTAGCCGTGTGACCCTGTAAGTCACTAAATCTTGTTTGCCTCAATTTCCTCATGTGTCAAATGATTTGGAGAAGGATATGGCAAACTGCTCCAGTATCTTTGCCAAGAAAACCTTTAATGGGATCACAAAGAGTTGGACATAACTGAAATGATTGAACATCAAATATATTCCCAAACAAGTTCAAAACTTTCTGGGATAACCTATTTGAACCCAGCTGATTAAAATGTAGAGCTGTTAGCTTTTGCTTTCTCTGTCACAGAATCCCAGGATCTCAGAAGGTCAAAGCTGGAAGGGTCATCGAAGTTTAGAGGTCATCCAAGTCCTCTACATTTTGAAAATGGGGAAACCAAGGCATAGAGATGGGAAGTGTTTTGCCCCCAATTCACCAGCTAAATAGTGGCACAGAATCTGCAAGTTTGGTACGTCTTTATGGTAATTAGAGTGTTGCTGTTTGGTTTCCTGAAAGTCATTTTGTCTATCAGCAATAGAGTATAATATGACCAAAAAAAAAAGCTATTAATCTGTTATTATCTAACAGGATCTAATCTGTTATTATCTTGGCCTTAGAAAATGACACACCAACTCAGCTACCAAGGTAATGCCTTTTATGCTCCAAGTAAAGAAGGAAACATTTTTCAGTCAAATTCTACATCCAGATATGAATGGCGTGATTGGAGAATTGCCATTAGGTGCATTCATTTGTTAACTAGTTGATTAAAGTTTAATGTACTTTATCATGAGCGGGAGGGAATATTATATGAATATTAATATAGTCATTTATTCTAGTTCTACCTTAAATAAATAAATGAATAGTGTCACAGACAAAATTTGATCTCAGGTCTTCTGATCCTCTGTTCTGTACTCTGCACTACCATGAGAAGCATATTAGCTCCCTACCTTCCTTCTCGAAACTTTGCACATCAAGGATATTTATCTTTTGTCTACTAGAAACATTGTCACCATACATTTCAGCACAGAGGTGATGAATCTTTGCAATGGAAATATTTTTTTCAAATTTCTTGCCTTAAAAAATCAAATAACAGCAAATCTACCACGTGGGGACTTCACATCTAAAAGAGGAGCCATTTTTCACTATTGGGACAAGAAGTTACAGTTGACCCATTATACAGTATTGCTATAATATTGACTTATAAAACATTGAGTATTATATTATCCAAAAGTGAAAAAAAGCACAGAAGCAGGATTAAGCATTGTTTAGTGGAAATACCAGGAAGATTTGCATGTTGTCAGAGAGGCATTGTATTATAATGGAAATAATGATGCCCAGCATTTATACAGAGCTTTACATTTCAGAAACTACTGTATGTATGTATGTCATCATTTGATCTTTACAACAACCTTGGAAAGAAGGTGCTATTGTTATCCCCATCTTATAGATGAGGAAGCTAAATCCAAGAAAGGTTAATGATTTCCCCAGGGTCATAAGCTAATTAAGTATCTGAAACAGAATTTGAACTCAGGTCTTACTGACTTCAAGCCCACTGCTCTTACCTGCTGTACAGCTTAGCTGTCTCTAGTGCAAAGAGGGCTAGGATCAGAGTCAGGTACCAGCATTCAATTCATACCCCTGGCATTACTAGCTGTGTTACCCTTGACCTATGATTTAACTTTATATTCCTTTTCTGTAAAAAGAAAATCTATAACAATACTACCTATCCACAGGATAGTTGTGAGACTTAAATGAAATAAGGTATGAAAAAACCACTATACAAATATCAATTGTGGTTATTTTTGCATGGATCTTTACCCTAAAGTTTACTAGTTCCCATTTCTTCAACTGAGAGCCTAGGAGGCTGTATTTATTTGGCTAAGATCTTTTCAAGAAGGGCAAGGAGGAAACCAAACCCTCAGACTAGTCTTTGTCAATACATCTCCCTTCTTCCCATTTCCCATCTGAGCCTTGGCCAAGCACAAGTGATTTTAGTTAATCTCAGTATGGCCTTATGAACAGAATACAAGCCCTGTTCTACAATCTATTGAATTCCAGAAAGATGTTATAAAGCAAGAGGTCTTACAAGTAAGACATATTGAAGTATAATACCTATTACCTAAGATGTTTGGCTAAGCATCCTCCCAACCAGATTTCAATCTTATAGTTAGGTAGCACAGTGGATAGAGTACTTGGTCTGGAGCCAGGGAGGCTTGAGTTCAAATCTGACCTCAGATACTTACTAGCTGTGTGATCCAGGGCAAGTCACTTAACCTCTGTCTGCCTCAGTTGTCTCCAATGTAAAATAGGAATAATAGTGGTACCTACCTTCCAGGATCAAATATGTTAGATAATACTTGAAAAGTGCTTGGTATAGTGCCAGGTGCAGAGTAAGTCCCTAATGCATGTGGGGTCTGCATGCTAGCCCTCCCGCCATAAGCATAAAGGGTCTTTATAAGGGTTCATTGGACACAAAGCTCTATTCTTCAGGGGATAGTAGCTAATGGTCAAGAGGCAAATGTCAGGGTTACCAAATCCAGATGGGGGTTGCCAAAGTTCAAGATATCCCTCTCTCTGGGACAAAGCAGCTCTTCCTAGATGTTATCTAGACAGGGACACTCCACAGGAACACCCAAATCTTTCTCCTCCTCAGCCATCCATTCCCAGAAGAAACACAGTTTCTCTTCTCTCCCCATTCTGTACCCCAAACACGACTTGTCTCAGTGTCCCCTCTGGTCAAGACTATGAAGCTTTCCATTGGGAAGACAGCTGGTTATTCCTGCTGGAGAGATATTTAAAGTTGGAGGAGTTGGCACTTACAGAGCATGAGGCTCAGAGACTGGGTATTTTTAAAATGTGAGCATCTGCACTGTTGGCTAATAAATGAGTCATTATTTTTTCTTTATGCTGAAAACCAAAATAATAATAATGGAGATGCCTCGTCACAGCACCCTAGCTTTCATACACCCAGCGCCTTGGCTGATTTTACTAAAAATAGCCTTGAGAACAGCTGACGTCTATATGGCACTTTAAAGTTTTTACAGCACTTGGCATATACCATCTCATTTGAATTTTTGATCATCACAACTGCCTTGTGAGGCAGATGCTACAGGTGCTATGATCTCTATTTTACAGATGGGGAAACTAAAGCTCAGGGAGATTAGGTGACTCAAGCATGGTCCCAAAGCTAGTTAGTATCTGAGGCAGAATTCAAACCTAGATCCATCCGGACTCTTACTCTATCACTCCATGCTGTGAGATAGATGATGGATGGTTCTCATTTGAGGAGCTTTGGAAGGAGGTACATTGTAATGTAGCATGGTACGATAGAGGATGGGATCATAGAGGTCCAGCCCCAACGCAGTGTCCCCTAGGAGCCTTGTTTCTATTTATTCATCTAGAAACTATACACAAGGGCTCCTCAGCCAGCCAAGAGGTCAAGCTGTTCAGTGTCAGAATGGGAGGTAGTTATGAATGCTGAGCCCCATGAAGGGGATGTGCAAGCTAAGATCTGAATCTTAAATCTGTCTCTCCATTAATTCAATATCTTGCTTCTTTCCCTCTCTCTTCCTCTCCCTTTCCCTCCTTTCCCTTTTCTCTCCCTATCTCCTCTCATCTCTTCACTTCTCTCTTCTTTTTCTCCTCTTTTTTTCCCTCTCCTCTCCTTTCTCCTCTTCTCTCTTATCTTCCTCTTCTTCCTTTCTTCCTCCTCCTCCTCTTCCTCCTCCTTCTTCTTTTTCTTCTTCTCCTCACCATCTCCTCTGTCTTTCTCTCTGTGCCCTGTCTTTACCCTCTTCCTCCTTTCCTCTCTCCCCATTTGTCTTTTCTCTCTTCTAATCTCCTCTCTTCTCTTCTTGCCCCTCTTCTTTCTTTCCTGTCCTTCCTTCTCTCTCTCTCTCTCTCTCTCACTCCCTCTGTTTCTGGCTATCTCTGTTTCTGTCTCTCTGTCTCTGTCTTTCTTTCTCTGTGTCTCTGTCACTGTGTCTCTCTGTCTCTTTCTCTCTCTCCCTCTGCTTCTGCCTCTCTATCTCTGTATCTCTCTCTATCTCTGTCTCTCTCTCTCCTCCCTCCCTATCTTTTCTCTCCTTTTCTCTTTCTCTGTGTCTCTCTTTCTCTGTGTGTGTATGTGTCTCTCTCTCACCTTCTATCTCTGTTCTGCATTCTCTTTCTCTTTATCATTTGCCTATGCTGAAGGAGATGGGAAAACCAAGAAAGAAGAAGGAAGCCAAAAGGAAGTAGGAAAAAGCCAAGGAATAGAAACTGAGTGTTGTTACATTCCTTACAATGGAAGGAGTCTTCTCATTCTGATCCCTGGAGAGAAAAAAATAGCAAAGTTCCCTCTCTCCTTTGTTAAGTGCCAAGTAAAGAGGCTCCTAGTTGGGGTGCTAGGAAGGCAATATTATTTTCAAGGAGACTGATGCAAGTGTATGCGGCTGCTTAGGCATTATGTTTGCCTATGGTTCCTTACTCAACTTGAGGTAGAGTACCCCTACTCCTACTTGAACCTCTTTCAGATTTTGGAACAACTCTTTAAAAAAAAAGGAAAAATACAGATATTCATAGTTTAACTGTCCCCCACTGTTCCCTACCCCCGAGGAGCCCAATTCATTGTCTCTTATACTAGGGTTTCCGTATGTGGATCTCAGTGCCTATGATTTTGTCTGCCACTTAACTGTGATTAGCTGGAAGCAATCTGCTTAAAGTTTAAGCGTCAACTTATCACTTTGTTAACTGTGCATTCGTTTTCAAGGGGATGGTTAACTTTAATTGGAATGGGGTATTGAATAATGAGGCAACAGGTTCGGTGACATGTGGAAGCCAGAAGGGAAGAGAGAGGCCTTCACCATCAGATGTTGTAACGGGATGGGAAGGAGCTAACTAAAATGCTGGGAACAGCTTTTTACTGGCAATTACCCAGAGGTGGGGCCAGGGGACTCCCCTTTGGAAATCCCTGTGTCTGGTGGTGCCTATTCACAGAGTGGGAAAAGGCCTCGAAGAGCCAAATCCTCAGCCCCAGAGAAGACTGCATCAGGTCAGTCTTTCTCATGGACAGACAAATTACAAATCATAGAATCTGGTTGGAAAGAACCTCAGAGGCAACCCAGCCCAATCTGTACCTCAACAAGAAATTACTCTGCATGGAGTAAATACTTACATCAATGTTAGGTGTTGTTGTTGCTTTCCTTACATCAAGCCCCAATTTGTACATATGCAACCTTCACCTGCCATTTCTAACTGCCTTCTGGAGCCAAACAAAACCAATCCAGTCCCTCCTTCCTATGGACAACCCATAAAGTCTTCTGTTTGACATTTAAAGCCCTTCACAGACTGGCCCTACCCTACCTTTTCAGCCTTATTACACATTATCCTCCTTCATAAACTCCATGGTCCAGCCAAACTGGCCTCTTTGTTCATAAATAATGCTCTGTGCTTTTGCAGCAGCTGCCCACTGGGCTTGGAATGCATGGCCTCCTCATCTCTGCCTCCCTGAATCCCTGGCCTTTTGTAAGATCAGCTCAAGCTTCATGCTCTACGTGAGAACCTTCCTGATCTTTCCAACTCCTGATGGACTACTCACCAAAATCACTATGTCTACTTATATTTATGATATAAAGATAAAGACAGATAGAGATATGTGTGTATCTATCTCTATCTCTGTCTCTATCTCTCTTTATCTACATCTATCTCTCTATCTACTTATGTGTCTCTTTCTCTAAAATGTAAGCCTCTTGAGGGCAGAATGTGTTTCATTTTTGTCCTTGTGTTAACATTTCCTAGAACAAAACAGATGCTTGATAAATGCTTATTGAGTGTTTGGTTGATGGATGGATTGAAAGGGACTCAAAGATTAGGTAGGAAGAAGTTGCTTATTATCAATGACTTCTAGGGTCCCTTGCAACTCTAGGACCCTTTGACTCTATAACCTTAGAGTAGATTTCATCCTACCCTTCTCATTTTAGGATGAGGAAACTAGGGGCCAGAGATTGGAAGTGTACTGTCCCAAGTCCCATCATGGCAGAACCAGAATGGGAACCCAGGTTCAGTGGTCTGGTTATTCTCTTGCTCTATAGACTTCCTTCCCAGGGTTCTCTTGACTGTCATCTCACATCCTACTGGTGAGGTAAGAATGGAAAGTAGGGGTGCTGCTGAGAGGGTAAAATTGTATGCAGGACACATTTTTTAGCTTAATATTCACTAATACTTTCTTAACTCTAGACAGTTAACAAAAACACTAAATCAAACCCAATTTGTAGTAAACCGAGGTATAAATGCCACATTAGAGTTTTGAAAGGCAGAGATCATAGGATCCTGGATTTGGGGCTATGCTTTCATGAATGAGGAAATTGAGGTCCATTTACCCAAAGACATCAATGTCAGGGCAAAGATTTGAAACTGTGACTTCAAATCCAGTACAATTTCCAATCAATGCTACACATGGCCTCCTAGATGGGATACTTTAAAACATGGGGCTTAGCTTGTGCCCATGAAGAGTGGCACCCACATAAACTCCCATCATGTCCGGCACCACTCAGAGCACAAGATAGTAGTAGCTCATTGAATATTTATTAGCTGGCTAGCTCCCACTCAGAAACAATTTTGTTCATTTTGTTCTCCCTTTATGGTACCCACTCTCACAAAAGGCCCACATCGCCTTTCATAAATTATTCTGCTCTTTACCAGAGCCCTGCTCTCCCCCTCTGGGCCTTGGCCCATCACCCAACTCCATACGCATGATTAACACCGGCGACCTGGAGTGGAGAGAGCACCAGTACCACACTGATTGTTTAGGGTTTCACTAGATAAAGCATTCCTAAATGGAGATTCACCCACTGGGGAAGCAGCAGCTGCCAGAGATAACTGTGCTTTTCAGATGTCAGCAGGTCTGGGGCTCTGTTCCTACCTATTCACTGGCCCAAGGACACAGAATTATATTACAGTAGCCTTGCACCCTGCCGAGCTGAGATCTTAGCCCTCTTTTCACCTGGCTAATCTGGAAGCCTAGAGGAGGAGAACGGCACAGAGCTCCCCTCGAGCTACCTCCCCAACCCAGGCTGTTTTTGTCTTCCCTGGCTCCCACTCCAGTCTAGCACTTGCTTGCCTGAATCTCAGTTGAAGACTGGGTCTCTTTGCTCTTCCTTCAGGTAATCAACCCAGCTGGGAATACATGAGGCCTTCACAGAGAGAGGGATTTACTGTTTGTTGTTAGACTATTAACAAGCACAGGCTGTTAATGCTCTCTGATTGATTTCTAGATGTCTTTCCTTCTGGGCTGTTAAGAACTCCCTTTGCTGTGGAGGCCAGAGTTGGGAAACAAAGTGCTTCATCACAGCAGCTGCTAGAAAAGCCAGAGGAATTTGTGAAGTGAATGCACAGTGGACTTGGATGTGGCACAGGACTTGTACAATAGCCTTCTAAATCACATCTTCCAAGGGATATCTATCTCCACTAGCTTAAGGATGGTGAGTTACAGAACCATATATTCGAGAGTTAGGAGGGGCCTCCATCAATAACCATTTATTAGATGGATAATGTACTAAGATGCTTTATCTTAATAAAACAGCTAGGTGGCCCAGTGGATAGAGTTCTGGACTTGGAGTGAGACCCGAGTTTGAATCCTGCCTTAGATGCTACTAGTTTGTGGGACCACAGGCAAATGACTTACCCTCATTCAATTTCAGTTTCCTCATCTGTAAAAGTGGATAATAATACCTACCTCATAGGATTGTTGTGAAGATCAAATGATACCATATATAACGAGAAAGACAGAGAAAGAGACAGAGAGAGAGAGCACTATGTAGATATTAAAGTTTATATAAATTCTAGCTATTATTATTATTGTTTACTCTGTGCTAAGTACTTGCAATATAAATACAAGCAAGTAAAGTTGCCCTTGACCTCAAGGAGCTTACATTAATGGGGGAAGAAAACACATAAAGGGGACAAAAAAGGAGAGGGGAGAAGGGGCAAATAGGAGCATGGCTGGAGACCTGAGCCTAGGCAAGATAAGGTACAAGTTTCCTTATTGGAGTCAAGGCTAGGATCCAAGATTCTGGTGGGATAGTAATGATGCTGGTCAAAGAGCAGATGTCATAGGGAAGAGGTATAGACACTCCTGATGTGCCAGGCACTCTACAGTCTGAAATTCCAAGGAAAAAGCAAAAGACAGCCCCTGCCCCAAGGAATTTGCATTCTAATAAGGAAGACATCACATGTACAAATAGGTACCTAAATATAATTGCTGTTCATCCTTCATTTTCAAAGAGGACCAATGACATCACAGGGTGATATCTTAACTTGTACATGGATTAGATTTAAGTGAGGCAACGTTGCACAAACCTCACTATCTTCCAGAGTCATTGAAGGTCAGTGGCAAGACAACAATGACCCAGAATGCAGGGGCTGATCTATATCTGACCGGGCCCTAAGTGCCTCACAAAGACTATTTCAAGCCACCTTCATGGCCATTGGAACAAATCATTCTCATCCATCCATTCTGCCAGAGGAAGACCTCACATGCTAGGGGCAGACACCCCCTAACTCATCAATGGGTTTGAGGCCCATTGGTTACCCTCAGTGGGGTTCAGCCCATCTTCCAAGATAGTTTTACCAGTGTGTGGCTGCTGTTCATGCTACAACTTTTTGGAGACACAGGTGAGAGTTGGGTAACAGATGGACATCAAAAGTAGATAAGCACCCCTGAAAGGGTCTCTGCAAGCCCTCATAACAGAGATACTAGTCCTCCCTGAACACCCTACTGGATCATATATTATACACAGATTATAAAGTAATGTTAGAGTGAAAGGCACTCAGAGCTAAGGAAACCAAGAGAAGCCTCCTGAAGGAAGGATCATTTGAATGGAATCTTGAAGGAAGCTGGAGATTCTAAGAAAAGAATATGAGGAGGGTTGGGCATTTTAGTCATGGAAAATGGACAATAAAAAGGTATGGAGACAGTAGATGGAACACCAGATGAGAAACAAGTAGTACAGGTGAACCTCGGAGGGAAGTAATTCGTTTGTTGTTTAGCCATTTTTCAGTCATGTTTGACTCTTCAAGACCCCATTTGGGGTTCTCTTGGCAGAGATACTGCAGTGGATTGCCATTTCCTTCTCCAACTCATTTTACAGATGAGGAAACAGAGGCAAATAGGGTTAAATTACTTGCCCAAGGTAACACAGATAGTAAGAATCTGAGGCCATATTTTAATCCAGAAAGATGAGTCTGACTCCAGGCTTCCTACACAGCCTAGTCACCTTGTAAAGTGCTTAGAAGACTAGAAATAGAGGAGGGGGCATGTTGTAAGGAACTTTAGCAAGGATTCCTTCCATAAAATTGGTAACAAGTGTTCACATAGGCCCTGCTTGAGGACCTCCAGTGAGGGCTTATGTGTGTGTGTTGGAGGCAGGGTTCTAACTCAGGGCTCTAATTCATTCCAAAAGATTTCCACATTCTCATGACTAGGTCTTCCAGAAACTTCCAGCCTGCTTGCCTCTGTTCCTACCCACCCCAAAACACAATAAAGGCAGGCCCAGGCTCCGGGATGATAAAGGTCATAGATTTAGATTTGGAAGGGGCCTTGAAGGCTTTCTTGCTCAACAGCCTCATTTTAACAGGCAGGAAGATGAGGCCCAGAAACATGAAGTGGCTGTATAGGATCATGGTTCTAGGGCAGAGATGACCCTTAAAACTCATCTAACCCAACCCCTTTATTTTATAGATGAAAAAAACTGAGGTTCAAAGAGGTGAACTAATTTGTCCAAAGTCATCCAGATAGCAAATGGAAGAGCAAGGACTTGAAATGAGGTCCTCCGCCTCCAAATCCAGCTGTCTTCACACTGTACATACTCAGGGAGATTCGAACTTGGTACCCCATGAGAGCATGAAAAGCAGCTTTGATCAGTATAAATTTAATTCAATAAATATTTATTGGATCTCTACAAGGTGACCAGAAGGTAGTAGGGAAGGCAAGATAACTTCAATTTCAGTGGTCAAAAGTCTCAGAATCCCAGAGCAGGTTATATCCACAAATAGAAATTGTGGAATTTTCTCAGAAGATTTTATAAGAAAATGGGAGCAGGTATTTCTCTAGGCTCTATAGCTGGTCTAGTAGTCAGAAGACCTAGGTTCCAGTGTCTGTTATAATAGTAACTACATGTATGACATTAGACAAGCAATTTACCTTCCCTGAACCTCTTTCCTTAATGTTATAATAAGGATTACTCATTGGTGAGTTAAAGGGATTCTACTCCAAGCATATGAAGACTTCCTCTGGAAGAATGGGCTGATGAGAACAATTTATTTCATTGGCCATGATGGCTTCTGAGGCAGGCACTATGAAGAGTTAGGGCTTGGTCAGACTCTGAAGATGCCAAGGTTATCGGCTCTATCCCGGGTCATTGTCAGTTGTTTTGACTTCTGTCTTGTCACTGGACTTTGATGACTCTGAAAGGGAGAGCGAGACTGATGACTGCAATTCTGCCTCACTTAAATCCAATTCACCTGCAAGTTAAGACATTGCCCATGATGTCACCAATCCTCTTCAAAAACAAAAGACAAATGAAGTCAATAAGGATTGCAATCTTTTTCTCCCTACTTGATGGCTCTTAGAGATTTAGTGAAATGTCTCAAGTACTTTTAATGATTCTGCCCATTTGGGGGTGGGGAAGGAGAAGTGGAGGGACAATTGGAGAGGAATTGATGTGCTCCCCTTTAGTCTCTAGAACTAGCATGAAATATTGATTCAAGTCAACAACCAAGTGGGAATAAGGGAACACAAATGGTCATAAGCCACTGTAAGCCAATGTGGACTTGGAGAGAAAGATCAGCTTGCAAAAGTCAATAAGAAATGGTTTCTCTCACTACCTAAGGATTTATTGTATGTAAATCCTGGTACAGTGAGGAACAGGATACAGAAGAAGGCTTGGAGAAAAGAAGGACTTTTGTACAGAGGTGCATTTTTAAACCATAAATACATCCTGAGTGTTCATTCTCTGTAGGTCAATTGTCAGAAAGCTGGTCCCCTGGGAAATGAAATTAGTACTATCTGCTAAAGACTTAGAGGACTAGCAGAACTTCCAAGTGATGGAAGATTGAGTGGTATTAGAGAAAAAACCTACTACCTGTTGAGACATGACAAGAGTCTGAAGAAATAGAATTTCAGAGAATTAACAACAGGGAGCAGAGACGTGTGATACCTGCTGTAAGCAGTTGGAGGAAAGAGTTGCCAAAAATTCACAATTCTACAGATAGACAGAGGCAAGTGTCAATTTGGAGGAGCAAAACTCAACCAACCACTGCTGGATGCCTACATCAGTATAGTACTCTAAAAGGCACCAAGACTATCCAGGCCTCTTTAATAGGTAGATTGTTTTGGTTTTGTTTTTATTTTAATCAACTCTGATATAAGTCCTATTTGTTTCTGTGAACTTATAAATAAAAATGCTCAATTTTGAGCTTTTGTGAGCCTCTGGGCTTGGATGGAGAACTAGTGACTCTTGGGAGGCAGAATATAAAGAAGTTCCAAGATGGTCTTGGGAGAGGCAATAAGCTGGAAATAGGAGAAATCTCCCAAAGTGTTCCCCAAGTCTCTTATTTTAGGAGGGTGCCCCTGACACAAGTCTTATACTGTAAATTGAGGAAGACAAACTAGATGTTCTGTAAGGTCCCTTCCAGGTCTATGAAGTCTTTGTATTTAGGTATAGCCCTGGGGACACAGAAAGATTACTTGCATGTTTTTTCAATGGCCTTTCTATTACTGGAATTCTTCAGTTATTCAAAAGATTGAGTATTTTATAAGGAATATAACCATAAACCATATTTTGTATTAAAGAGGGACTTCCAGTACATATAAACAGATACTCTGCTGTTTTGAATAAGTCTCACAAATTCTAAAGGAACATTTGGGGATGTTTACCCCCAATCAGACCCTCTGAGACTTCAACCCACCCCTATTTATCTTTAGCTTTAAGTGAGAAGAGGTGGTAGGTTCTATAAGCAATGTGGTTAAAGCAGCCACAAAAGGGCTGGGCCACTGCTTCAGCAAAGACTGCTGAAAAATTTACCAGTGTGCTGTTGCTTTCAGAGCTAAAAGTTGAGAAAGGAAAAATTGACAAGCGTTGCCCAATGGGAGAGGGAGAAAAAAACCTACTCACTTTATGGTTGCTTTCTAATTCATTCCCAATTCAAAGTTGATAATGGAAATGCACTTATGCAGTTTGCTTTCCTCTACATATGGAGAGAGCAGAGTTTTGAATCCCAAAAAACCCAGACCGCCTACAAAAGCAAAGCAAATTGAGACATGAGTCCTCCTTCCTTTCTTCTGTTCCCCAAGTTTCCTGGGCCCAGCAGCTCCAAAGGAAACAAGAAAAAGCAAACTCCAATAGCTGCTTCAGTGTTAAACTATGTAATAGAAGCCCTCCTATTGTCTTAATGTTCACATTCAATGTGATAATTGGTGAGCATGGAATTCAATTTCACTTCTCCCCTGGGAACTCCAATGAGCAAGCCATTGGGATGTGTTACTCTGGGTACAGATATGGGGAAAGGGAGGGAGGATGAGGAAGAGGGAAAGAGACTACCTGTGACCATCTTATCTTGCCTAGTTTTTACCGGGCACCTCCAAAATTATTTTCTTGTCTCTTGATCCAGTCCTTCCAACCCGATCCCCCACATTTTAGGATATGGGAAAACACAAGGGTAAGTCCCTTTTCCCTGGAGTTTGTGCTGACTATAATCATATTTTGAGACACAGGTTAATGAGTTTCTTAAACTTTCTGCTTTTCCACTCTCTCTCTTCTGCTTTTCCACTCTCAGCCTCAGGAAAGAAGCTGCCTTCTTCTCAGTTGTCTTTGAAATCTAAACACTCCCTCTCTCCAGAATTTCTCTGGGACTTTCCCATTTCTGAGAATTTGGAACATAGCTAAATTCTACAGACTAAAGTAGGCAGGGGTGGGGAAGGGATTATTTTCCCAAAAGATGTTGGACTAATCTACAGGAAACCTGACACCAGTAAAAGTGTCCAGAGTTCAAGTTACTGCTGTTACCTCGTGTCCTGGATAAGGGTAGAAGGTGCCAGTTTACCTTTCGACCACTTGTGGGAATGTTTGATTATATTAACAAACATCTACTAAAGGCATCCTATGCCCAGAGAATTGTTTTAAGCCCTGGGGAAGATACAATATTTGGATAAGACAACGTCCCTTCTCTTTAGGAGATTGCAGTCCAGTAGGAGACCCCAGGATTCCCTTGAAAACTAGACTGAGGTTCCTAACTCATTTATTAAACCATAAAGTTTATAAATCTTTTTGATGATCTAGCAGGTACATGAATTCAAGGCAGGAAACATCCAATAAGCGTATCACACACACACACACACACACACACACACACACACATTTGGGTTCCAATCCCAGTTCTATTTACTAGCTATGTGGTCTTGTCTAAGCCAAGGCTTCACTTTTCTTACCTCTTAAATGAATGAGTAGAATGATGGACAGAAGGATAAATGCTGGGCTTATCACCTCTTCTAAGACCACCTTGGGACTTCTTTATCTTCTTAAAAAAAAAAAAATATATATATATATATATATAAGCATATAAGCAAGGATCAAACATTAAACATTCTCAGCATTCAATTACGGATGACATCTTTTCCTAACTATATCCTAGGTTTAAGTATGCATAGAGGATGGGCCAGGTGCCCAATCCATGGTCTAAGAACACCTATAATCCCAGGAGCCTTGACTCCCAATTAACTATTTCTTAAGTCTACAGCATGAGAAAAAGGTGATAGGAGCACAGCCTTCAAAATTTATTCACCCATTAGGGAAGGACACCCTCAAACTCTTGAGATTTACTTTTCCTCAATCTGAGGTTCTTCATGATCAGTATACACCAATCACAGCTCCATCCAGCTGCTCTCTCTCTCTCCCTCTCTGGCCACCATTTTCCATGTCCACTCACTCTCATATGGGCCCCTACTCACCCACCATTGTCGTCCACGTCTCTCCTTCTTTATACCCTGCATGCATGTTGGCTTCTCCCTCTAACTATTTATCATCACCCCAGTCCCCGCCCTCAAAATTTCCATCCTCCTTTTGAACTGGGTATGATAGGCTCCTGGGAGATAGCTTTTGAAGACTTCTCCCCAAAGAACGAGGCCCTCATTCCCTAAGTATTCTGGAAACAAGTCATTCTGGACTGGTTCTCATTAATACATCATAAACTTATAAAAGATGTGCAATGAGGTCAGAATGGGAAAAGATCGTTATGAACTAGGGAGATTAGGAAAGACTTCCTGGAGGAGATAACATTTCAATTGGGCTTTAAAGGTGACTTCAAAGAATGGGATTTCACTGGGGGTAGTAAGACTGGGGGGATTTGGGACATAGCTTTTACTTGTATAGCTTTAAGGTTTACAGAGCACCTCATATCCATTACCACATACCCACAACACTCCTGTGAGGTCTATAGTACAAGTGTAATCATTTCCATTTGATAGTCAAAGAAACAGGCTCAGAGAGTTGAGGCAATAGGCTGAAACAGGTTAAGTATTTTTTTCCTAAATTATAGGATCATAGATTATTAAAAGTTGGAAAGGGCCTTGGAAATTATATATCCAGCCATTTACCCATCTGTCTGTCATTCTACTCATTCATTTAAGAGGTAAGAAAAGTGAAGCCTTGGCTTAGACAAGGCTACGTAGCTAGTAAATAGAACTGGGATTGGAACCCAACTCCAAATCAATCTTCTTTCCTCTCCACTATGCTCCCCATGTCCCACAACCTCAGTCCCCAAAGGGCAGTCCTTTGGTAACATCTTTAAAGTTGGCCAGCTGAAGTACTAGAGGATTTAAAAAAAAATCTGTTCCTGACACAGGGACCTGGGCCCCTTAGGCAATTGCTGCAGGGGACGCTGGGGCTCTCTTGGAAGAGGGACCTTGCTTATTAACATCATAACTCAAGCAAGTTGCTTGTAGTCAGTGCACATGGAAAATTGCATTCTATAAAGTGTTGAAGCTGCAAAGTCACCAGCTGAGTCGATAGACTTTTATTTTAACGATGTTTGTGATCAATATTTAAAGAGGATTGACCGAGCCTGCCTCCTGGTGCACCTCTCTTTTTCCAGCTGTTTGTGAAAGATAAAAAAAGAAAAAATTACTCAGAGGATGCAATACATTGAGTTAAGGAGGGGTGTGTGCTGGGTTGGGGTATACAAGCACATTAGAATGAAAGGGAGTGGCAATAAAGGGAGAGTACCACAAAAAGCATTAGCACTGGATGATAATGAGTTCTGGGGCCTCACCAGCTCAGTCTCTCAGGAGCTTCAGCTCTTAACATTCATAGAATCAAAGAATGGTAGACCTGGCAGGGAACTTAATGATTTTATATTCCAAGCCACTCATTCTACAGAAGAGGAAACTGAGGACCCAAGAAGAAACATAACTTGCCTAAAGCCCCAAAGCTAATAATCAGCAGAGTCAAGGACTTGAACACAGAAATTCTGAATTCAAGTCCCGTGATTTTTCTATTATGCTGTGTTGCCTCTTGACAGCATATAACTTTTACAGACAAAGCTGTGAATTAGAAAGATTTTTTTTAAGGTGGGATTGTTTTTCTCTTGGAGATTGGTTTTATTTGCTTCTTGATTTGCTTTTTGCTTTAGGTAAATGCTTAGGTCCTTGCCTGGATGCAATTTGCCTTTGAAATGTTCAGTGTTCAGGCAACAAGCATTTATGAAATGGATCCAACATGGTAGCTACTGTGTGGGGCATTGTATATGCAAAGATAAAAATAAAACAGTAGGGGCAGCTAGGTGGTGCATTGAATAAATCCGGCCCAGGAGTCAGGAGGACCTGAATTCAAATGCGACTTCAGACACAACACAAAAACTAGCCGTGTGACCTTCAGTAAGTCACTTAACGCCAATTGCCCTACCTTCCCCCCTCCAAAAAGAAAGTAAGTAAATAAATAAATGAAACAGTCTCTACTCTCAAGGAACCTATATTTTATAGCAGGAAACAATATTCAAAACAATATTCAAAAGTATACACACAAAAAATTCAAATTAAATACAAGGTAATTTGAGGAAGTACCAATAGCTTGGGTTATCAGAAGACGTCCAATGTAGTGCTGTTGAACTTTTACAAAGCTAATGGTTCTTTTCTTTTTTAAAAGTAATATTTTATTTTTCCCAATTGCATGTTGACACAATTTTTAACATTTTAAAAAATTTTTAGTTCCAAATTTCTACCCTTCTTCCTCTTTACCCTTCCTCAGACAGTAAGCAATTTAAGTTACATGTGTAATCATGCAAAACATACTTTCATATTAGTCATGCTATGAAAGAAAATAGACAAGTTTTAAACAAAGTTTTTATTTTCTTTAAACAAAGAAACTTTTAAAAAGTATGTTTGGATCTGCATTTAGACGACAGCAGACTTTTCTCTGGAGGTGGAGAAAAGCTAGCAGGCATGCCAATTACAGGCACACCATTAAAAAGGCCTGGGGTTAGAAGACGCAATGTCATATAAGGAACAACAACTATGTTAGTTTAGCTAGGCTATCACCGGAGTAACTTGTCCTGACAACAAATATGATGGTCAATAGACAGAACCGATGGCTGATTCAGGAACTTGCAATACTTCAATTCAACAACCAAACAAGCATTCGCTTGGCACTGTTCCTCTGAGGTCCTCTTCCTTTTTCTTTCTATATCTGGTATATATATATATATATATATATATATATATATATATATATATATATATATATATATAACTGGTATATGATGAGGTCTCATTAGTGACCTCATCAGCTCACATGGGGCTAACTGCCATTTCTTTGCAGATCTATTTCTCCAGCCTTAGTTTCTCCTGAGGGGGTCATCACCAGTTGTCTTGACCTATGTCTTGCCACTGACCTCTAATGACTGGAGGAGAGAGTGAGTCTGATACTTCTCACAGCCTGCCTCACTTAAATCCAGTCCACTTGCAACTTAAGCCATCCCTCTCCTGATGTCCTTGGTCCTCTTCAAGAATGAAGGATGAACAACAACACCATCATCAGTTTCTCCTGAGCTCTATTCATGTGTCTACAACTGCCTACTAGACGTTTCAAACTGGATGTACCATCAGCATCTCAAACTCATGTCCAAAACAGAACTCATTTTTTTCTCCCCCAAATTGCCTCTCTTCTAGGCTTCCCTATTTCCATTGAGTATTCTCAATTCTCTCTCATCCCACATAACCAATCAGTTGCCAAATCTTGGAATTTCTATAAATATAATATCAGGGGAAGGGAAGGGAGGGGAGGGGGTGGCTAGGTGGCACAGTGAATAGAGCACTAGCCCTGGAGTCAGGAGGACCTGAGTTCAAATCCGGCCTCAGACACTTGATACACTTACTAGCTGCATGACTTTGGGCAAGTTACTTAACCCCAATTGCCCTCCAAAAAATTATAATATCCAGAGGATATTGTAAGGCTGAAATGAAATAATAGATAGAAAGTATTTTGCAAAGCTTAAAGCACTATATTAAGATCAGTTTTATCATCATCATCACCATCCTATATATTATTATTATCCTGTTGTCACTAGATCACTAGATCTCCTCTCTGGTGATGACTTCATTCCATGAGCCTTCTACTAGATTACTGCTGAGCCCAATCAATGTTTAAATAGCAGTACTGATATATGCTGCTAAATGTTTAATAACTGGTGTCTGGGGGGGAAATGTATATATACATAATACAAAAGATACAAGTTTAATCTGCATTATTAACACTTTCTTAAGACTAGGCAATCCATAAAACAATTAATCAGGTCTTGATTTATAGCAATTGATGATTTCCAAAGTGTGTAAGTGTTCACATTGAAAACTTAACAATGGGGTCTCTACAGCCAGCACACCTTTGAACATCTCTTTCATCGGTCCCTTCCTTTCTGCTCACATACATCAGGCCCTAATTGCCTCTCCCATGAAGTATTGTAATAGACTCCTAAGTGTTCTTTATGTTTCAAGTCTCTTCCTATGCTAACCATCCTCCATGCAGTTACAAGAGTAATTTCCCTGTAGTATAGGTCTAACCAGGCAGCTAAGTGGTGCAGTGGATAGAGTGTTGGGTCTGGAGTCAGGAAGACTCATCTTCATGAGTTCAAATCTGGCCTCAGACACTTACTAGCTGTGTGACCTTGAACAAGTCACTTAACTCTGTGTACCTCAGTTTCTTCATTTGTAAAAATGAGCTGGAGAAGGAAATGGCAAATCACTCCAGTATCTCTGCCAAAGAAAATCCCAAATGGGGTCATAGAGAGTCAGACACAATGGAAAAATGACTGAAAGACAACATAGATCTAACAAGGTCTCTCCCTGATTCACTAAAGTCTAATAGCTCCCTACCCCCTCTATGGTCTGTTTGACTTTTAAAGTCCTTTGCAATGTTATCCTAATACCTTTCCAAGCTTATTATACCTTACTCCTCCAACCAAACTGTTCTTGCTGCTTCTTGAATGTAACACTCCATCTCCCATCTACCTTTGCATTGGCTATCCACCATGCCTGGAACACACTCCCTCTTCATCTCCATCTTTTAGAATCCCTAGTTTCCATCAAGACTTAGCTTAAATTCCAACTTTCACATGAAAATTTTCCAGATCCTCTCAGTTCCTGGTGCCCTCCCCACATGCACTTTATTTTATATGCATTTCATATGTGATTGTATTTATACATCATCTTTCTCCAATAGAATGTAAGCTCCTTAAGGTCTTCATTTTTTGCCTGTGTGTCTCCAGTGCCTAGCATAGTGCCTGATACATAATAGGTGCTTAATAAATGATCAGTGATTGGTTGACTAGTTGATTGAGACTATGTGCCTAGGATTTCACTGGTCTCTGGATGGAATACCTGACCCTAATTTCTCTATTTTAAATCAATCTGCACCTAGCCTAGTCTTCCAGAAATGCCACTTTCACTATTTAACTCTCCTTGAGAACTTCCAAGGACTCCTGGCTGCTTACTATATGAAATCTAAACACTATTGCCTAACTTTCAAGAACATCCATAATCTGGCTCCACTCTACCCACCCAGCAATTAACTGCCCCCACTTTCTATTACACACCCTCTCATAGGGCCATTTTCATTTTTGTTTCCTTCATTCAGCATGCTGACTCAAACTTTTATGCTTTTCTCCTGTAGTACCTATAGTATACTTTTGAGTACACTATTACTCTTCGACAGATGCTTGACTGATTGTTGATTCAAGATGACATAGGCAAATCATACTTAGTCCCTCCATAAACAGCCAAAATCTCTGGGGTATCCATAAGGCAAAACCACTAGAAACCAAAGAAATTGAACCAACCCAGGTGCACTTTCAGGTCTGACTTGCCTATGATTACTATATTCATATGTGTTCAAGGCTTTGCCTAACTTAGGCTTGTGATTTTGTAAAGCATAATTGAAAAGCTCATGTATTCCATATTATGTATTACATATAAGGATGGAAGCCCTGGGTGTAGTGGACAACTCAGATTTTTATATAGTCCTGGGCACAGTCCCTGGATTGGGAGTTTGTAGCAATATATTCCAGCATTCAGACAAAAGCTGAGACCCAGAAATGGTCACACTATTGAGGCTGCACCTGTGTTCTTATTGTATATTTTCTTGGCATGTTTAGCTTCAATGGAACAGGGTAAGTTTGCTGAAGGTGAGTGATATCTCCCATCCTTGAATCTCTTATGGAACTGGGTCCCAAGAGAAGTACAAAAGTGAAACTCTAAGGCAGGGGTTCTTACTCTTTTTATATCATGGACACCTCTGGAAGTTGTAATGGTAATGGAATTTAAAGATTCCCCTGTATTGGCTTGGTTTTTGGTTTGAATGTTGAAACCCAGAGCTTGTGAATCCCACTTGTAGGATGGACTTGTTGACCTGGAGAGGGCTGAACTGGGAGGAGCTGGTGCCGTGGATTTAGAGAGAAGGCCCAAGCAGAAAGGGGCAGAAGAATTTTGAGGAGCAGCATCATGGAGGGAGAAAGAAAGAGAGAGAGAGAGAGAGAGAGAGAGAGAGAGAGAGAGAGAGAGAGAGAGAGAGAGAGAGAAACTGCCAGCCAAAGCCACCCAGACTGTTGAGGGCCAGTTGGAGCTTCCCAGGACTTTTGAGAGCTGCCACCCAGAGCTGCGGAGAACTAAGGAGGCATGACTGTGATGCCCGTATTTTGTGTGTCTGTTTTGATATTGTTTTGCCAAATTCATCTGCTGGTAAAGGACAGTGCTGTTATTGCAGAGGTCCTGGAACACTGCTGTTGGTTCAGAAGCCCAGAAGGTGGATTTTCTTGTCATATGTTTACAGAAATCATGGAAGAAGGTTTTGCTGATGTTTTCAGAGACTGTTCTGCACGCAGAGAGTGAATTGATGAGGACACTGGCAATGTATCTTGGGGCTTTGTTAAGCTTTGTCTCCCCAGGAACAGAGATTGCTGAGAACTTGCCCCGGGTCAAGACAAAGAAAAAGAGGTCTTGGGTATTGAATGCTGTTGTGACTTAGGGGTAGATGGCTTTTGTACTCTCCACTGCCCCTTTGAGAAAGTGTTTAGGGGTAACTGATAATAATTGTAATTCACTTGTGATCCAGGGGTGGAGCACTTTGATTTTGTGCTATGTGTGACCAAATGAATGTATTTTATTTATAATTGGAAATTAATCTCCATTTGAGAAGAGCAACTTTGTGATTGACTAAATGAATGTACCAGCCAGGGGTGGGATACTTTGACTTTATACTTTGTAACTGAAATGAGAACTTACTACCAAATGAATATATTCTGTTTATGATTGGAAACTAATCTCTAGTTGAATAGAGAGAAGACTTTGTGATTGACTAAATGAATGTACTGCCCAGGGGTGGAGTAGTACTTGAACTTTAGTACTTTGTGATTGAATTGAGAACTTACGAAATTATTGAATTACACATGTAGAATGCTGTATTTTGATTTTCTCTTTTCTGTGAAAATTTTGCCTTAATTTGTCACTGAATAAATGGAGAGTTATTATGCTGGTATTCTGAACCTTGGAAGTTGCCTTTGCTTGGCATTACAGAAGTCTATAGACCTCTTTCCAAAATAATGCTCTCCAAATGCATAATATAAAATACATTGGGTTGCAAAGGGAACCAATTATATTGAATATGATTATCAACATTTTTTTCCCACACAAGTTCATAGAACTCCAGAAATTGACCCATGGACGCCTTGGAGCTCTTGTAGAGCCCAGATTAAGAACTTCAACTCCAAAGGCAAAGAGATTGATTTTTACATGTGCTATGCAGAATCAGTCCCATTATTCTGCAGACACACTTTATATACAATAAGTTCCTGCCCTCAGGGGGCTTTCGAGACAAAACAAGAAAACAAATCAACAATAAAATGCCACAGCATGAATCCTAGATTCTCAATGTTGTAGGGGATCACAGTAAAGAGATATAAATCAGTGTTGGCCAGATAATAAAAGGGGAGAAGGGAATGAGGTGGAGGCAAGTAAGGGACAGAAGGTGGTCTTGAATTGTCAGATAGGATTGGGATCAGGCCTGGAAAGTTGGACACAACATGGAAAAGTAATGATTAAGAGTGTGGGCATTACTTACAGGCAAGGCAAAACATCATGGAATTTTCCTTCCCAATGGAAAGAAGTTCATGACCTATTTGCAGAACAGTGAAGAGACTGGTCTCCCTTGAGTAAAGGATACATATTAGGAAGTAATGGGAAACAGGTTTGGACAGATTGTAGCGAGCTTTCAGTGGCAGGATGAGGAGTTAGCATTGAATTCTTCCATGCATTAATCAGGGGAGGGGACATAAGAAGAGCAATATTTTAAGAACTTGACTTCCTTACTGATTTCTTAGATGACAGGAAAAACAAGACAAAATAAAACAAAGGGTTTAAATCTAAAAACCAAACATTCTCCCAAATACAACCAAGTATTCTATTTGTTGAGGATTCTCTACCTCTGGCACAAACAGTTGGTAGAGTTCAATAAGTCAGTCTCTGGTGTATGGCTCCTAATGATTCTGATGTTACATGGCTGGCCAAATGACGACTTTCTCCATTGATCGCAAGAGCCTCAGATATGAATGATGGATTGAGCCACCAGAGCAGCTGCCTGTGGGAAGTTTGATTTTGTTCAGATGAACTGCTCCTGACAAATTCTCCTCCTCCTTCCCTCCTGACTCTCCCTGTCTCTCTTTCTGACTCTCTCTGATACATCCTCTGTTGTGCTCCCTCCTTTTTCTCCTATTTCTGAATATCCATCTTGACTTGGGAAAAGGAAGTAGGGGAGAGAGAAAGAAAACCAAATCATTTAGAATCTTCCTTTTAAAGCATGGGCTGGGATCCAAAAGTTCTCTTAGCACAAGAGTCACATCTGCTGCATTTGTGGCTGAGGGAATTGCATGAGGATTACCTACAGGAGCCTGATCCTGTCTCTGACCTGGGACCCACACCCCAGGGCTGCTCAGATATGGACACAGCACAGGAGACAGGGGACCCATCTGCTTACTCCTTGACTAGTCTTCTCTGAGGTATAAGAAACAGGATTTCAAGGCAGAGAGGGGCACCTCTGACTTCACAGACCCATCCATTGTATGGGATTGTAGCACTCTATTTCAAGGATTCAAAACAGATGCATATAGAAGATGGATTTACTTTGGTTACTATATGAAAGGCTGAACTAAAGCCAATATGGATTATTTTAAAAGCAGTGATATATTTTAAAGTCAGATCAGTCTGGATCTTATTAAACTCAACTTTCCTCTATGTGTATATGGATGGATGCTGGGGATACATGTGAATCTAGGTGTGGTTTATCCTGATCCCTCTAAAATGCTATAAAGTCATCCCTAATTTATATATATAGGCCTTCTTTATATGTTTCATTCCCTACTCGTCACCTCAAAAACCACAGTCCTCAGTGGAAGGCCTAATCACAGTTGGATTCAACTCCCCGTTGGTATGTTGTAAGGGTGTCTGAGCCTGCATTTGAGAGCATGAGTATGTGCGTCTGGGTGTTACTTATGAAAGCTAAGATGAGAAAACTGAAACCCAGATTTGATTCGGTTTGTGACAAGAATTGGGCTGCCAAAGGCAACAAGCCACATGGGCTGTCATTGCATGAAATAATTCTGCTTGGATTGCTTTTATAGCCACTTTTTTTTTCTAAATCTCAGCATACTGCCGACTCTCAGACACCTTCCTAATCCATTTGTGTCTGTGTGTCGATACACATCCACAAATCCACATATACATATTTGAGCTTAGGGGGGGAAACACATCCTCTAAGCGTAGGGTATTTTACACAGCAAAATGGATTTCAGTTTTTATTTTTTATCTTTGTAAGTTCCTTTCTTCCTGCATGAATGCCCTTTCTTCCAAGAAAAAGCTTCTGGTGAGTAGGTGTTACTTGTATGCCTCTAACCCCCATGCAACTACTGCACTCTATGCCTCTCCAATGATGTCTTTCCAATTTGTCTGAAATATAATTTTCTCCCCTATCTTGGAAATTCTATTCAACAAATATTTAATAAGCATTTATTAAGCACTTTCTATATCCAGGTAGGGCATCTAGGTGGCACAATGGATAAAGTGCTGGCACCTTTAGTCAGGAAGAACTGAGTTAAAAATGTGGCCTCAGATATTTATTAGCAGTGTGACCCTGGACAAATCATTTAACTCTGTTTACCTCCATTTCCTTATCTGTCAAATGAGCTGGAGAAGAAAATGGCAAACCACTCCAGTATCTTTGCCAAGAAAACTCCAAATAGGGTCAGGAAGAGTCAGACACGACTGAAAAATGGCTCAACAATAAAAACATATTCAGAGCTTTGGTGTAGATAATACAAACAGTAGATGTAGATGACACAAATAGTAGATGCAGACAAAAATGAAAGAGTCCCTGCTATTGGAGGCTTTATTTCAGTTGATCTCATGATCTTTCCTGCACATTACCTTCTTCCTTCCTCCAAAGGTATGTGATCTACATTATCTTCTCCTAACTATAACCTCATAAGTATAACCCCATTATCTCCTCCTAAATAGAAGCACAACCTGTGGTTATTCTCTAGCATTCAGTCTCCATGCTCAGTTAGAATTAGGGAAATCTGAGTCTGATTCCTGTCTCAGACTCTTAGTAACCATGCAGCCCTGAGTAAGTCACCTAGCTTCTTCTGTCTCATTTTTTCTCATCTGTAAAATGTCTACTTCACAACTCAAAGAGTTGCACTAAGGATAAAAGTTACATAAATGCATAATGTGCTTGGCAAACATTAAAGTGTTATATAAATGTTAGCTATTATTATCAATCTCATTTGATACTAATTCTTTCAGAGAGTTCCTCTGTCTTCATGGCTTTTACTAATATTGCCTTATTATCTGATTTTATGAAGTCCATATATAAATATGTCACTGTTCTGCTATTATCATTTTGTATTTAATATTTGGCAGACTATTTTATGGGTGGGTAAAACAACTGGGGTTTTTTGGTAATGGAATTAGGGCATTTGGATGTCAGCTCATCTTCTGTAAACTCACTAAAGACATCTTTGGTATGATTCCAGTGGCAGACAGGATGATAGAGATGTCAGATACCTCACCCTGCTCTCATGTGGTTTTGAGTTCTTCCAGTAGCTCTCTATATTTCTAAAGTTTTTCATTCTATGTAGTTTGGATATTATGTGTATTTTGTATGCTGCTATCTGTTAAGAATATTGTTCTTAAATTTTTATGAATGTTATGTCCATTTGGACTGGCAGCAATTCTGTCTATAATGATGCTCCAAGATAGTTTATTCCTTGAATTCTCAAGGATATTTTGAGGCTATTGTTATCATTGCTATTATTTTACATAAGATGGTAATTATTATTAGCACATACTATTAACTCTATGTCAATAACTTTCAATTCTGTATCACTAATTCTCACTAGCTCTCTAGTCCCAACTTTCCATCTGCTCGCAAGATATTTTTAGCCAAATAGACCATTGTCTTCACAAACTTAGCATGTCTAAAATCAAATCCATCCTGATCCTTCCAAAATTCCCCATTCTAACTTCCCCATTTTTGCTACCAACAATCCCCTGGTATCAATTTGAAAGTTTTAAGTATCTTTGGGTTCCAGGAGCTAAGATGGTGGAGTAAGCAGTAAATCATTGTAACTCTTCCATATTCATCTTCACACAACAATAGAATAACACCCAAATATAGATCCTAGAACAATAGAACCAGTAAAAAGACAGGGTGAAACAATCTTTTAGGCCAAGAAACTTATAAGATCAGCAAGAAAGGTCACTCTTACTTGGGTGAAACAGGAGTACAACCCAGAACAGAAAGCATTCCAGCAAGCCAGCAAAAAAGCCCCACTTCAGATCCTGAATATCAATTCAGTGGAACAGGCAAACACCAACACCAGGACCCCCATGTGTCTCAATATAACCAGGAGAATAGGCAAACTCAAACTCCAGGAACCTCCATGTGCTTCAACAGAGCCCCAGGGGAAAAGGTAGATACCAACCCTATGGGTGCCTAAGCAAACAGGCAGCCACCAGGGCTGGCCCAATCACCTATTTCAGCATGGCCCTAAGCAAACAGGCAGTATCCAGTAGTCAGACCTCTAGTGCTTCAGTGTAGCCCGGGAAAATGCAGAAATGCCCCATCAGCCTCAGCACATGCCAGACACCAGCACTGGGACCCCAGATCAACACTAGGTAAGCTGCCCGACCCCTGTGGCCTCAAGCAACATCAACCATCTCCCACCCACCGCCCCACCCCTAGCAGCACCAGACAATAATTCCCTGTGGGCCTCAGGGCAGCATCAGTGCAGCACCAAGTAAAGCCTGCAACCCCCTGGCACAAGAAGTCTGAAACAGAGTCCCTTCCACACCAGGAGTAGAGCTCAAATTTAAATGAGAGGGAAAAATGGGACACTAGGTAGCACAGTGAATAGAGCAACAGCCCTGAAGGCAGGAGGACCTGATTTCAAATCCAGCCTCATACACTTAACTTACTAGCCATGTGGCCTTGGACAAGTTGTTTAACCCCAACTGCCAGAAGGAGAGAGAAAGAGAAAGAGAGAGAGAGAGAGAGAGAGAGAGAGAGAGAGAGAGAGAGAGAGAAGGAAAAAGTAAAAAAAATGAGCAAAAAGTAAAAAAAAATCTGTCCACAGAAAATTATTATGGTATGGGTCAAGTCATTATGGGAAGATCAAGACACAAACTCAGAAGAGTACAACAATGTCAAAATACCTATGGGCAAAACCCCAAAGAAAAATGGGAAGTGATCTCATTAAAGAACTCACAGAAGAGTTCAAAAAAAGAGCTTAAAAACCATATAAAAGAGGTACAAGAAAAAATGGGAAAAGAAATGAGAGTGATACAAGAGATTAAGAAAAAAAGAGTCAACAACAGCTTGGAAAAAGAAAACAGCTGCTTAAAAAGTAGAATCTGCCAAGTGGAAAAGGAGATACAAAAATCCATCAATTACCTCAAGAAAGAGATCTCAAAATAAAATCTCCAAAAAACAGTATAGTCAAATTACAAAGCTATCAGGTCAAGGAAACAATACTTCTAGCAGTCAGAAAGAAGCAATTCAAATAATGGGGAGCCACAATCAGGATTACAAAGGATTTAGCAGCTGCAACATTAAAGGATTAGAAGTCATGGAGCATGATATTCTGAAAGGCAATGGAGCTACAACTACAACCAAGAATCACCTACCTGGTGAAATTAAATATAATACTTCAAGGGGAAAATAGTCATTCGATGAAAAGCTTTCATAAGAAGACCAGAGCTGGACAAAAAAAATTGATCTCCAATATGAAGAGAAGCCTAAAAAGGGAAAAAAGGAAAAGAAAACATAAGGGACTCAATAGAGTTGAACTGTTTATGTCCCTACATGGAAAGATGATGCTTGTAATTCTTGAAAATTGTACCACTAATAGTACAGCTAGAAGGAACATACATAGATAGAGAGTATGGGTAGGAGGGGAATTTTAGCAAATGACACTAAAAATTATTAAGGGATGAGAAAGAGGAGTACACTGGGCACAGAAGGAATGGAGAGGTATAATGGGGTAAATTATTTCACATGAAGAAGAGTGGAAAACCTATTACAGTGGAGGGGAAGATGGGAGGAGGGCCAATGAACATCACTTGAACCTTACTTTCATCAGTATTGGCTGGGAGAGGGAATAATAGGCACAATCAATTTAATATGGAAATCTGTCTTACCCAACTGGAAAGAGGAGAGGAGATTAAGTAAAGTGGAAGGGAGAGAACTGACATAAGAGAGGGCAGACTGGGGAAGGTGGTTGCCAGAAGCAAAACAGTGTTGAAGAGGGAAACAGTAAAACAAGAGAAAGGATAAACAGAAAGGAAAATAGGATGGAGGGAAGTACACAGTCAGTAATCACAATTGTGAATGTGAATGGAATGAACTCTCCCATCAAATGGAAGCAGATAGCAGAGTAGATCAAAAACCATAATCCTATAACACATATGAAACAGAGATACATACACAGAGTAAAGGAAAGAGAATGGAGCAAAATCTATTATGCTTGAGTACAAGTTAAGAAAAGAAAAACAGGAATAGGATTCTGATCTCAGACAAAGTAAAAGCAAAAACAAACTTAATTAAAAGAGATAAGGAAGAAAACTACATCTTGTTAAAAGTCAATGAAGTACTATAAATACTAAAAATAAGTGTACCAAATGGTATAGAATCCAAATTCTTAAAAGAGAAGTTAAATGAGTTACATGACCAAACAAGACAGAAAGCATTACAAAATATAAAATAGATTGTTTTGATACTAAATTTAAAAGCTTTTTCACAAGCAAAACCAATGCAATAAAGATTAGAGGGAAAGTAGAAATCTGGGAAACAGTCTTTATAACAAATGTCCCTGGTAAAGGCCTCATTTCTCAAACACATAGAGAACCAAGTCAAATTTATAAAAATACAAGCCATTCCCCAATCGATAAATGGTCAAAGGATATGAAGAGGCAGTTTTCAGATAAAAAAAAAAAAACAAAGCTATCTATAGGCACATAAAGAAGAGCTCCAAATCACTTTTGATTAGAGAAATGCAAATTAAGACAACTCTGAGGTACCACCTCAGACCTCTCAGACTGGTTAATATAATAAAAAAAGGAAAATGATAAATGTTGGAGAAGATATGGGAAAATCAGGAAAGTGATACACTATTGTTAAGAGTTGTGAACTGATCCAATAATTCTGGAGAATAATTTGGAATTATGGTCAGAGGGCAACCACATTGTGCATACCCTTTGCACTACTAGGTCTATATAACAAAAAAAAAATCCATAAAATGGAAAAGGGCCTATATGTGCAAATATATTTATAGTAAACCTTTTCATGTTTGCAAAATATTGGAAACTGAGCTGATGTCCATCAGTTGGGGAATGGCTGAGCAATCTATGGTATATGAATATAATGGAATACTATTGCACAATAAAAAATTATGAACAGGTAGATTTCAGAAAAAACCTGGAAATACTTGTATGAACTGACATGAAATGAAATTAACAGAACCAGGAAAACTTTGTACACAGTATCAGCAACATTGTGTGATGATCAACTATGACTCAACTTCTTAGTAACACAAGTACAAAGGACTCATGAAGGAAAAATGCTATCCACATCCAGATGGAGAACTGATGGACTCTGAATGCAGATTGAGCCATATTTTTTCACTTACTTTATGCTTTTTCATGTTTTTTCTTTTGATCTGTTTCTTCTTTCACAACTGTGACTAATATGGAAAGATATTTTACATGATTGCACATGTATAACCTATATCAAATTGCCTACCATTTTAGGAAGAGGGGAGGGAGGAAGGGAGAAAAATCTGGAACTCAAAATCTCATAGAAATGAATGCTAAAACTTGTCTTGACATTTAATTGGAAAAAATAAAATACTATTAAATTTTTTAAAAAATAAAATATCTTTGGCTCTTCCCTCTCCTTCACCAGCCCTTTCCCCCTCCAAAAATACTCATCACTTGCCAAGTCTTGTCAACTGTCCAGCATGAGTGGCATTCATCCAAGATTCACTGGGGTGTGTCCCAAAACCTCTCCATCTCAGGTTGGGAGAAGGTAAAGTCAGGCTGACAGGTGTTGTGAATGAGTTCATGGGAAATGAAATGAGGCTGGCAGTTAGGACTAGTGAACAGGTGTTGAGGTTGGCTCCTTAGTCAGGAATTGGCAAGTACTAGCAAAGATACTGAGGAATCTGAGCCAAAGTCAGA
The DNA here is from genome assembly GCA_011680675.1 of Gymnobelideus leadbeateri. Lineage (NCBI taxonomy): Eukaryota > Metazoa > Chordata > Mammalia > Diprotodontia > Petauridae > Gymnobelideus > Gymnobelideus leadbeateri. Next base: position 53,600 of record WOXC01001072.1, read on the forward strand.
GCAAAGATAGTCAGGGGTCCAGGAAAGGGTGCAGGTGGGAAAGGAAACACAGACTTCTCACCAGAATAGGCAAGTTAGGGTATCTCTTGGCATAGAATAGGTAATGGTATAGGTAAAGAATAGGTAAGCAGAGCTAGGGAAGGTAGGACATAGGAATCAAGGCTAGGCAGAGGTGACAGAATGGAGGTGTATGTCAATGGACTGGGTCACAGAAAATAACTGGAATCTTTTCCTGAAGAGCAAGATGCAATGACAGAGGCTTTCAAAATGCATAGTTTTAACAAGAAAATGAAGACTTTTCAGTCGAGTAAAAAAAAAACATTTGTTAAGCATTTACTATGTGTCAAGAACTACACTAATCACTAGTTTCACAAAGAAAGGTAAAAATAGGCCCTGTTCTCATAAAGTTCACACAGTCTAATGTGGGTCCTGCCATGGTAATGTTGCCTTTCCCACTGTTAAAGTGGACTGGATTGTGTGTGAGGGAGTCTGGGTCTTGTGCCAGTGTAAAGGCAATGGCTTCATCTCTCTTCAACTAAGAATCCACTGAATCTGATATGAGAGGCCCAAGAGTGCATAAAGTCCTACAGCTGGAATAAGCATTACTATGACCCTCCTCTTTCCTCTCTGGACACACCCACCCATGCTCTAGGCACAACCTTTAGAGACAGTGCTATGACTTCTCCTAGTTGCTTGTGATCATGGAGTGCTAATTCCTGGGCTCAGAACTTCATAAGGTATGTTTCACTATATTTGACCAAAACTCTAATAACATTCCCATCAGCTTCTGAGTTTCTGCCCTAAAGGAATAAACTGGAAGAAAAAAAAATAGATGCAGTTTTATGTATTGCCTGTCCAACTATATTTCTTTGTCTGGACAATGAGTTTTTTCAAACACTTTGTTTATCAAAGAGGACAATTAGGTCTCAGCAAGGCATCAAAAGATCAATGTCAAATGTTCCATTGGAATACAATTATTGCCTTAAATAGCCTGGTCAGCATCATGAAACATTCACAATGACAATTTATAGTCCAAAATGCACCTATCCATTCATTCCCTTTTCTGGATCTGGAACTGGCTATGTATCCCTGAGAAGGCCTGTTTGGTGTAGACCAAAGTCATCTACAGGTGACTGAGGAAATTTTGAATCAGTGGGAGGAACTAATGGTGGAAAAAGCACTAGGTTTGGGGTAAGAAGACCTAAGTTCATATCTACCTCTAGCATAGGGCCAGGACAGTCAAATAATCTGAAGTGTGGAAAGGATCTGGAAAGTTCATTTAATATAATCCATTTTCCAGTTGAAGAAATTATGGCCCAGAAAGGAAAAGTGAGTTGCCCAAAGTCATACAGCTAGCTGGTACCAAGCCTAGGACTAGAACTAGAATATCCTAATTCTCCATCTAGTGCTCTGTCATACCATTTCTAATAAATCAGTAAAGATTTATTAAGTGCCTTGTGAGCATGTCAATTTATTCCTCTGAGATTCAGTTTCAGCATCTGTAAAATCACCATAATAGTACCTTAGACTTACATAAGTTTTTTTTTAACTTACAAAGTACATTTTCACTTAAAAATAGCTCATTGAGCTATTTTTAAGTGAAAATGTACTTTTTAAGTTAAAAAAAAACTTATGTATGTGTAAGGTACTACAATTGTGATTATTAATAATAACATTAAGACTATTACTATTATAGGCATAATCATCATTATTATTTTTACTGTGGATGACATTGAGAATGATGTTCCATGGTTCCCTTATTTCTTTTTAATTAAAAGGACTGGGGGCCCTGCAGGGGAAGCAGACAGATAAATGAAACCTCATCATAAATTGGTCTCAATGGGTAGAATTCATAGCTGTAGTAGAATGGAGAAAGCCCAGATTCCCTGTGTCAGAAGACCTAGCAGCCTAAAATTCTAGCTTTGCTGCTTACTAATATTACTAGATAGATGGCATTAATATAGTGCTTTAGCCTGTGAAAAGTGAGTTATGCATCTTCAATCTTGTGATCCTTGCAACAAACCTCTGAGACAGGTGTTGCTATTATCCCATTTTACAGATGAGAATCCTGAGGCTTAAGTGATTCCCAATGATCACCTGAAGGTTATAAGTTAATAGAATATAAGCTCCTTGACAACAGGGACCATCTTCTTTTCCATTTGTATATCACAGTGCTTGGCACATTGTTAAAAACTTGATAATTTTTTAAAATCATTCATTCATGTATTACAAGTGAACAGCTGTTCATAGGAAGCATTGGTATTTTCATGGACTCTGCTCAATAAGTTCCCCATAGGCCCCCAAATCCATAAATAGCTACAAAAGGGAAGAGATGAAAAACTAGGTCATAACCTAAATAAGTAGTCCTGCCCTTCAGAGGTTGCACTAGAACAGGGCCAGTGAGCTTCTCCTATCCTTAGATACAGTTGGTCAACTAGCAAAACAGGTCCAACAGAGTGCCATCACTTAGCTCCAGGAAAGGCAGGAATTTGTTTTTATCCAGGTTCCTTTTTTTCTGATTAGCCAAAGAAAAGCTACCCCAACCTACAACAATTCAAGGTCAGTGTCTTTTTTTCACAAGGGATCTCAGTGAGAAGACGGCTTGAAGGAAAATAGGGATGTCACCAAAAAAGCAAGTTTATTTTTTCCAAAAAGAGATAAGAGGGAGCCTGGATAAAGTCAGCCTTATGGCCACAAATGAAAGACACTGGGTTTTGCGGATCTGACCTGAGGTTAAGAATTTCTGGGGTGTTTAGCACAGCAGAAGGCCCTGTGTGACACACCATAGAAGTTGACCATTCAATTAGTTCATCATGAAGCAGCTTTCAACCATTCTGTGGGAATGTTTGTGGGTTGTGGTTTCGTGTGTGTGTATGTGTGTGTGTGTGTGTGTGTGTGTGTGTGTGCATATGTGTTTTGTAAAAAAAAAAAATTAAAATAAAAACCACAAAAATAAACAACAAAAAAAATCTAGCCACTGACTCTAAGATCCACTCCCTTTTTCTTGGTTAACCAGACTTTTGTTTGGGAGGTTCTGGAGGGAAACAGGAAATCTTAAGCAGCCAAAAAATTGGCTTGGACTTTAATATTCAGATTCTTTTCATTTACCCAGAAGACCACTTTTGTGACAGTAAATTCTCATTCTATAATGCCAAAAAGATGACTGGACTTGGGAGTCATCCATCCCATAACATTGGGTTGGCACAGACTGTCTGGTTAGAGATAATGAAGGCCAATCCAACCTGAAGATGTCACCAGTTGGGTCAGGAGTTGGCATGGGATTAGATCAGAAAAGGATGCATGATCTCCTCACAAGGGGAGGCAAACTGATTGGGATAGTATGAGAAGGTCAACAACATTGGATGACTAGTACAGGTCAATTCAGCATGGCAGAAACAAAGGAGGTGAGACTGGGGCAGGACCAAGGACATAGTCAACAGACACAATGTCTCCCATGTTGGTCTGACAAAGCTTTCCCATTAAGTGACACCTTATAAATGATTGATGTGGGGTTCTCCAAACTTTCCAGCCCCCTTGTGTAGAAAGAATGATAGTAATGTGAGCAGAAGTATCTCTTAATTTTAACAAGCTCCAGGTTGTCCTGGCTCTATTCTCACTGTAGTTTCATTTTCTTTGGCATAGACATCTTGCAAATCTAATGTAGGAGGCAGTTCTGTATCCTCAAGCAAACAGATACATCCAGGACCCAGATGGGTACCACTTCCTCTTATATCCTGGAGGTAATCACTGTTGGATTCATCTCATAGTGTCAAGGCCAGAGGGACTATCCCGGGACATTTTCCCAGTGCCCCAACACTTATTCCTATTTCATAATATCACAGAATCTCTCTCCTCTAAATTCCCACAATCACCACCTGAGCCCAAGCCTTCATCAGCTTACCTTGGTTTTCCAAAACCACTTTGTAGCTATTTGTCTTATCCCCAAACCTCTCTGTGCTGTGATCCATCCTGCAAGCCACTTGCAAATAAATCTTCCCAAAGTATTCTTCCCATCACATGGATTCCTTCTCAAGAATTGATTGTCCTGAGCTACTGCATCAAATCCAAACTCCTTAGACATCTACTTACCATTCAAGGCTGTATGCAATGTGATCCAATCTTACCCATCCAAAATTGTTTCTTGCTGTTCCTTAACATAGCCCCTCCATCCTACTCCAGTCAGACTGATTTGCTTTTCCCATAAATATGAATACATATTTATTCTATCTACGGTATACTGAGCACTTACTGCCACCAAATTAACCCACACTCTGCTTGTTCTTTCCTCAGCCTATACTGGTTCTAACATGAAGGATGTTCTTCCTCTTCTCTCTCCTCTTTCCAAAAACCCCAGTCCTATACTCCTTACAAGCCCAAGGCTTACCTCCAACACAAAGCTTAACCTGATTAATTCCATCTCTATTTCCTTTACTTATGATTCCATCAGTCCATTTCATTCTTCATTGTTTCACACTTGTCCCTGTGTCTTTTAAAAGTTATTCTCAAGAAAGAAGCAGCTCTGGGGTAGAGGATAAAAAGTCTTGGGGGCAGCTAGGTGGCACAGTGGATAGTGTAACTATCCCTGGAGCCAAGAGGACCTGAGTTTAAATTTGGTCTCAGATGCTTACTAGCTATGTGACCATGGGCAAGTCACTTAAACCCAATTGAGAGAAAGAAAGAAAGGAGGGAGAGGGGGAGAGAGAGAGAGAGAGAGAGAGAGAGAGAGAGAGAGAGAGAGAGAGAGAGAGAGACTGTGTGTCTAGGAAGACATGGGTTCAAATTTTGCTTCTGAAACCATACTAATTTTATGACCCAGGGCAAGTCATTTAACCTTTAACTGCTCTAGATGGTTCTTGCAGACTAAAAGTTACAGAGAAGCTACAAACCTGCATTGACAGGGGAGTTTCCTCACCTGGGAGTTCCCTATATCAATTAAACCACAGGTTTCAAGACTAATAACTCCAACTAAATTACAGCCACCTTGAGGATGGAGCCCATGTTCTTGGTATACCTTTTATCCCCCAAAGAGCTATATGGCTTGATAAATACATAATAGTCACTAAATAAGTGAGATTTTTCTTTTTTAAAATGATGAAAGACTTTGAGTGAGTGGGCAAATGAATTAATGAATAAGGATGGAGTGAGTAATATCTATAGAAAAGGTATGTTTTTACTATATCACTTTTGAAAGGAATTGTCATTCTGGTATGAAGAAGGTCTCAGGATGGATAATTCAACAAATACTATCAACTAACAAACATCTATTAAGTGCCTACTATATACCAGAAACTATGCTAGATGCTGGAGCTATAACTACAAAAAAAAAAAGAAAGAATATCTCCTTGCAAGGAAAATTCTATTGAGGAAGATAATAAGTATGTGTATATGGGTATATGTGTGTGCGTATACACATATATATACACATAAATATATGTAAATATAGAATAAACATAAGAAGAAAAAATATAAATAAATGCAAAATAGTTTTTTTTTACAAAAAGAAAGTAGTTTGAGAGAGAAGGTACTAGCACCTGGGAAGATCAGGAAAGGTGTCATGCAGAAAGTGATGCTTGCATTGTATCTTGAAGAAAGGGATTCAATGAGAGGGAGGTAAGAAGGGAAGACTTTGGGGAGTCATGATCTTTCCTACCCTCATTTAAACAGAGGGCTTTGAGAGGAGGTCAGAGTGGGGGTATACTCTGTTCTTATTGTGATATTTCTTTTCTATCAGATCTGCCTCCTATCATCAACCACAGTAGAAGAAAACCACTTGGATACAATATTTAAAATAAAAATAAAAATCTGTTGTGTCATCAGAACTAAAAAGAAAACCTAACCACCCACTTTGCTTTTAAAAACCATATTATATCATTGGACTTACTTTAAAAGGGGAGGGGAAGGGAAGTACCTATTCACATTTCTAAAAGGATTTTGGTGAACCAAATTTATAAAATGAAATGAGAATAGTCTTAGTATTTAATTAATATTTATTAAGTTTTTAGTACAACAGGCATGGTTGGAGTGAAAGGCTGATTATCAGTTTAAATCTTCTTACATAAAACTTGACCTTTCCCTGCTGGGATTCCTTCCAGCTTTCTGAACAAAAGATACTTATATGCAATTCCCTTGCCTACAAGGTGGAGAAATTGGTTTTGAAGGAAAGAAATTCGAACTATGCCTTTTCTTTTTCTCCCTTAATAGAATGAGCAAATTCATTGATCTGGTCTTCCCGCCAAACACTGCAAGCCCCCTCCAGGTCTGTCTCTATGCCCTACAAATGCAAGAATATCTGGCAGGAGGCAAAGCATCCAGGTTCCCAAATGGGTCTCCAAATTGGCCCATTAAACACGTTGCATTTTCCTTTCCTCCAGTTGCTTGTAGCCTTCACTCTCTAAGTGGAAACTAATAGGAGTCCATCACATGGGGGTTTAATAATGACTTTGGGTAGTGGAATGGGAACTCCTTATATCATAGCAATTTGGAAGAAGCCTGAAGGCACTCACAAACCAGTTCATCAAGCCCATTTCTTCTTGAATAGCCAAGCTGACCAGGCATAGATCCACCCCTGGCTGACCAAGTTAACTCACCAACCTCTTTTCAAAGCATATATGATTGGAAAAACTCACAGAGAAACATCTTTCAAGTGGGCCCTGTGGGAGAAAAACCATTGGCAGAAATGTGTGAAATGAGAGGAGAAGAAAAGAAATATCACATCCCTAAATTTGGCAACCCATCCCCAAAGTAAATTAGAAGAGCCAGGGGGTCGTGTTTCAGTTATTCCTTAGTCAGGGGAACAGAGCTACTGCCCTCCATGCTATTGGCTCAGCTCATTGGGTAACTTCTCTTCCCACACTCTTTTAGTCCTATTTCCAAATTCTATTAAGTATCACAGCCACACTTCTTGTGCCCTGAGAGATGGCAGATTATATAAAAGAACCTCTTGGACTCATAGTATCAGAACTGGAAGGGACCTTAGCAACCACCTAGCCAACTTCCTTATTTTACAGATTAGGAAACCAGAGAAGTAAAATGACTTCCCCAGGGTCACATAGCTAATAAGTGGCAGAGTTCAGATTCAAATGCAAGACCACTGATGCCAAATTCAGTGCCCTTTCCATGACCATGGTCCTACTACTTCCAATTTCAACAAAAATTTATTGTCTATCATCCTAAAACCACTGTCCTAGGTGCTGATATAGGACTTGAACATGATGGATAACTATATTCAGGGAAACTATATTCAGAGAGATAAAAAGTAGGTCAATAGCTAAATGATAAGGCAGAGTTTAATGTGTCACAAGGTAAGTACAATGCAAATATCATAAGAGTCAGTGGGACATATTACTTAAAAGTTCTCAAATTAATCCTGAGTTTGAATTATGGCTAAAATAAACTTCAGCTTCCAATTTTGAGAAGCAAGTCAAGAAAAAGCCTTATTCAGATTGTTATTACATGACAGGGAGAGACACCAGTTGGATCAGAGAGAAAAATGCCTTTAAATCAAATGGACTCTGATTACAGACCAATTCTCATCAGTATACAGAGAGTATAGAATGAAGAGGAAGAATAGAAAGAGACAGTTAGTATGGATCACAAGCTGTCTGAGGTTGATCTTGGAAGAGAAACAGGACAGTCTGTTATTTTTAAGGAGAGCGAACAGATACTTGCAAATTTTCTAATCTTTCATTTACCCAGCAGGAAGATAGGGAGAGAGAAAGACTGATGACTTATTTTTGTTCGTATTTAACCTTGCAGACATATTGGGGCAAAGAGAAAACCTAAACACAGGGAGAATGGATGTAATCCCTCATTTTTGCTGAAATGGAGGCTACTTTAAAGATAAAATCACTCATGTCCAGAACAAAGGTACAGGGCCCCTTTCTCTTCACTTCACAGAATTTCAGCATTCTTATTCACTACCTTGTGACCTCAAGCAGAAGATATGTTTCTGGGTCTTATTTTCCTTATCTATGAAATGAAAGTTGGATTAGTTGACCTCTGAGGTCTTTCTAGCCCTAAATCCTATGACTTTTAATTGGAAGATCAAGGAAACTTGATGTTTTAATCTCTGTCTCATGGTTTCAGGGTTCTAGAGCTAGAGAGGATGAAAGAGAGTATCTAGTTCACTTCCTTCTTTTTACAGATGAGAAAAATGAGGTCCAGATATGTACAATGACTTGCCCAGGGTAATACAAAGAGTAAGCAGCAGAGAAGGAATCCTAACCTTCTTTTCATAATGCTATATTGTCTTGGCATCCTGTCTTTCTGCCACCCTACCTTGTCATTTTCTCTTAGCCACCAAAAGGCTTCCATCCCAATAGAATCTGTTCCCAATATTCTGGAGGGGCAGAGGGCTTAATGACTTAGTTTGTGCTTATATAAGAAGCACTATGGAAAAAAAAAGAAAAGAAAGCTTCTTTGCATAAACTGGTTTTGCACCTAACTGTTTGGCTGATTTTTTTTTTAGGCTCAGTTGACCAAACTGGTTAATTTCCTTAGCTACACATGATTATTCAAAGTTTCAGCATTACACAAGATAATGTGTAAAGGTCAAATTCCCAATGTTTCTCTGAGTATTGAAGTCCTTTGTGTCAGTCCTACCAGCTATTGTACAATAAGGGAATGAGAAAAGAATAAGGATTTACTAAGTGCCTACTCTGTGCTGGATGCTGCGCTAAGCACTCTTTGCAAATATTAACTCATTTGAGCCTTATAATATTGTGAAGTAGGTGCTTTTTTATCCCCATTTATGATTAAGGAAACTGAGGCAAGCAAATATTAAATGGCTCACCCAGGGTCATGCACTAGTAAGTTTCTGAGGCCACATTTGAACCCAGGACTTCCTGATTCTAGGCCAAATACACTAGAAGCTACCTCTAATATTTCTGAAATAATGCCTCCCTCAAAAAAAATTATGAGAAACACTACATCAAACACATTGGCCTAAAAGACTCATGAATCTTCATGGCTAGCAGTTGAAAAGCCCATACCATTTTCTGATTAGCTGTAAATGAGGTGTGTGTGTTGCTGGGGGCGGGAGGGGGGCAATTTGGTTAGTTGTCATTTTTAAGCTAAAATAGAACTTACATAAACAATTTTCCTTTCATTGTTCCTATCTTCTTCTTTCCAATAACATAATCTTAACCCAAAGAGGAGAATAAAAGCTTTTATTTGGCACTTTTCTGTGCTGGGGAGACCCTTGAGAGAAGGAAGTAGAAGGGGCTACTACCATCTTTTAATTAGCAATCTGCATCAAGTCCAGAAACTTGGCTATTGTAGCAGAATTTGGGAAAGGCAACAGGCTTCCTTTTCTACCCCACTCTTTTATTTCTGTACTTAGACCCCATCTTCCTTTCCCTCACCAACCCTTCTGAATCACAATACCCAACAAAATGTGACTATTAGCACAGAATCAATACCATGATTCATGCACATAAAACCTGCAACACATCTTATGAGTAATTTTTCATGAACCGGACTCTTAAGTGCTTGCCAACAAGTTAAATTATCCTCTTGTTAACTGTTATAGTTTATTCCTTCTCTCTTTCTTCTTTTCCATGTTCCTCTTAATATTGATAAGCCTTTGTTATTTGAAGAGAACATTTGCATTATTTTCCCTTAGTACTATGCCTATCAACCACATCAAAGTATCCAGTTCCTTCTTTTCCATAGCTGAATTGTCTTAGGCTCTGGTTAGAAAAAAAAATAATGTCATACTAATATTTAGAGAAAATGATTGATGAAAAGCTCAAAAATCAGCTCTAGCATATATCAATTATTATAAATCTATTGAACTATTAATGCCATACGATCAGCATTCTTTAGGTGTTATGAAAGATTGGATGAAGAAAGAATATGCCCGCAGGGAGCTCCTAATCTAGTTCAGAACCTATAATGGTAAATTCTACCCAGAACCTCCATCTTGTTGAAGGGTCCAGACTGGTCATACCTCACTCCTCAACCTTTATCACCACCTACCAGTTGTCTTCTCATCCTGGAACATCCCCCCACCCTTGTGGCTTTCTTTTCCCAATGGTGAGTTATTCTGGGAAGCTTCCTTTTGAGGAAAGGTTCAGTCCAGGTGTTCCTTATTCTCTGGATTCTTACCACAATGCCCCTTTCACTCTTTTCCTCTCCTTTCATGTCCCACCTCCACTGAAACGCAAACATCTAGAGGATGGTCATTGTCCTTCTTCTTGCTTATATTTATATATCCTAGGGCTTAGGAATATTATATGCCAAGTACACAATAATGACTTAACACTGAGAGATAAGACTAATAACACATATGGATACTAACACAAATGACAAAGACCTACTATCATATGAGTCACTGAAACATAGAACCCAAGAATTTCAAAATTGGGACCTCAGAGATGATCTAGTCTACTAGGTACCTGAATAAGAATGTTCTCTATAATTTAAGGAAAAATTTGCCATCAGGACTTTCCTTGAAGATATTTAGTGAGTCAGAATTGCATTTCCTGAGTTGGCTCCTTCAAATTTAGGATAATTCAATTGCTAGGTAGTTTTGCCTTGCATTGAGCCTAAGTCTGAAACAATGACTTAATGGAAACCGAGGTAAAGGAGTAGAAGGTTAAGAGAATATATAACTGCTTTCATTAAGTTTAAATTACCAGAGGCAAAATTAACATCTGAAGAACTAGTAGATATTATTTAGCATTTATCAATTATCATGGAGAGTTCATGAATAGAAGAGGTATCATAGAACTCAAAGCAGGAAAATATTCCAATTTTCAAAAAAAGAAAGTATACACATCCAAAATTATACACAAATGACCTTGCCTGATCCCAGGCAGAAGTCTAGAAGGCATTGTTTTTTTGAGGGAGGAAGACAAAGCAATTGGGGTTAAGTGACTTGCCCAAGGTCGCACAGCTAGTAAGTGTCAATTGTCTGAGATCACATTTGTACTCAGGTCCTCCTGACTCAAGGGCCAGCACTCTATTTAGAAGGCATTATTATAGCATTATTGGTTTTAAGCTGGAAGGAATCTTAGAGGGGATCTAGTCCAATTTCATTAATGAGGAAACTGAGATAATATAGAGAGATCTCAGTCTTCCTGTAAAATATTTGGTAAGTGACTTGCCAAATGTTATACAGGAAGGAAATGGTACAACCAGGCCTCTATACAGGGCCTTGCTGTCTTCTGGATTTTTGTTTGTTTGTTTTCAGGGAGAGTTTGGGGGGGTGTTCATTTTGCTTAATGACAAACAGGATCAAATTTTCAGTCCTGGCTCTGTGTGATCTCAGGCAAGGGCAAATCACTTCAGCTCCCTAAGACTCAGTTTCCTCATCTGTAAAATGAGGGGCAAACATGAGTAGATTACCAGCAGGCTCCCTTTTAGCTCTAAATCTGTGATCCCATAAAGCAGTTTGTTGCTTTCTGCTGGTGGGAGAGAGGGCTGCCACAGCAGGTTTGAATACTTTCTAGTACAAATAGTTACAACAGCCAAATGAAGAGTGAGTCACTTCATGTATATATCATTTTGTGAATCCCTTCAGCCTGTCATGTGGTTCCCCCAATTAAGTCAGTGCTCCTGGATTTCAGCTTCTGCCTCTACTCTGTTTTTACTTGTAGATCTGCTACAGCTACTTTCATCTCAATGCAGTCAATCATCTCCTGGGGTAAGCCTTACTTCCATGCACTCAGGCTACCTTATTCTGAATGCTTGTTTCACTTTACTCCCCCTAACATTCTCTATGTTCCAGCCAAATTTGCTGAAAGACATTCCATGCTACAAAACATTCCATTTCCCACCTCCATGACTTCACACAGACTGCCCCTATGCTTAAAATACTCTTCTCACCACTTTGGAATCTCTAGTTTCCTTCAGGGCTCATCTTAAGTGTCCCCTCTTCCAGGTAGATTTGTCCTTAGGTGTAGCTAGTAAAAGCAGTGTCTAAATTTGAATGGATTTGAATCTCTGACTTTTGGTTTAACGCACATTTATGATGATGATGGTGAAGATGGTGGTGATGATGATGGAGATGATAGTGATGATGGTGATGATGATGATGATGGTGATGGTGATGATGGAGATGATGGTGATGGTGATGATGATGGTGATGATGATAGTAATAACTAGAATCATATAAAGATTTGCAAAGTGCCTTGCATAAATTACCTCATTTTATTTTTCACAATAATCTTGTGAGGTATGCACCACTGTTATCAATCCCATGTTTTGTAGATAAGGAAACTAAAGATGAGAGGGGTTAAGTGACTTGCCTAAGAAAACCTTGCCTAGAGTCATATCCATGGAAAGATTTGACCTTAGGTCTTCCTGACCTCAAGTCCAGGGCTCCATTCACCATATCATTTAGTTGTATATTTCCATGACATATCAAATGGTAAAATGGAAACAAAATTGGGCTTAGAGCCAAGTGCCTTAGATACTAGTTGTATGACGTTGGGCAAGTCACTTAATTTCACTTGGCCTTGGTTTTCTCAACTGTAAAATTAGAGATATTCATACTTGAAATAATAATGATACTTGTAATACCAACCTCACAACATTTTATGAGGAAAGTACCTTATAAACTTTTAAAGATTCACATAAAGATGGTCAAGATCCTACAATGCCACAATAGTTCCCATTGTATCAAATTCAAACTCTCATCCTGGTATATATTATATTCTAACAAATGATTTTCTTAAACGGAGTTAGTTTTACAAGAATAAGAGTCATTCTCCAGTTGACAAATAGGCAAAGATATAAATAGGCCATTTTCAGAGAGAGAAATCAACATAATCAATAGCCAAACAATATGAAAAAGATGCTCTAAATCAATAAAAATTAGAAAAATGCAAATTATAACAAATGGTTTCGGTAAACCCTATTTCCTCTATGTCCTCAGTCTCATTTCTTATTATTTCATTACCAGAACTCTGTACTCTACGCAGGCTAATCTACTATCAAGTTCTGCACATTTACTTTCTCTTGTTTTCATACTTTTATATGTCATTTTTCTATACTGAAATCCTCATCCTTTCCCCCATCCATTGTCCCAGCCAAGTCATGACAGCTCTGACATCACCTCCTTAAGGCAACCTTTCCTAATCACCCACTTCATCTCCTTAGCATGTCTCTATTCAGTTTGTACTTTAGAAGTTATTTATCAGGCATCTCATTTTTAGATGATTAAATCTAAATTAAAAGGTTAAATCCCCTTGCCTAGAACACAAGAACTCCATAAAACCTGAAATAAAAAAATATCTATCACCAAGTGCTTACTGAAGACCATCTATGCCTAAGGGTTAGCCTTAAATATGGATGCTAGTCCTGTTCCCCATTAGAGTGACAAAAGGGGGTTCTTGCATTTTATTCATTATTTATGATATATTTTTATAATGGCTGCCAAATCATTTCAGTCTCTTCCCTGAAAGCAGAAGTTTCTATGTCTATGTTAATGTCTCCTGGTAGCAGGTGAGCACCTGGTTCTATACTCAGTTTTTGGTGGGTGGCCTTATAACCATCAGACGACCAATTAAAATTGGTTTCAGTTAAAGACCAAGTGCTCCATGAGACATCATGGAGAAAAGAGAAAGCAAGCAGAGTGGATGAAACTGTTTGATGACTGAGAAAAAAATGGAAGAGAGAAGTAGAGGCTTTACAGAGAGCTCTACTCCTCCAGGTGGTTGAAGATCCATCATGACTTTTCCTCTCTAAAAGTGGGCTTCACTCAGGTCTCTTAAAGGATGAATTTTTCCCTTCTCAAAAAAAAAGTACAAGGAATTCCAAGTTGCAGAAGTAGGAAGAGGTACCTGAATTATTTTTTTCCTCAATAGGATAAAAATGCATTAAAAATGGAAAATATATAGGAAATTCATGATATATCCCCAAATCACTATCCCAAAGAGTAGAAAATCAGGAACATCAGCACAGAGCAAGAGGAAGAAAAGCCTTCCCAATGGGTGTGGAAATGGGAATGTTGGCTTTGTCCCATCTTTCCATCTTTCCCCCAGAGAGATAACTAGCTTATATCCAATGTCAGCATCATCTCTTTCAGCATTAGAACTCTCCCTGAACTGTGTGCCACTATTCCTGTAGTCAGGTGGTATTTGTTTAAATGTTGAAATGGCCTCTTTTATGTAGATAGTTCAGAGAGTAAATTCTGCAAGAGACTCTGTGTGTGTGTGTGTGTGTGTGTGTGTGTGTGTGTGTGTGTTTTATGCCTACACACACATAAGCGAGTCATAGGACTTTAGAATGCCTGTAGCTAGTTTTTGGTTCTGCTTACGTGATCACATAGTTTTATATACAAAGGAAATAGTAGTTGATTTTGCCCAGAATTGAGAATCCATATTTTTTAAATTAACCTCTCTAAAGGAAATGTGGCAGATAGACACAGTAAAATGAAAGGAAGCCATGTTGGCAGCACCCATTGCAACATAAATCGGAGACTGGACTTCTCCAAGCTTGCCCAGTCTAGGGAGTCTGCTTCCTTCTGAAGGGAGCATCCCCATGATGAAGAAAGACATCTGTTCACTATGGAATGATCTCCACAAGCCAAAGCAGATGAGCACTCCTCCTTCTATATATGGTCCACTGGATCTCCAAACAATGGTGTCAAAGAAGAAACAGCTCTTCCTTCCAAAGTTATTATCAATGTATCTCCTCACGCATGCCCATCAAAGAGAGGCAGCATTGCATAGTGGAGAGAGATCCAGTCTGGAAGTTGGGAAGACCAAGGTTCAAGTCTATTCTCTGACACCTATTGACTGAGTGACCCTAGCAAGTCATGTAATCTATGTGACTCTACACAACTTTCCAGATTTAGTTGTAGATTGCATGGCAATCTGCATTGAGAGAAGGAGTTTCCTCACCAGAGAGTTCCCTCTACCAGTGAAATCCCAGTCATCACAGATCCAGGCCCAATTTCTATCCCTCTTTTTTTTTTTTATCATTTTATTCCTCTGCTCATTAACCTTTGATATTCTCAATTGTTTGCCAAACATAGACCAAGTTCCTTAACCTCCCACTTGAAAACCTTCTACAACCTGGCCTTAATCAACCCTTTGGACCTGATTTCTCATTATTGCACTATAGCAAGTGTTATTAATCTTACCCGTGGTGTGGATCCCTTTAACAGACTGCTAAAGGCTGTGGACCATTTCTCTGAATAATGTTTCTAAATAACTAAAGGAATTGCTTTATTTCAGTTAGAGGTGAGTCAAAATAAGTGTGTGGGCCCTTTGAAATCTATCTACAGAACCCTAGCCCCAGGTTAAGGACATCTGTTCCATGCGTATCCATAGGCTATACCTCACACACTATAGCCACAACTTTGTTTACTCAGTGAACTTAACCCATTCCTCTAAAATAAAGAAGCAGTCAACATCATCTTTCTGCCTACATGCTCACACTTAAGCTAAGGCTCATGCTATTTCCTCTCTATCTTATCCCCACCAACTCCCATCTCCCAATGATTAATCCTCTCCTCTACACCTGTTGAAATCCTCCTCATTATCTCACAGTCACTTCAAACCCTGCCTGCTTTGTGAAATCTTTGTTGCCCACCAGAACCCACACTGATTTCTCCCTCTTCTTCACCTTTAAAATGCTTGCTGCCTACAGCACTCATCTGGTACTTATGATATATTGCATGGTACTATTAATTGTTTTCTCAGATTTATTCATTCAACAATTATTTCTTGACTGATTACTGTGTGCAAAGCATTTTTCTAGCTGCTGTGTGAATACAAAGATACAAAAGACACAGTCCCTACTTGTGATCTAGTAGGGGGAGACAAGGTCTGGGAAGAAGTAATTATAGTACAAGGGAGTATGTGACAGACAGAATAAGAAGGGTTCAAATAAGGAGCTACAGGGATTCACAGGGGATGAGCAGAATGATCTATGGCTGTGCAGACCCCAGAAGACTGCAAGGAGGAGGTGGTATTTAAGCTGAACTTTTATGGATGGGTAAATTTTCTATAGTTTTTTAATATGGAGGCACAATTACCCTGCACAAAGGGAATATAATCACCAAAGTTCTAGAGGCAGGAAAATGCTTTTCCTATGTAAAGAAAAGGGGCATTTTGATTTAACTGGACTAGGGAATAGGAGGCCCAGTGGATAGATTGCTGGCCCTGGAGTCAGACTCATCTTCTTGAATTCAAATCTGACTTCAGATACTGTCTGTGTGACCCTGGGCAAGTCACTTAACCCTGTTTGCCTCAGTTTCCTCATCAGTAAAATGAGCTGGAGAAGGAAATGGCAAACCACTCTAGTATCTCTGCCAAGAAAACCCTAAATGGAGTCACAAAGAGTAGAACACAATTGAAAAACAACTGAATGACAACAACAAATATAATAGGTGTGAGAGAGCTCTAAAACAAAGACTTGGAAAGATATATTGCAGCTGGATTCTAGAGAACTTTTAGTGACAGAATAAGGAACCTGGAATTTATTCAGTAAAGATGCCACTGAAAGATTTTTTTTGCACAGAACTAATAAGATTAAAATTTTGTCTTGCAAGATTAATCTGGCAGCAGTATGCTGGACTGATTGGAGTGAGGAGAGACTAGAGACAGGGAAACCAGTTAAACACAGGTCTGGATATAGCCTAAGGCAGTGTGACTGAGAAGGAAATGATACCTGGGAAATGCAATACAAAGAAAGACACAGTAGACCTGGGAGATGGATTACATGGGTTAGATACAAGGAGTGAAATATCAGAGACATCTTTAAGATTCCAAGCCTGGGGAGTTGGGAAAATGTTGGTGCAATAAGTAAAGAAGGGAAAGTCAGGAAGACCTTCTTTTGGTGAGAAGAAATGACCAGTTTGGTTTTAGATATGTTAAATTTGAGTTGTGAAGGGGACCCATAGAATCTTGGAAATGACCAACTGATGCTCAAGAGAGATTTTGTGGTTAGAGAGAGATTTAGGAATCATCCAACACTACTAGCTGAATCATTGGGGGCCTCTCTATGGAAGGATGGAGAAAGAGAGGAGAGACAGAACTCAGACCACATTTGATGAGGCAGAAGGAGGAAGAAAGGTGACATGGTACAGTTGAAAGAACATGAATTTGGGACCAGAGGAACTGGGTTTGAATCCCAGCTCTACCACATACTAAGAGAGGTAGCAACAGAGTACTGGACCTGGAATCAGGAAGACCTGAGTCCAAATTCAGTCTCAGAACCTTATTAGTCATGTGACCCTGAGGGAATCACCCACTGTCTCAGTTTTATTACCTACAAAATGGAGACAATAAAAACATTTACCTCTCAGGGCTGTTGTGAGGATCAAATTATATAACATTTCTAAAGTATAGAACAGTGCCTGTCCCATAGTAGGTGCACACTGACTTCACATCCCAGGGCCTCAGTTTCCTAATCTGTAATGAGGGGCATTGGACTCGATGACATTTAATGTCCCTCTCAGCTCTAAAGCCATGATATTTTTTGGAGGAGGGGCCTGTCTATTCCTATTATTGAGTTAGTATAAGGAATTCTTTTCAACTGTAACTCTTAAGAACTGAAATTTAGTGTATTAATAGCTGGGGAGGGGGGTAATGAGGGGTTAAATGATTTGCCCTTGGTCACACAACCTATATTTGTCCAAAGATGAGCTTGAACCCAAGTCTTTCTGACTCCGAGGCTGTCTTTCCATCCACTATGGCATGTTGCCTTTCTCTGTGATTCTTTGAGACAGAAAAAGTAGTGAAGAAGGTGGGAGAGGCAATACAAGTGAACAGAATGTGTTTGCTGAAGGCAATGTCACAGAAGACAAGGAAGGAAAATTTGAAGAAGGAGGGAATGGTCAACTATATCCTTTGACACAGAGAACTGGAAAAGCAAAAAGGAGAGAGGACATGGGAAAAGGCTATTGGATTTGTCATTTAGGAGGCATGTTGGAACCTAGAGAGAGAGAGCAATCTAGGCAGCATGATAGGGACAGAAACTACATTGTCAGTGATTATGAAATAATCTCTTTCCCCCAACCACAGTGAAAGCTTTGGAGAGAGAGAGAGAGAGAGAGAGAGAGAGAGAGAGAGAGAGAGAGAGAGAGAGAGAGAGAGAATATATGAGTGGAAGAGGTTAAGTGCAGAATATACAGAAGCAAATGTATTCAATACCCTAGTATTCAATAAACACAAAGACTCTAGCTTAAACACCAACACCTTGAACCTTAAACCAAGTTCCAAGCAGATGAAAATAAAAGGTTACATCATATACAAATTAGATAAATATGGAAAGTTCATGACCAAACAAGGAATAAAGAGGATCATAGAAGATAAAGTGGTCAATTCTGATTGCATAAAATTTAATTTTTTTTTGCATGTACAAATCCAGTAAAGCTAAGAGCTAAGGAAAATAATTACCTGGAAAAAATTGCAGCAAGTTTCTCTGACAAATGTCTCATTTAGAAGATAAATAAGAAATTGATTCAAATTTATAAGAATAAAAATTGATAATCTAAAGATATTAAAGGCAGCTTTCAAGGGAAGAAACCCTTGCTGTCTATAATCATGTGGGGGAAAAAAGCAAATGCTCCAAATCACTACTAATTAGAGAATTGCAAATTAAAGCATTTCTAAGATTCCACCTCATACCCATAAGATTGGCAAAAAAAAAATGGCAAAAAAGGAAAATGACAGATGTTGGAGGTGCTGTGGGAAAACAGGCATATTGATGGACTGTTGATGGAGCTTTGGATGGGTACAATCATTTTGGAAAGCAATTTGGGATTATAATACAAAAAGTTACTGAGCAGTACATGTCCTTTGACATGTTTGTTGTTGTTATTCAGTTGTTTCAATCATGTCCGACTTTTTGTGACTCCATTTGGGATCTTCTTGGCAGAGGTACTGGAGGGGGTTGCCTTTTCCTTCTTCAGTTCATTTTACAGATAAGAAAATTGAGGCAAACAGGGTTAAGTGACTTGCCCAGGGTCACACAACTAGTAAGTTCTGAGGCCAAATTTTAGCTCTGGAAGATGGGTCTTCCTGACTCCAAGCCAGATGCTCTAACCTCTCCACTACCTAACTGCCTCAGCTATACCACTACTAGGCTTATATTCTGAGTGAGATCAAAGAAATAAGGAAAAATCCTTTGTTTACAAAACTATTTGTAGTAGTTTTTTTTGTTGTTGTTTTTTGTTGTTGTTTTTTGTAGTAACAAAACCTGGAAACTAAAGGGATGCCCATGAAATAAAGAATGGCTCAGTAAGCACAGCAGCTAAATGGCACAGTGGATAGAGTATTGGATCTAGAGTCAGTAGGACCAGAATTCAAATCCAGTCTCAGACACTAGCTGTGTGACCCTGGACAAGTCACTTAACCCTGCTTGCCTCAGTTCCCTCATCTGTAAAATAAGCTGAAGAAGGAAATGGCAAAATGCTCCAGTGTCTTTGCCAAGAAAACCCCACATGGGGTCACAAAGAGTTCAACACAATTGAAACGACTGAACAACAGTATGAATGACATGGAATAGTGTCATATTATAAAAATGAGGAAATAAATTATTTCAAAGAGAATTGGAAAGACATTTGAACTGATGCAGAGAAAATTTAGCGGATCTGGAAGAACAATTTATACTCGAATATCAATATGATGAAAATGATCAATTTTGAAGACTTTTATAACCTGACCAAGAATTAAATGAGCAGAACCAGGAAACCAATTTATACAATAAAAACAACACTTCAGACACAAACAAATTGGAAAACTGTAAGAACTATGACCAATATAAGGACCATCCATGATTCCAGAAAACCAATGATGAAACCTACTCTCTACTTCCTGCCAGAGAGGTGGGCAGAAGGAGACGTATATTTTTGTATACAGCTAATGTACAAATTTGTTGTGCTTGACTATGCATAATTATTACAAGGGATTTGCTTTCCTTTTATCTCTTTTCCCCAGTGGGGTAGGAAATAATAGGAAGAGAAAAATAGATTTCTGTTCATTAAAAAAATTATTTTATTTTTAGAAATAGAGAGGGGGAGAGTTCAATGGATGTAGAATGCTGCCTGCACCTTCAGATAAGGTTATCATATTGTTAATTTTACTGTTAATTGTTTGCCTTTGTTTCAAGAGACCTCAGGGAGTGGGGAGGTGGGATGTGGGGTGTGATCTATAAATGTTTGCAATGTAAAAGCAAAGCACATCAATAACATTTCACAAAAAACTTGACTCTGTGGTCAATGAAACTGGGCATAAATTCTGCCTCTGATATTCACTACCTGTGTGACTGTGGTTAATTCAATTATCCACCTGAGATCTCAGTTCCTCATCTATAAAATGAGGGTGTTGGTCTCAATGCATCCCAAGTCAAGGACGTTCTACTGGACTCTGGAATCTTTTTCAGGAATAATATTTGGGAAAGTGGAGCATTTTTCTTCTCCTTTTGGGAACCCAGCAAAACTGGGGCTTTCTTCTTCATAAGATTTGCTTTCAGGAAATGCCACCTGTATCTTCCAAATTCCTATCTCCCACACCTCCATCTTTGTAGCACCCCATATGAACAATCACTCACAAGCAATATTTGAGTGTTCAATTCTTTCTGTCTGGACTTCTAGCCTAAGGCATTTGAGACATTGAAACTGCAATTAAAGTCTCCCTTTTGGCCAAATTGACCTCAAACCATGCTTATGAAACTATCATGTTGTTATCTTTTCCCTCCTTGTGTGTAAGGGCACACAGAACAATTCTTCCAAGTAGGGCTGCTCCTGCTTTGAAAGCCTATCTCTGCAGGGCCTGGCACCACACTGGGCACTGAAGCCTCAGGAGTACTGGGGGGGGAGGTGTTGTTTGGCCACACTGCCCAGTATCCTTTTACTGTCTAGAGGTCAGCTCTAGTCTTTCCCAAACTGTGGAGCAGGTCAGGTTTATCCCAGGCCTGTTCTAATTTTCCCCTTCAATACCTTCTTCTGCCCTCTTGAGATATCCTCCCTCTGGTGACAAGTGGCCTCATACTGCCTCCCCCAGCTATCCAGGGCCCCCCAAAGCTTTGTCCTGCAAAACTTGTCCTGTTTTGGAAGCATGCCATGCCCTAAACCACCAAGAATATCAACAACATAATGTTTCCAGGGTGAGGCACATGGGATGGAAGCAGGAAAAAAAGTAAAGAAAAAGTTGATGGCCCCACTTTCTAGGAGATATAATAGGAATAGCACCTGCTTATGTTTCCTAGATAAAAATAAGAGGATCTAGCCTCAGACATAATTGAAGCAAGCACCTAATTTGTAGTTAGAAGGTCTGGGTATAAAATCTGGCCCTGAAACTTACTTCCCTCCTGCCTTAGGCCAGTCACTAAAACCCCTCCAGAACTGGGTTTCCTCATTTGTAAACTGAAGAGTTGGACAAGATGGCCCCCCAAACCTCTTCAGGTTCTATATCTAGGATGTCAGCTCACATTGATGAGATACTAAATCCAAGTGGTTAGGGTACAAGGGAGAATGGCAGACTCCCTTCTCATAAGATCATCAATTTAGGTTCTGAAAGGGACCTTAGAGGTCATCTAATCCAGCTTCCCTCATCGACCAAGGAAACTGAGGCCCAAATAGAACAACTCATCCAAGCTGTAAATGGCAGTGGCAGCATATGAATTACAGATCTCAGAACCATTTTCATTGAACCACATAGAGTCAGATGGAAGTTTCCCAGCCCTCAGAAAGGTCAAGGTTCATTTTTACAAACTTTGTAAGCTTTAGAGTCAGGGGGAGGAGGTCATGGGGGGAATTGGGAGGGAGGGGGGATTTCAATCTGGCAGAATTTATTCTGTGAGTAGAGAGAGAAAGACAAAGACAGAGAGAGACAAAGACAGAGAAAGAGAGGGAGACAGAGAGAGGGAGGGAGGGAGAGAGAGAGAGAGAGAGAGGGAGAGAGAGAGAGAGAATGAATTATAAGGAATCAGGGAGGAGAAAACTTTTACTCAATAAAAATCTAAAAAGTCGCTCCAAGGAGTCTCCATAAGGCAGTAGGCAATGTAAGTACATGGCCCTACTTGGATTTGTTGAGGCAGAAAGTTCATACACAAAATCACAAAGGGCCATCTGGTCCCAGATTACCTTCTCCTGTTCTAAACCTTTCCCTGTCCCACACTAAATCAAAACTGACTTACCCCAAGTTCCATTTCATCTCAACTATTCTTCTCAGATATCCATTTGGCAAACTAATCTGTGCTAAGGCACTTTGGACCTGAAAGAGGCATGATTAATTTCCTCTGAAAGTAACCTGGTGGTTTTAGTAGCCTCCAAACTCAATGTGAATCAAGAGAGCAGCAGGGGTATCCAAAACCTGTAACAAAATCTTAGACTACATGACAAGAGGTCTGAAGTTCAGAATAAGGAAGTGCTGCATTTGGATAAGTGCTGGGCATTACATTTCAGGAAGGACATTGATTAACTGGAGTGAATTCAGAGGAGGGGAGCAGAGATGGTAAAGGACCATAAGATCAGGCCATATAAGGGTAATGTGAAGGAATGATGCAGAGCCCAATAGTTAGCATTAGCTACTTAAGGGCTGTTGTGGGGAAGAGGGATTAGGCTTGTTCTATGGTTTGGGATAGGGCAGAACTAGGAATAGTGGGGTGGAAGTTACAAAAAAGTAGGTTTTAACTTAAGGTAAGAAAAAACTTACAACACTGTCCAATCACAGCAAGAAAGGGATCCTTTGAAATAAACAGTTCCCCCTACATCGAACAACTTTTTTTTCCCCAAATGCTTTATTAATTTCTGGTTTACATCATTCATTTCTGCCAGACTTTGAGTTACAAATGCTCTCCCTGTTTTGCCCCTACCCTCCACCCCAAAATAGCATCCCCACAGGATAACCCCTCCTCCAATCTGCTGTCTCCCATATCTTCTCCCATACCCTCTTTGACTTTTCCAGTAGGGCATGGTGGATCTCTATGCCCCAGTGCCTGTATATATTTTTTCCCAATTACATGTAAAGTAGTATTAATAATAATATGTATGTATGTATATATATGTATATATATATATATATTTAAAACATTTGATTTTAAAACTTTGAATTCTAGATTCATTCCCTTCCTCCCTTGCCACCCACCCTTACTGGGAAGATAATCAATTCAGTATAGGTTGTACATGTGTACCTATGCAAAACATTACCATAGTAGATATATTGTAAAAGGCTGACTATATTTCCCTCCCTCCTATCCCACCTCCCACTTGTTCTATTCTCTACTTTGATCTTGTCCCTTTTCAAAAGTGGGTGCTTCCAACTTCCCTCCACCCCAGCCTGCCCTCCCTTCCATCATTCCCCCTCTCATCCCCTTCCCCCCTACTCTCCTGTAGGGTGAGATACCCTATTTAGTGTGTATGTCATTCCTTCCCTGAGCCAAATTCAATGAGAATAAGTTTGACATTCCCTTTTGCCTTCCTGTTCTTCCCCTCCACTGTAACCATTTTCCCTTGTCTCTTCTATATGAGATAGTTTACCCCATTCTGTTTCTCCCCATCTCCTCACATTATATTCCTCTCTCACCTCTTAACTTCACCTTTTAAGTATCATCCCTTCCTATTAAATTGGTCCTATACCCTCTATCTATGTATACCTGTAAACATATATACACACATTCATATACATATATTCATATGCCCATATACCCCCTGATATAGACATATATATGTGTGTATATATGTGTGTGTGTGTGTGTGTGTGTGTGTGTGTGTGTGTGTGTATTCCCTTCAATTATTTTCATACTGAGAAAGGTTGCATCAGTTACAATTATTATTTTTCCATGTAGGAATATAAATAGTTTAACTTTGATAAGTTCCTTATGATTTCTTTTCCCTGTTTACCTTCTCATGCTTCTTGTGAAAGAATGTCAAATCTGAATGTCAAATCTGAATGTCAAATTTTCTATTCTACTCTGGTTTTCTCATCAAGAATGCTTGACAGTCCTCTCTTCCATTGAACGACCATATTTTCCCCTGAAACATGATACTCAGTTTTGCTGGGTAGGTGATTCTTGGTTTTAATCCCAGCTCCTTTGACCTCTGGAATATCACATTCCAAGTCCTTTGATCCCTCAGTGTAGAAGTTGTCAAATCCTGTGTTATCCTGATATTTCCACAATATTCAAATTGTTTCTTCCTGGCTGCTTGTAATATTCTCTCCTTGATCTGGGAATTGTGGAACCGGGCTATAATATTTCTAGGAATTTTCTTTTTGGGATCTTTTTTCAGGAGATGATTGGTAGATTCTTTCAACCTCTATTTTGCCTTCTGGTTCTAAAACATTAGGGCAGTTTTCCTTGAGAATTTCTTGAAGGATGATTTCTAGGTTCTTTCTTTTATCATGACTTCCAAGTAGTCCAATAATTTTTAAATTATCTCTCCTGGATATATTTTCCAGGTCAATGGTTTTCCCAATGAGGTATTTCAAATTGCCTTCTATTTTTTTCATTTGTTTGGATCTGTTTAACAGCATTTTGATTTCTTATAAAGTCACTAGCTTCCATTTGCTCCAATCTAATTCTGAAGGAATGATTCTCCTCAGTGAGCTTTTGAGATTCTTTTTCCATCTGGCAAATTTGGCTTTTTAAGGCATTCTTCTCCTTATGGCTTTTTGAGCCTCTTTTGCCATTTGAGTTAGTCTATTTTTAAGGTGTTGTTTTCCTCAATCAGGCTGTTGACTCTCATTTCATAATTTTCTTGCATTGTTCTCATTTCTCTTCACAATTTTTCCTCCACTTCTCTTATTTGCTTCTTAAAATCTTCTATGGCCTGTAACCAGCTTGTATTTTTCTTTGGAGCTTTTGGTGCAGGAATTCTGACTTCACTGTCTTCCTCCTGTTCCATGCTTTGACCCTTTTTGTTGCCAAAATCAGAGTGTAAAGTTGTGTTGCTCTGTTTATTTTGCTTTCTTTGCCTACTCATGTCGCCACTCAATCACTTGACCCCTGGGCTTTTTGCCACAGTAGGACTCTGCCACCAGACAGGGGAGCTTCTTCCCAAATGCTGGGGTTTCTCAGCTGCTGGAAGTATTAGTTGGGTGCCCTCTCTGAAGCCTCCACACATTCTAAGAAGCTGGTTTCACCCCCCAGGACCTCCACCCTAGACTGCAATCCAGATCCAAGCAGGTTAAAGCAAGAGCGATTATCCCTCAGACTGGTTGCTTGGTCCCCTACACCCTACAGGCCAGGAGCTGAAGCTGCCACATGGTGGTAGCTGTTGCATGGCCAAGGCTCCTCAGCAGCTTCTCGCCCCAGGGGCAAAGGCCAACCACACTCCAAACTCCTGTGTCCCAAAGTCCACACTGCACTGACCTCTTACTTTGTCCTTAGAATCTATGTGTTGATAATTCTGGAAACCGCCAGAGATGCTGGTGATCTGGAGTCCAGCCAGCCGGTGGTTGGTCAGGCCTGCTCTGGAGCTAAAACCTCCAGCTGGGGTGGGGTTGGGGTTGGCTCCAGGAGCACTGTGCTGGCCAATTCCTGCCAGCCTGCTGGGCTGTATTCAGCAGAAGGTTAGCTTCTGTGTGTCATTTTGTGGGTTCTGTAGCTCCAAAGTTTGTTCAGAGTCCCCTTTTACATGAATTGGGGGAGGTGGAAGCCAGAGCCCCATGGAAGTCCTATTTCTACCTACATTGAACATTTTTGATTGAAAGCTGGATGATCATTTATATTCTTTCAATTTATCATTTATTTTAAACATTTACTTTTTTTTAAATTTTGAGTTTCAGATTCTTTACCTCCCTCCCTTACCCAATGAGAAGACAAGTAATATGATACCAATTCTACATGTGAAGTCTTGCAAATCATATTTTTGTAGTTGCAACAACAACAACAAAAAGCAAGAAAAATAAAGTTAAAAAATTATGCACCAAAAGCCCCAAATGAAAATACAAGCTGGCTACAGGCCATAGAGGACCTTAAGAAGCAGATAAGAGAAGTGGGGAAAAATTTGGGAAGAGAAATGAAAAAGATGCAAGAAAAGTATGAAATGACAGTCAACAGCCTGACTGAGGAAAATAACACCTAAAAAAATAGACTAACTCAAATGGCAAAAGAGGCTCAGAAAGGCAATGAGGAGAAGAATGCCTTAAAAAGTCGAATTTGCCAGATGGAAAAAGAATCTCAAAAGTTCACTGAGGAGATTCATTCCTTCAGAGTTAGACTGGAGCAAATGGAAGCTAGTGACTTTATGAGAAATCAAGATGCCGTTAAGCAGATCCAAACAAATGAAAGATTAGAAGGCAATGTGAAATATCTCATGGGAAAAACCACTGACCTGGAAAATAGATCCAGGGGAGATAATTTTAAAATTATTGGACTACCTGAAAGCCATGATCAAAGAAAGAACCTAGAAATCATCCTTCAAGAAATTCTCAAGGAAAATTGCCCTGATGTTTTAGACCCAGTGGGGGAAATAGAGGTTGAAAGAATCCACCGATTGCCTCCTGAAAAAGATCCCCAAAAGAAAACTCCCAGGAATATTATAGCCAGGTTCCAGAATCCCCAGATCAAGGAGAAAATAATACAAGCAGCCAGGAAGAAACAATTTCAATATTGTGGAAACACAATCAGAATAGCCCAGGACCTGGCAGCTTCTACACTGAGGGATCGAAGAGCATGGAATATGATATTCCAGAGGGCAAAAGAGCTGGGATTGAACCCAAGGGTCACCTACCCAGCAAAACTGAGTATCTTATTTCAGGGGAAAATATGGTCATTCAATGGAATAGAGGACTTTCAAGCATTCTTGAGGAAAAAAACAGAGTTGAATAGAAAATTTGACATTCAGACGCAAGAACCAAGAGATGCTTGAGAAGGTAATCAAGGAAAAGAAATCAAAAGGAACTTATCAAAGTTGGACTATTTACATTCCTACATGGAAAAACAATAACTGTGTTTGATGAAACCTCTCTCATTATGAAAATAATTGAAGAAGGGTACATGGCATATGTTCACAGGTATACATGGATAGAGGGCACAGGTTGAATTTGATGGGAAGGGATGATTCTTTTTTTTTTTGGAGGGCAATTGGGGTTGGGTGACTTTCCCGGGGTCACGCAGCCGGTTTTTGTTTGTGTGTTGAGTGTCTGGGGCTGGATCCGAGCTCGGGTCCCTCTGACTCCAGGCCCAGCGCTCTGCTCGCTGCACCACCTAGCCGCCCCAAGGAAGGGATGATTCTTAAGGGGTGAAGTCAAGAGGTGAGAGAGGAAAGTGGCAAGAGGAGATGGAGAGAGACAGGGTAGGGTAAACTATCTCACGTAGAAGAGGCAACGGGAAGTAGTTGCAGGGGAGGGGAAGAAGAGGAAGGCAAAAAGGCAAAAGCATATTCTCATTGAAGTTGGTTCAGAGAGAGAATCACATACATACTAAATGGAATATCTTACCCTCACTCACTCTCCTGAGTAGGGGAAAGGAGGATGAGAGGGGGGATGATGGAGGGGAGGGCATTCTGGGGGGAGGGGAGATTGGAAGTACCCACTATCAAAGAGGGACAGGATCAAAATGGGGAGTGGACCAGATGGGAGGTGAGACGGGTGGGAGGGAAATATAAGCAGTCTTTTACAATATATCTACTGTGGTGGTGTTTTTCATGGCTATACATGTACAACACATACTGAATTGCTTATCTTCTCAGAGGGAGTGGGTGACAAGGGAGGAAGGGAATGGATCTGGAGATCGAAGTTTTAAAATTAAATGTTTCATAAGATGTCCAGGCATTGGGGCCCAGAGATTCACCTTGCCCTAATGGCAAAGTTGAAGGGGGTATGGGAGAAGATATGGGAGAGAGCAGATTGGATGAGGGGATATCTAGTGGGACTGCTATTCTGCGGTGGTGGATAGGGAAAAAATGGGGGAAAATGTAACTCATAATCTGGTGGAAATGAATGATGTAAACCAGAAGTTAATAAAGCATTTGTTTAATTAAAAAAAATTATGTTTCAATTTGCACTCAGAGATCATCAGTGTGAGGCTAGGGATGTTGCAGAGCCCTCCCTCACTTAAATTCAACTCATTTGCAAGTCATGGCATCACTTTGCTGATATCATGATCTTCTTTGAGAATGAAGGACAAACAGCAACTCAGGAAGTGATAGCTTTTTTCATCACGAGTCATTTGGAATTGTCTTAAATCACTGTATCAATCAGAGTAGCTAAATCTTTCACAGTTGTTGACTGGATGATCATTTATGAGAGATACAATTCAATTCGGCAAAACTTGGTCTAGGTAGGTGTTACAGATTTATCAATTAGTCAGTCAGTCAACAGTCATTTATTCAAGTGCCTAGATGCTAATGATCCAAACACAAAAGAAAAGAAAAAGTCAGTACTCAACATTCCCTTTCCTTTAAGCACCTTACATTCTGCTGAAAAGATGTGATATGAAATAAGATAAATAACAACGTAATCTGAAGAGGGGGAGCACTTATCTAGAGAAATCAAGAAATATTTCTTATAGGACCTGACATCTAAGTTGCCTCTTGAAGGAAGCTAATGATTAATTAATCAACAAACATTTACTAAAGGATATACTTCTAGAGGTATAAATAAAAAGTCAAAAACAGTCCCTACCCTCAAGGACCTTACATTCTAAGGAGAGAGAAAACATATACATAAATAGGTTTATATAAGGCATATGTACATACAGAGGTATATACAAAGTATATACAGAATAAATGAAAGGAAGCCTTATACAAGGAGGCACTAGCAGTTATGTCTTGAAGGGAGCCAAGGATTCTAAGAGGTAGAGATGAGGAGAGAGAATATTTTGGGAATGAGGGTCAGTGAGTACAAAGGCACAGCAATGGGAGACTGAGTGCTATGTGTAAAGAACAACAGCTAGGCCAGTATAGCCTGGCATAGAATGTAAGGGCCATAGTAAGAGAAGTGGAAATGTAGGCATGGACTCGGTTGTAAAGTTTCCAAGGAGAAATGGAGAATTTTCTGTTTGATCCCAGAAATAACAGAGAGCCATTGGAATTTATTTGGAGCAGAGAAGAGAAACTGGAAGCCTGGTAAATAGTTATAAGCCTATTCTAATAGTTCAGGCAAGAGGTGATGAGGACTTCTGAAGAAGTAAATGGGTGCAAGGAGATTTAATTCATAAGATTTCACAACTGATAAGATATTGAAGGTAAAGGCAAAGGAAGAATCAAAGATGGCTTTAAGATTACTTGAGTGACTGGGAAAAGATGAAGATGCCCTCAAGAGAGGTAGATAAGTTTGGAGGCTTAGGAGAGAAGAAAATTAGTTCTGTTTTGACCATATTGAGTTTGAGATGTTTAATATGCTGTCAGCAATGTGTGACTGGAGTTCAGGAGAGAGATGAGGGCTCGATCTATCAGTCTGTGAATCATCTGGGTAAGGTGATCAATGAACTGTCAGGATGTGGTGAATGGGGATTCTCTGACTTGTATGAAATTCTGTGATTTTGTAACTTACAAGACCCTAATGTTTCATGTTTCATTCTGACAGCTAGATAGATAGAGTGCCAGTCCTGGAGTCAGGAGGACCTGAGTTCAAATCCAGCCTCAGACAGTTATCATAACTGTCTGACCCTGAGAGAGTCACTTAATCCTGTTTGCCTCAGTTTCCTTATCTGTAAAATGAGATGAAAAAAGAAATGGCAAACTGCTCTAGTATCTTTGTCAAGAAAACCCCAAATGGGATCTAGTATGGAAGAGTCAGATATGACTAGGCAACCAAACAAAAACAATGCTTTATTCTATCCTGGAGTAGTTACAGTTTCACAAGGGATTCCTAGAAACCATATTGCCTTCATTAGAAACCTCTGTTTCCTCATCTTTAAAATGATGGGCTTGGACTAGCCTAGAGTAATGGAAAATTTGGAGAGATCTGAAACTCTATAATTCTACGAATTAAATTCAAATGATGGGAGTTTAGGTCAGTTGGTGAGTTGGTGACCATAGGTCATAGAGGTCTTCAGGGCACAGACGAGGTGAACATTTGCCATGAATGTCACAAAAGAGACATGCATTGGGAGAAGGGAAAGGAAGGGGATAAACATTTATACAGATAGCCCTTACTACATGCCAGGCACTCATCTGATCCTTGAAACAACCCTGAAAGGTGCTATTATTATCCCTATTAAACTATTGCACAGCTGGGGAAACTGAGGCAAAAGGTTTAGTGTCTTGTCCAGGATCATATAGGTAGCAAGTGTCTGAAGCTAGATTTGAACCGAGGTCTTCCTTACTAGATTACAACTAAGGTCCCATCCATATATTGGGTTCTGTGATTTTAGGAGAGAGTGGGCAGCTGCCTTTCAGCACATTTTAAATCACACCATATAAACAAATTCTTGGTCCGGGGTAACATGAGACAGGCCCTCGAGATCACAGCTCCCTGTCACAACCGAAGGGCCCCGCTGGGGGTACTGATGGGCCGAGAGCTGACTTCCTTCTCCTTTTATTTAGGAGAAGTTGTTCATCAAACATGCAATTCTGAAACATAAAGAGGTGTTGTGGGAGAAAAGAATACACAAAAATGTCCATCATGTGGAAGCATAGAGCACAGTCCCATGGACTGAAAGGCTAATGTGTGTGATTTAAAAACCCTCATGCAAAGTGGTCATTATTTCCCCCTTTATTTAGAAATAATGGTTTAAAGGCCCCTCAAACAGCAGTGGGCTGGCTCCTTGCTTAAACATATGATTTTCTAAAGCACCAACACTCAAAGCCCCCAGGACTCCTGGATTACGGCTGCCTCTGAACAAATGCCATCAGAGGGGTCACCCAGCCTGCTGGGAGTTCTGTGAATCACCTCTACCCTTTTGCTAGAGTTAATGGGGAACCAGCCAGTTAAAAGTCATGGTCAAAATGAAGACCAACTAATCTGGAGTCTCTGTCGGACCCTGCCATCACCCCCAGGATAATAAAGCTGTAGCTTTGGAAATGTAAGGAGAAGGATTGGGAGGAAATTCCTCCCATGGATATTCGGTTCTCCTTGCCCAGGAGGGCTAAAGCCTGGGGTGTTCCTCAAGGGCCAGATTTCTTGACTACAGGTGTGCTTCTCTTTAAGGAAAAAACATTATATGGAAATAGGAACTTACAGAACTGATAAATTAGAGGGTGGGTGGTTTCAGGCATTTCAGGCATTATAAAAGAGACTTCTTTAAATAATAGTTCCCTGCTATTGCTCTGAAATGTTTGCTTACAAATTGCAGCTGGCTGCTTGACTGGGAGGCTTTTGGAGGGGGATACGAAAACTAAATGAAAGCTAAAGCAAGAGACCCAGTATAGTATGCTATAATAGAAGGAGCATTGGTTGGGTAGTCATAAAATGTAAACTCAGGTTCAAGTCCATTCAATCTAATAAACATTTATAAAACACCTACTATGTGCTGGCAACTATGTAGCTACAAAGACAATTACTCTTAAGGCGTTTACATTCTGGGGGCGGGGGAGTGCAGCACATGTACACAAATTAATTTATATCAAGTAAGTAAAAAGTAATTTGGGGGCAGGAAGGGGATGGGGGAGAGCATTAACAATTGAGGAGTAAGGAGAGGTCTGCATTTGGAGATAAAGCTTGGACATAGAGAGGGAGAGAGGACATCACAGGCATAGGGGACAGTTTATGTAAAGCCATAGAAACAGAAAATGAATGTCACGTATGGGGAATGATAAGTATGCCCTATGGACTGAAACGTAGAGTCTGCAAAAGGGAGTCCTTGAAAATCAGTCTAGAATTTAAGATCATCCTTCTACTGCCTTTGTGATGTGCAGCAAGTAACTGGAGATCGCTGGGCCTTAGTTTCCTTATCTGTAAAATAAGAATTTTGGACTAGATAATTTTTAAGTTTTCTTCCAGCTCTGATACTTGTGGTTCTGTCTAAGGATCTAGTCAAAGATTAGGTAGAAAGTCACTCAAGAAGGGTAAATGACAAACTTCTGAAATTATAAATAATATTAATCAGTTGGGAAATGGGGTTTGATGGACAAAAGTTATATGTGTAAACAACTTGAGTACACATATTGATGTTGGGAGGATGATAGAGACAGAGCTAGATGGGTCCTCCAAGGCTGTCTTGTCTAACTCTTATTTTATAGATGAGGAAACTGAGGCATAAGAAAGTCAATTGGCCGAAGTGGCTAGGTGGTGCAGTGAATAAAGCATCAGTGCCAGAGTCAGGAGGACCCGAGTTCAAATCCAGCCTCAGACACACACACACACACACACACACACACACACACACACACACACACACACACACACAACTAGCCGTGTGACCTTGGGCAAGTTACTTAACCCCAACTGCCCTCCAAAAAAAGCAAAAAAAAAAAAAATTGGCTTGACTTGCCAAGGTCACACAGGGATTCCAGATCAGAGATGGGATGGCTGAACATCTTCCCATTTTGTTACATAGAGTTCACTAGTTCTCACTGACTTCTCTACCTAGCTTCTGTTTGGATGCTTGGTACCTATGACAGTGTGTTCTATCTTGAAGGTTCAGTTTTGATATTCAACACTAGTCTTGCTACCTTCTGATTAGAGACCTTGAGGGTGAAAACAATGAATGGGACTTTTCTAACTAACTATACATCTCATCAGTCACTCTGCTTGCTTTAGACTCCACAAACAACATGCCCCCATGCCAGGTACCCCTTGGCACCCCTCCTTTTCAGCTGGTTTTTTTTGTGTTTTGTCTTTCCTGATGAGAATGTAAGCTCCTTGAGGGCAGGGACTATCTTTTTATTTGTATCTCCAGCACTTAGCATGTCACTTTACCCACAGTAAGGGTTCAATAAATGTGTTTTGACCACTACTGACTATTGACAAAGAAACCTTCATCAGGGCTGCTCTATAGAACTTGTTTGCTCTGAAATGTCAGCTCTGAGAAAGCAAACTACCAAGGAAAGAGGACTGGTCCAACAAAATCCAAAAGTGAGATCACCAGGATTTTGCACCTCAGTGATTCTCTATGCACGATGGGAATACAACTCACACACAGATAAGTAAATGCAAAATATACTCAAGCTAGGGACTGTACTTGTGTTTTCATTGGTATAGGTATAGGAAACTCCTGGGCGAGGAAACTCCCTCCACCAATTCAGGGTAGCACCTTCTCTGCATTTTAAAGGACTGTAAAACTGTGCTTGCCCTTTTGTCTCCAGAGAAAGGGCTAATATTGTCTGAATACAGACTGAAACATACTATATTTCTCTTCCTTCTTTCCTTCCTTCCTCCCTCCCTCCCTTCCTTCCTTTCTCTTTCTCTTTCTTCCTTCCTTCCTTTCTTTCTTTTTCTTTCTTTCTTTCTTTCTTTCTTTCTTTCTTTCTTTCTTTCTTTCTTTCTTTCTTTCTTTCTTTCTTTCTTTCTTTCTTTCCTTCTTTCTTCCTTCCTTCCTTCCTTCCTTTCTTATTCAAGTCTTATTGCACAAGATGACTAATATGGAAATGTTTTACATAATTGCACATATATAACCCATATCAGATTGCTTACTGCCTCAGAGAAGGGGGAGAAGAGGGAGGGATAGAATTTGGAATTCAAAAATTTTTAATGTTAAAAATTGTTTTAATAAGTAATTGGGGAAAATAAAATATTGTTTTAAAAAGTATCAGTGAGTTTCCAGAGCACAAAGATGCTAAGTGATTTTCCCAGGGTCCCACAGCCAGTAGAGGTCTGAGGCACTACTTGAACCCAACTCTGGGTGGTCAGCTCTCCACAAGTATGCCAAGCTGTCTCTCCTGTACAAACTAATATAAAGTAATTTCCAGAAGGAGAGAGCATTGACTACTGGGGCTTAGCAATAGGTGCTAGAATGGGGATGGGAAGCAGAGGTAGGATCAGGAAAGGCTTCTCATTGGGGATGGTACCTGGGTTGTTCTTTGAAAGAGATTCCTGGAAACAAAGAAATGTGATTTCAAGAAGAAGACAAAAGAATGCTGGAGTCACCCAACATCATATCATTGTGCATTTGGGATGCTTAAAGTATGGTTCAGAGAATGCTTGACCATGTCAACCTACTCACACCGAACACATTTTCACCTTCTTATTCTTGCTCATCCTATCTTCCCTGCGTATAGTGTTCTCCCTTCTCCTCTCTCTCCATCCAAATCCTACGTATCCTTCAAGTCAGTTCAAGTCCCACTTGATCCATGGAGCCTTCCCTAAATAATCCCACACTCAGTAATCTCTTCTTTTGGCAAAATTCTTTATCAGTATGTAGCACACAATTCAGCACATGGCTATGGGTGTTTCTATTTTTAAGACAGATATTCTTGCTCCTCAAACAGATAAAAAAACTCCTTGAAGATGGGGATAGAGGTCAGCTCTGGGCTTCAGTTTCTTCATCTATGTAATAACTGGGCTGGAGAACATAATCCTAAAGTGTCTTCAGCTGGAATATTCTGCCATACCATTCTAAGATGGGCATACTCCTGCATAGGCATCTAGATGGCATGAAAGAAAAAGTCCTATACCCAGAATCAGGAAGAACTAAATTAAGATGTTGCCTCACATGCTACCTGTGAGTCCCTGGACAAGTCACTTAACCTGTTTGCCTCAGTTTCCTCACCAGTAAAATGGGAGTAATAATACTACCTACCACTCAGGGTTGTTGAGAAGATAAAATAAGATGCTATTTATAAAGTGCTTGGCAAACATTAAAGTACATTATAAACCCTGGTTATTATTATTAAATGCTAACATAGCACCTTGAACAGAGCAGAGCATGTAGCAGGCCTCCTTCAGTAAATACTAGTGAGTATTTTGGATTTGGCTTTAAAGGTATCAGAGAAAGTAAAGTTACCTATTTTTTAAAAATTTACTGATTCAAAATAATGTTAAACATTGAAATGGACAACTCCACAAGGCTGTGTCTCCTTCCCTGAATATCTTTTAAAATGCATTCAGTAAAAATCACATTGCATAGTAGAGAGGGTGTAAGAGTTGGAGTGAGATCTGGGTTTGAATTACACATCAGACACTTAACAGCTGTGCAGCCATTTGAAAGGAAGGTAATAATAGCATCTGCCTCACAGGACTGCTGTAAAGAAAAAAAGAGATAATGGAGAGAGAGAGAGAGAGAGAGAGAGAGAGAGAGAGAGAGAGAGAGAGAGAGAGAAAATACTTTTGAAGTGCTTTCCAAATTATAAAGTCCTCCTTTTTTTGGAGTAGTCCTGTGGTCACTGTACCAATGCAAAGCGACACCTGCTCTGGAATTTATAGCCTTAGACGGTGGCCATGGAATGACACATAGCCAATATGTGTCAGAGGCAGAATTTAAACCCAGATAATTTCCTTTCTGAGGCCAGCTTTCTATTGACTACTTCCCTATGTAAAGGTCAACTTTTTATTATGATTACATAATTACTAATATATTATTATAAAATTATATAGATAATTTTCTTTCTGGCAGGGTTTAGGTGCCTTTTTGTTTGTTTTTTTAGAGGCAATAGGGGTGAAGTGACTTGCCCAAGGTCTTATAGCTAATAAATGTCTGAGGAAGGATTTGAACTCAGGTCCTTCTGACTTCAAGGCCACATCTCTAGACCTACCTGATCCAGGTACCTTTCTGACATGAGTAATTGGGACGTGCCAGAAGAACTTACAGGAGCCATCCCATTCCAAGACTGTCATCTAGGCCCTCAGACAAATCACTGCAAATTATTTCCACCACCCACCCAGACATCCCTAAAACATGCTCCTTATGTGCATTGAGTCTCTCTTCCCTTCACAAAAGAACCCTGGCCTAGGAATAGGGAGACCTGAATCCTAGTCACAACTCCATCATTAGCTGGATGCATTTAGGCAAGTCACTACCTCTCTGGCTATCAGGTTCTTGGAGTAGAGAACTTCAAGGATCCCTTCTGGTTCTAAAAGCCTATGGTCATATAACTAAAACCCCTTCTAGGTCTAACTCTCTACTGTCACATGATTCCAAGCTATGCAAGAACTTCTCCAAGTAATTATTACATGCAGTATAGCCGAGAGGGCACTGGAATTGAAGTCACAAAGATTTGTTTGCAAATCCTGCCCAGATAATTACTACTTCTGAGACCCTTCACGCATCTGTGCCTCAGTTTCCTCAGGTCTAAAATGAAGGGAACAGTATCACATTTCCTTTAAAATCTCTTCCCTTTCTAACTCCATTATCCCATGACAACCCTGTGGTTTCAGAGGGTTTGGGAAGATTAATGAAAGAATCTATCCTATACAACGTTCTTTCTCCATCAAACAAAACAAAACCACCCAAATCAAGCCAGAGATTCTTGGACCTCCAGTTTTAACTCTTCCCCTAGGAACCTAGAGAGAAACCAGATTCCCTTCTCTGATAAAAACAGAAATATTTTATTCCCCCAGTTCACCGGCAATCATGGCATGTTCTACATAAAATGCCCCTAGAAAGCTTGCACTTTTATGCTTTGCCAAAGCTGGCTTTGCTCCTGGCATGGGATGGGGAACAGAGGAAAAATTACGAGTGTGGTTGGGTTTGTTGGCGTGTCTGAGGCTGAAGCGACTACATGTATCAGTAACATGTAATGACAGCTTCCCATCTGTTATTGGAAGCTTTGGGTCTGAGCCTTCATCGAGTTGGAAAAGTTGGAAGGAGAAAATGTAGAGGAAGCCGAATCGGTTCATATTTCTCCTCAATTGGGCTCTGAAATGCCTGCAAGATGAAAACCCCCCACAGGGAGACGCTGTTCTTAGCACAGAAGGAGGAGGGATGTGCATATATGGGCTGGAGAAGGAGGCAGCTAAGCTCACTTTGGGCTGGGGCTGGGAGGGAAGGGACTGGCTGTCAGAAGGTCCCTGATGAAAGGAATCATTTCCTCGCCCTCAGCACCATAACAAAACCTCTGACCACTGAAACATTCTCTCAGAGATGAATGGAAATTTAAGAAGGGGGTTCACTTCCCTTAAAAGGAAGGGCCCTCACCAGGGCTGAGAATGCAGGACCAGCCACCACTGGAACTTGCCCACTGGACCCCCTCGTGGAGAAGTGGAGAATTACTGACCTTGGTCAAGATTTCTGTTAACTCCTCTACAGGAGAGGGAGAGGGAGAGGGAGAGGAAAAAGGGAAAGGAGAAGGGAGAAGGGAGAATAGCATAGAAAGGGGAATCCTAGATCCAGAGTTAGAAGGCACCTCAGTGGCTTTCTCCAACACCTTCTCTCATTCTCTTTAATACAAAGTCTGTAATCACACTAACTTTATCTGCATAAATATTGCCATATTGTTTTCCAATTGCTCCAGGCACCCACCTGTTACCTAGCTAACCAGACTGTAAATTCTTCCAAGGTGGCTAGAATTGGTATTAGAATTCACTTGCTTTTACAGATGAGGAAACTGAGGCCCAGAGTGATTACTTGGCTTGCACAAAGTCATTCAGTTAGTAAATGAGAAAGCAGGGTTTGACCTCAGGTCCTTTGCCTCCAAAGCTAAGGTTTTTTTCCCAGGGTATCGCACTCATCTCAACTTAGACACCTTCCCCCAACAACAGCAACAACCAAAAAAAAAAAAAATCCTGAGGATGAGTATGTGGAATTTTTATAAAACTCAGCAAGATGCTGCTTGGCCTCCTTCCCAGTACATGGTGTCAGTCTGTGCGGGCCCCAAGGAGTCCAAAGTAGCCTGGGCTTCTGGGCCAGTGTGCCCAGAGAAAGCAGGCAAACAGAATGCAAGTTACATCCAGGCCTTGTCTCCAACTGGAGCGGCAGCCCTGGCAGCCAGCATCTATCACGCGTGATCTGGGAGCCCAAGGCTGCTCATGTTTGCCTCAGGCAACTGATTAGCCAGCAAGAAAGCTTATTAGGCACCCCACTTCCCTCCCACCCCCCCAGAAGCCCCCCTCAGGGGACAGGAGGGGGACATTTTCATGGATTTGATAAATGCTAATGGGAATCTGAGATCATAGGCTTGGAACAAAAGGGGAATGTGAGCGGGCGATTATGGAATTTGTTGAGGCTGGAATATGGCATTTGAGCCGCCAAGAAGAGGAGGAGCTGGAGAAAGAGCCTTTGGGCTAAAAGCAGAACTGACAGGCATTTGGGCCCTGCATGCTTGAGGACCCTTCCCTCCTCCTCCTCCTCCTCCTCTCCTCCTCCTCTCCTCCTCCTCCTCTTTGAGGCTACAAATCCCTGAGCCCAAGCAGCCTCCACAGGCCCTCTACCCCCAGCCTATCTCCAGACACCTGCCTTGCCCCTCCAGAGAAACAACAGCCCCTGAAAAAGGCCCCCTGAAATGTGAGACGGAAGGAGAATTCTTGTGGATTTAACACTTCAGACTGCTGCCAAGAAGCCTTGGGGGTGCGGTTGGGGGTGGGGAAACACTGGCAGAAAGAAGCTGCACTGACCATTAGAGGAGTAGGTATTGAGTGCCCACTGCAGCCCCCTTTGGTGCTGGGGCTGTGTGACTCTGAGCCTTGCTCTAGTCTAGAGGAACCCAGAGTCTTGTTGGAAGGGAGACAGGTCTGTGCCGGACCAATCTGAGAGTGATTCTAAGGCAGTATCTAGACAAATGCAAAGTAGTGTGGTTACAGACTTGGCAGAAAAGAGGGATGGACTATTAATGATAGAACACTGTGGTCCATGGCTGGTTAGAGAAGACTTCAAGGTAGTGGAAATTCACTGAAATGACCGCCAGATAACCCGGGCGCAAATTCAAGCCCTACCACTTACTGGGGAGCTGATGGGCATCCATTTTCTCACCTCCAAACAGAAATGCAGGGTTTAGACCAGACGACTTCTGAGGCCATTTCCAGCTCTAATAATAATAAAATCTTACATTTACATAACATTTACTACATGTCAGGCCTTTACTAGAGGTGTTACAAATAGTATTTCATTTGATCCTCACAATAACTGGGGGGTAGGTGCTATTTTTATCCCCATTTTACAGATGAGGAAACTGAGACAAACAGAGGTTAAGTGACTTGCCCAGGATCACACGGCTCGTAAGTGTCTGATGGCAGATTTAAACTCAGGGCTTCTGCACTCCAGGTCCAACACTCTATCCACTCAGCCACCCAGGAGCTCTGAATCTGCGATTCTGTGATCCTCAGACAAGTTATCATCTAGACATGGAAAGAAATGTCTGCGTATGTATGGGTGTGTGTATGAGTGGTGTGGTGTGTATGTATATGTTATGTGTGTGTATGTATATGGTGAGTGTGGTGTGTGCGCATGTGCATGTATGTGTGTATGTAAATGTATGTGTATGTGGTGCATGTGTATATGGTGTGTATGTGTGTAGTGTATGTGTGCATGTGTGTATGTGTGCATGTGTGTGGTGTGTATATGTGTATGTGCATATGTGTGTATGTGTGTGGTGTGTGTGGTGTATACGTGTGTTGTGTGGTGTGAGGGGAAATGGGGGAAATTATGAACAAAAGCCCAGAAAGCACAGCAGGGATAGAGCTGGCAGGGGCTTTAGATGTCATCTGTCCATTGTTCAGTTGTTTTTCAGTCATGTCCAACTCTCCACGGCCCTATTTTGGGCTTCCTTGGCAAAGATACCACAGTAGTTTTCTATTTCTTTCTCCAGCTCATTTTACAGGTAAGGGAACTGAGGCAAACTGAGTTAAGTGACTTGCCCAGGGTCACACAGCTCATAAGTGTCTGAAGCCGGATTTGAACTTATGAAGATGAGTCTCCCTGACTCCAGGCTCCTGGAACTCTCTTCTCTGTGCCATCTACCTGTCCCAGATGTTGTCTAATCTAACCTATTTTTTGGCAAGGAAACTGAGGCTAAGACGAGGGGAGGGGCTTGCTCACATTGACAGTCAGTCAGCAGCAGAGCTAAGAGCCATACCCCGATCCTCTTATAAATTCAACATCCTTTTTGTTGCCTCATTACATACCTGGATGAAACTTGCATTCTGTTTTGCCTGCTTTTCCCCTGCTGTCTCTGCTTGGCTCCTACTCTCTCCCTTCTGTGTTCACCAATCCCTTCAGAGTAAGAGTGAAGATCTTGTATAGGTAGCTCTTACCTACCTGCTGTTCTGAGGCAATGTCTATGTCTCAGCGGGGCCAGATTCAGAAATCTCACTTTTATCATTTACTTACCTAGTAATGTGGCATTTGGCTATATGGTCTAGGACAAAAGAAAGGGTAAAGTCTTAATTCCCCAAGAAGACCAGTCTAAAAATGCTTACAAACTTATAAGGATATTGGGATTTAGATTAGAAAGAATTTTAGAAATAAACTAATCTGACCCCCTCATTTTACAAATGAGGCCCAGAAAGATGAAATGATATTTCTAATTTATACAGGAAATAAACAGTGACTCCAAATCCAGTGTTCTTTTCAATACTTTATTACTATGACTTCTAATTCAGATTAAATAAGCAAACATTAGATAACACTGGATAGGGTGATGGGGCCTGAAGTCAGGAAAATTCATCTCCCTGAATTCAAATATGGCTTCAGACATTTGCTAGCTGTGTGACCCTGGGCAAGTCACTTAATCTTTTTTCCCCTTCAATTTTCTCATCTGTAAAATGACCTGGAGGAGGAAATGGCAAATCATTACAGTATCTTTGCCATGAAAACCCCAAATGGGGTCACAAAGAATCAAACACAACTAAAATGATTAAACAACAAAAACAAAAATACTTGTACACAATATAAATAGTAAAACCTATCTCTTCTTAGAGACCAAGGCTATGACCCAGTCATTTCCTCCTCGGGATGGATAAAACAAGACTTCCTTGGCGAATAGTGAGATTTAGAATGGGGTTTTTTAAGAGAACTGATTAGCAGACATCGCAGAAGAAGAAAATAGTCATTCTGGACAGGAAGATGACTTACCCTTTGGTAGATTTCTTACTAACATAAAATCCCTTCACTAAAAGGCACCTCCAAAGGTCAACTAATCCATCTATCAGTCTCTAAACAGGACAACCCTACACCTAGCCTAGACAAATGAATCTATCCACTCAATAATCCAATCCATCACTTACCAATGATTTCTGTTTTATCAGTCTCTTAGCAAGTATTTGTTGAATACTTACTATCCAAAATAAGCAAACAATTATTAAGGGTCTATTTTGTGCCAAATGCTGATAACCACTCTTTGAGTCTCAGCATGAGCTATATGTCCTTCCCCTTACGAAAAGACTAGGACACAGAATCTCAGACCTGAGAAATGGCCCCAAAGCCATATAGGGAAATCTATAATGATGCAGAAATGTCCTCTGAAACGGCACTATCTAGATCTTGCTAAAAACTTAATTGAGTCTGTTGGCTGATGATCATTGGAAAGCATGGGTCAGGGAATACACATTAGAGAAGATTCTAGACAACAAGCCCTAAAACCCTGAGGGGAGAATAAGGCTGTAGTCCTTCCTTTTCAAAGAGGACCCATGACCTCGTTCTTGTTGTCTTGACTTGTGTGTGAACTGAATTTAAGTGAGGCAGAGTTGCACCAAGTCATGAATCAGCCTCACTCTCTCCTCCTGAGTCATCAAAGTCACTTTCTGAAGACTATAGCAACAATGCAATATTCACAATGCCTACAGTGACTATAAATATGCTGGCATAGTTATTAATCACAAAATATAACAGGCTCTCTACATGGAGGATATAGCCAGACATTTATTCAAATACCAGAAAGCTGACTCCCCAAACCAGAAAGTCAAGGCCATTACAGTAGCCATGAAGTTGGCACACATAGTTAATGCAGTAAACACCCACATTCTCAAGCCTCCAAAACAAAACAGGCTCCCTCAGGCAAAGATCCTCTTCTCCTCACTCACAGTAACTGCTCAGCCTCCATGTAGCTCCAGCTCTTCCCCCCCCCCGCCCAGCAGTTCCTGTCCCCCAGCAGTCCTCAGCAGAAGTTCTAGCTGGCTCTCAGAAGAAGTTCCCGCTGCTGCCACTACTTCCAGACACCATGCTGGCTCCAGCCTGGCCCCTACCCAGCTTGGCTCCTTCCTGCCCCACCCCTTCCTGCTACATCAGCAAGTTCAAGGGACATGGAAGATCTTCAAATACCATTACCATTACAAAGGCCCATCCTAACAATATCATTTAAAGTTGGAGAATTAGCCCTGCTAATTCTCATTCCCCCTAATGCCTCCTTCTCAGATGGAGTTAAATCAGTCTAATAATCCTTCCTCTTCAAATACTTAGAGTCAATGAGTATGGTTCTCTGATATCTTATTTTCTATGGGATGTATATCCCTCTTCAAATCATCTTTATACCATATAGCCTTGAGATCTTTCACCATCGTAGTCTCTACTCTGGATATTCTAGCTCATTAGTGTCTAAAGCATCCTATTGGTTTCTAAAGTGTGGCTTCTCAAAGGGAACTGAGTTCACCAGGTAAGGTCTGAATGGCAGATCACAGTGAAGCCATCACGTCCCACATTCTGAACACTAGGCATCTAGTTAAAGCAGCATTGTCTCTTTGGACTGCTGACTCATGGGGAGCTCATAGTCAACTGAAACCCACAGATCAGACAGAATTTCTTCTCTAATGGAGCTTATGACCAAGTAGGTGGATTGGCATATTACACAAATAGAATCAAAGAATTCTAGAGCGAAAAGAAACTTTCAGAAACCATTGGGTCCAACCTGAATAAGTCTAAGATGAAATGACAAATAAAAAGCATACAATGAAGTTCAAGTAAAATGTTGTGTTTCATACTAGGAGAAAGGAACATGACTGACTGGGGACATCAGGAAAGACTGTGGAAGAGTGGGATTGGAAATGAGCTGTAAAGGATGACTAGGATTTTACTTGGTGGGGATGGGAGATGACTGACAGTCAATGCAGATATAGAGAATGGCAGTAATCTGGTATGGTTCACAAAGGAGAACAGGATGATATTGTGGTGGACTTAGAACTTCAAGTGAAGACTGAATTTATCTGGTAGGCAATAGGGAGCAACTGAAGAGTATGGAATCATGGATTCATTTAATTTAAAAATTAAAAAGATTTAAAGCTGCAAGGTAACCTATAGGTGGTCATTCTCATCCAATCCACTTATTTTACAGAATAGGAAACTGAGACAAAAGGAATAATCCAAGTTCTCCCAGTAAATAGCAGGTCCTCTGATTGCAAATCAAATCTTATGGTTTTGTATAAATGCAAACTATATTTATGAAAGGGGATATCCTAGAAAGTTACTATATAATGACCATATTAGAGGTTAGATTCATCAGATGTTCAAAAATGAATACTTGTTCATTGGCTAATGACTGATTAGTTTAGGCAGATACTCATGCTAGCCAATCCAGAACTTTCAAA
This sequence comes from Gymnobelideus leadbeateri, assembly GCA_011680675.1. Classification (NCBI taxonomy): domain Eukaryota; kingdom Metazoa; phylum Chordata; class Mammalia; order Diprotodontia; family Petauridae; genus Gymnobelideus; species Gymnobelideus leadbeateri. Next base: position 96,772 of record WOXC01001072.1, read on the forward strand.
AATGAACCGATCCTATATTAGGGTAAGTCAACAAACATTTATTAAATGCCTACTATGTTCCAGGCATATGATGCCAGACAGTAGAGTTACAAAGAAAAGTTAAATAGTCCCTGCTTTCAAGAGGCAGAGTCCCTCCCTTTAGGGGAAAGAACATGTATATAGATAAGCTAGTATAAGACATGCTTAAATGTTTATTGTCTTAAATTGACTTTAAAATACACAAGTAGGGAAAGGGGCTCTTCTTGTGAGGGTGAGGAAAGGCTTCATTTCAAAGGTAGTGTCTGAGCTCAATCTTAAAGGAAACCAGTGATTCCAAAAGTCAGAGGAAAGAAGGGAGTGAATTCTAGGTAAAAGAGTGCCAGTGCAAAATCATGGAGAGGGGAAATGAAATATCATGTAAAGAATACCAAAAAAAAAAACAAAACTACTTTGGTTGGACTATAGATTGCAGGGGCAGGAAAGTTCCAGGGGAGTAATATTATTGGTTGGAATCAAATTTGAAGAGCTTTCTAGAGGTTAGATGGAGCCATCGGATTTTATGATGAGGTTGGGGTGAGGGGTAGAAATGACACAAACAGACTTGTATTTCTGCTTTAGAAAAATCACTTTAGTAGCTGTGTAGAAAATGGAGTGGAGTGGGGAAATATTTCTGACTCACCTAGCTTGTTTGTCTTCTAAAAGGGGAGCACTTCAGGAAGATCCAGGCAGGAATGTGAGAGCCAATTATTCAATTTTTCAATATGATCATTCACACCTCAGAAATTGGCAAACACTATGAATCAAGGCTTGATTTAGTGTTTCGTTGATTGTCTAGACTTTAGGAAAAGATGGAGAAAAATTTTAATAAAGCTGATTCAACTTAAAAGAATATGTTTTGGAGAATACGTTGCTAAACATTTATCAGTACATCCCTGGGTCCAGGCCTGGGTGGGCAGTGTAGTATAGTGGAAGGAGTGGTAGAGTGGGTTCAGATTCAGGCTCTGACATTTACTACCTATGTGACCTTAGTAAATTATTTAAGATTTCTGAGCCTCTATTTTCTCATCTGCGAAATGGGGAGAGAGGTGGGACAAGATGGCCTTTTAGGTTTCTTCCAATTCTAAATCTCTGATCCTAAGCCCTAAGCATTGATTAGACTCACCTTGTAAAGGAACTGCATGGTTTCCTTTTTACTCTCCCAGGCTTGCATGGTAACCTCTGAGATTCAGTTAAATCTCACCTGCATGCAGCCATTGGCTTGTCATCAGTGAATGACCTTGGTCCACAGTCCCTGAGCACTGGACATCCTGACTGTCCTATTGAGCCACCGAAGGAGGCCTTTACCTTCACCTTTATCCACTTAGGCTTGATCCTCAGATATCAGATTCCTCAGGAAACAAGGAAAATGTGTCCTTGGAAGAATATTGCCTGGTTCCTCATTTACCACCAGCCCAATTGGCTCTCTCCTTCCTAGTGAAGGTGAAAGGGAAGCTGCCATGGCAGGAACTATCTGTGACCCCAACCTTGGCCTCTCCTCTCCGGAGATGATCAGAAAAGTTATCTGACAGACAGATCTCTCAGCCCTGTAGAGGAGCTTCCTATCTCCCCAGGTGAAATCTGTTCTGGTTCTTCTTTGTTCCCATTCCCAACCTCAGCCTTTGGGAAATGAGAATGAGGTCACACTGTTCTAGGATGGCCCCTAACTCTGAGGTGGTGGGTGGTTCCCCAATAACCTATGTTTGTCATTTGCAAAACCTTCCATTTCAACTATGAGGAAAATTCTACCCTGCTTAGAAGTGAGACTGTGCAAGAGACTGCAATAAGAGGGGAGGGAAAAAAGAAAAGGAGAGGAGATAGAGAGAAAAAAGACAGAAACAAAGGAGTCAGAGGAAGACTGAGAGACAGAAAGAGAACAAAATAATTTCCATGTAAAGGCTGCAACAGTGAGAAGACAACACAGTGTGGGGGATGGGGCTCTGTACTTGGATTGAGGAAGACCTGCGTTCAGATCCCACCTCAGGCGCTAGCTGGGTGACCCTAAGCAAGTTGCTTAATTTCTCTGTGATGTAGTTTCTTCAGCTGTAAAATGTGGCCTCTTAGACAATATCCCACCACCCTCTTTGTGTGTGCATGCGTGAACACACAGACACAGATACACACACACACACACACACACACACACACACACACACACACACACACACTTCTAGGACATCTAAGTGGAACAGTAGATAGAGTACTATTCCTGAAGTCAGAACATCTCATCTTCCTGAGGTCAAATCCAGCCTCAGACATTTACTAGCAGTGTGACCCTGGGCAAGTCACTTAGCCTTATTTCACTCAGTTTCTTCATCTGTAAAAATGAACTAGAGAGGGAAATGGAAAACCACTCCAGTATCTTTGTCAAGAAAACTCCAACCCTACCATAACAACATGACCATAACAACAGACCCCTTCTAGTTCCAACTGTATGATACTATAAAAGTAGAGGAACCCCAGGTGAGGAAGGAGGTCACTATACCTGTTGTGAGATAAACCTACACTCTTTCTTCTTGTCCATGTCAGAATTAATTCAGGAAAAGGGCTAGGTGGAGCCAGAAGAACTAGGTGAGGAGGAAGGGGTGGGGTGAGATAAAGGAAAGGGGGTGAGATAGGAAGATGTGCCCTTCAATCCTTATCCATCATTTTCCACCTTGATGACATGCAAATCTGCAAGAGAGCTGAGACTGCCAAGCGGTCGATGTGTGTTCAGTCTTAATGCATCACCCCCTGGGGATCTGGCCCTTTCACCATGACAGAGTCACAGAGACAGGCAGCTCTTTAAAGACCCTCAGTCACTAGAGCATCACCGCCCAACCACACTGGAGGTGTCATGTCTCCACAGCCCCATCCTCCAACTCCTGAACATTCAGGGGGTGGGTTGTCATGAACTCCTCTCTGCAAAGGTCACTGCTAGAGCTGGAGCAGATCCTGAGTCCTCTACACATCAGATTTGGCAATAGGCCATCCTGTCTGCTCAGGGGAAGAGGAGGAAAAAGGGAAAGGAGGGGAGGAGGGGAAAACAAGGCAGGGTTTGGGGTTGTATTCTCATGATCTCACTCCTGGATTCCTTTGAATGCACCAGCCCCAATCCATCCTAAATATCAAAGCTAAATGAATCGTAGCTAAGCACTAAGCATCATTTTTGGTATACACTGTGTGTGTGTGTGTGTGTGTGTGTGTGTGTGTGTGTGTGTGTGTGTGTGTGTGTACACCCTGTATCTTCATTTCTCACCATACTGTGCTCCCTTGGCCCACAGGCCTCTTATCCTGAAAAATCATTTAAACCCTGGAATTCACAACTCAGAAGTACCTTCCCTGGAGTTGGGTCCTTCCCTCTGATTAGATGGCTCCTCCAAGAACCCCCCCTTTAAGAAGGGCACCTAGGCCAGCCATTTCTTAATTTCTTTCTAGGCTACACTTCTTCATGGTCTTTCTGCCCCTGCTCCCCTGGACCAAGCTGGGTACCTTCTCCCTCCCATCACCTTTTCAGTTTCCTTTTATGTATTGTTTTCCTCATTCAAACATAAGCTCCTTGAGGGCAGAAGCTGCCTTTCTTTTTGCTTATATTTATACTCATAGTACTTAGCATAGTGCCTGCCACATGGTGATAATAATAATAACCAGCATTTATATAACACTAACATTGATATAGCAGTGTGCAAAGCACTTTTATTAACTCATTTGATCCTCTCAAACCTGGGAGGTAGGTGTTAGTGTTATCTGTATTTTCAAGAAAAGGAAACTGAGGTTTAAGTGACTTGCCCAGGGCCACACAGCCAGTAAGTGTCTGAGGCTGGGTTTGAACTCAGGTCTTCCAGACTGCAGGCTAGTACTCTATCCTCTTAGTCACCTGGTAGCTTTTAAATATTTGTTGATTCACTCTATCTTCCCAATTGAAAGTAAGCTCCTTGAGGGCAGCTATTATGGCCTTTAAGCCTTTGTATATGTAGTATCTTAACAACAATTAAATTGAATCAAATTTAAAAATTGAATAAGAAATAAATAATTATGAATTAAGTTTAATTTTATGTTGCTGAACTGGATCAAAAGGAATTCTCTGAGGGCAGGACTAAGCTTCATTGAGCTTCAGAACCTAACACTGCCTTGTACATGATAGGTGTTTAATAAAATTCTGTTGAATTGACTTCCCAGAGTTTTTATTTAGTCTTATAGGCTATAAAGAGCCACTGGACCTCATTGAGGGGTAGTGGAGTTGGGAGCAGTTACATAGTCAGGTCTGTGCTTTGGGCTCTCCCACCAGAATTACTTCTGACACAGGCAGGAAGAAAAAATGTGGATTCATCTTACAACAGGTGCAGAAACAAATGTGTCTCTCCCTTTGGGCTCTTCTATCTTCTCACAGCACCAGCCTTGTAATGGAAAGCCTCAATTCCTCAGACTTTCAAGGCCCTATAAAACATAGACCCACCCTTTATTTTCTACCACTCAATCTATGGGTCAACCAGTAAGCATTTATTAAATTCCTACTCTGACCATGAACTTTGCTAGGCACTGGGCTTTCAAATTAAAAAATGAAACAGTCACTACTTTCAAGGATTTTATATCCTATCAGTGGATATAATAATAATAAAAAGAATACTGTATAAATATTTCAGTTTCACAAGGCACTTAACAAATATTTTCTCATTTTATCCTCATAGCAATCCTAGGAGATAGATATTATTATTACCCCCTTCTTATAGATGAGGAAGCTGAGGCAGAGATTAAGTGTGTTGCCCAGGGTCACACAGCTAATGTCTGAGGCTAGATTCAAACTCAGGTCTTCCTGACTCCAGATCCAGGTCTCTATCCGCTGTATACACAAAATAAATTGAAGGTAAAAGTTTTGAAAGGGAGATGCTAGCAGCTGGGGGGAGATGCGACAGTTGGGGAGCAGATCAGAAAAGGTTTAGTATGTAATGGAAGGTAGCTCTTAAGCAGAGGTTTTGAAAGAATAGTAAAAGGCTGAGTGGGGGCACTCTCCAATACTTCTCTAATGAGGTGGGTTTCCACATTGTCCCCTGATCATACCCTGCTCATTTCCCCCCTCCATACCTTTATTCCTGCTGTAACCTCAAACTGGACCACCCTTCCCCATCCCCTCTGACTATCTATCTCTTTCTAAGTCTGTCACATCTTTCCACGTCTTTGAAATCTTTCAGGAACACTTCCTTGACCATTATTGGCTTCCCTCTGCTAGACAATCTGTAGAGAATTTAGAAGCTCCACCAAATAGTATATCACTTAATATACTGTATTGCATTGCTTCTCTGCCAATTCACATGTATTAGTCTTCTCTCCCCAATTAGAGAAGCAATTTCATCAGGACAAGAGGCCTTGTCTTCTGCTTCCGCATCCTGCACTGCCTACTACAGTCATATCCCCACTCTACCTAGTTCAGGGGCACATGATAGGATGATTTATTGTTGACTGAATGAAACTGAAGAGATGTTGTCTCCAGCTTTGCATCTTAATCAGGTAAAAGACCATAGGGTTAAGGAGTCAAACTGAAGGCATCATACAAGGGTCCTGGATCCATTCAAATCCACTTTCCCATATGAGATGATGCTGTTTTAAATAATAGATGACATTTATACAATGTTTTAAAGTTTACCAATCAGTTTATATGGTTTATTTGGGTAGGGTAGGTGGGTGGGTGGGGGACTCAGACCAGTGATTTTCACTGGTATAGGGAAATCTCAGTGAAGATAATCCCTTTAGCAATTGAGATTAGTACCTACTCATCTTAGAGGGTTGACTGGCACTATGAGAAGTTAAGTGATTTATACAGGGTCACATAGTTAGTCTGTGACAGAAGAGGTTATTGAACACAGATAGGCCTTCCTGACTCCAAAGTCAGCTCCTTCTGTACCAAGTCATGCTGCCCCTTTCAAATAGATATACAGAGATAGATGGAGACAGAGATAGGGAGACAGGTGGATAAAGAGACAGAGCGGCAGAGAGACAGAGACAGAAAAAGGAAGGAAGGAAGGAAGGAAGGAAGGAAGGAAGGAAGGAAGGAAGGAAGGAAGAGAAAGAAAGAAAGAAACAAAGAAACAAAGAAATTTATTAAGCTGTTAGTATGTTCCTGGCACTGTACCATACTGTGGATATAAAAGCAAACAAGACAATCCCTGCCCTCAGTGAGTTTACATTCTAATGAGGGAAGGACAACCCATAAAGGGAATAAATAAATAAATAAAGAGGATGGGAAAAAAAGGTACCAGTGACTTGGTTTGGAGTTGGTGGTGGGGAAGTGAGGTGAAAGCTTAGTTCCTGTAAAAATAAAGTAAAAACTACCTATCTGAACTTTTAATCCTGTTTACATATTTTCTTATTTACTCCTCACAACCTTGTCTAGCCTCCCCTTCAAGGGAGACTTTAATTCCTGCCAGGGGGAAGCAGGAGGTTAAAGGTATCTATCTGCTTCCTTTGATATTTTAGTCAATGGTATATGGTACATGCCTCTGGAATATACTTTCATTTCCCCTTCTTCCAGGAAACTGGCACCTTGACCTATTGTGTAGGATATCAGACCTTGGCCCTGGCCCAGAGGCCTTGTATTTTCACAAGTACTGCAGAGAGAAAATGAAAACTCTTTCTTTGGGCCCAGATCCTAATGTCCTCTCTACATGTCCATCTGGTGGCTCTGATGATTCTTTCCAGAAAAGATGGAAACAGGGAGGTTTTTCCATTCTCTATGTAGCACTTAAGTGCCCTGGACTTCTGGGAACAGACAGGGAAGATGCTTTCACCTATGCCCTGAAAGATATCAGGTCCTCCTTGTCACTAAAGATTCAGGAACTATGAGGAAACAGATTTCGGAGAAGGCAGGGTGAGGGCAACCTAGGAGATACCAGCCACAGAATGAAAGCTCTAAGATCCCTAATGGAAAAGAAAATTTCTAAATGTGACTGGGCTGGGCTCTGATTACACAGAGACTGGGTAGATACTTAGTAAACCTGACCCTGAGAACTCTGGGGAGGGATTTGGCTCTAAGTTATGAGGTCTGTCCAGACTACAATTGATAATGAGTTATGCATTATACAAAATTATCCCCTAAACCCTGGAATGGGCCTTTTTTTAAACAAAACAAATCAAGATGAATAAATATTAATGAATACTCTTCTCTTTGTGACAAGAAGGATGTGAGGTACAGCTAATGACTCTGGAAGCAGATAACATCAGCTGTGAATATTTCATAGGGCTGCTCAGTTGGACCTCATAGACTGGGGGTCCCTCACCCACACATGTAACATGTAGTACTCACAGATCTGCAAGGCACCCAGGAGAGATAGAATAGGATTCTTAACTTCCTTCTGGAAGAGCACCCACATCTTCCAAAGCATCCTCCAGAGCTAAGCTATTACCTGTGACATTGGGTAATTCACTTAACCTCTCTGGACCTCAGTTTCCTGATACAGGAAGGAGATGAGAGTAGATGACCTCTAGATCTATGATCCCATCATAGCAGGGGGCTGACCCAGAAGTCTAGTCTTTATGAGAGTCAGCATGTTCAGCTGTTACAATTCCCCGTGTGAAAGAGGCTGGGGGACCTGCTTCCTGGAGATTTGTGGTGGCATGTAATGGAAGTACCTGTGGCCAAATTTGGGAACTTGTGCAGATATTCTAGGCCAGTGTCCTATTGCACTATGAAAATGTAAACCCAAGGGAAAACATCTTTATACACCTCTTTACTCTCCAGGCTCAGACTCAGAGAATTGCGTCTGTGACTCTTTGTCCCTGGTACAAGGTCTCAGATAGACTGTGTGCCTCTCACTGTGTGTGTGTGTGTGTGTGTGTGTGTGTGTGTGTGTGTGTGTGTGTATGTAAAGGAAAGAAAGGCTTCTAAACTTCTCAGAAAAGTTACAAAAATTCCTGGAATAAAGCCTCTCCCTGTGATAGATAACACCTGCACCCTGATCTCTTCTGAGGCAGGCATAAGTGATATCACTGCCATCACCCTTATTATTATTATTATTATTATATGGCTGCCAAGGACATGAACAGTGACACAGAGATGAAAAACCTTACAGACAATAAGTGGTTCTTCAGAGACACCCTGACCCCGCCCCCCTTAGTAGCACCATCTCCTTCACAGAGGGGGCCCCTAGGTGCTGCCAATCATACCCCTTTGCTTAAGCACTAAATTCACTTAAAACATTTTTTTAAAAGAAGAAATTAACAAATGGAGCTGGAGCACACTTTCTCACAGTCTTTCTCTGACGTTTCCCCATCCAGAGGCAGATAAAACGCTTCGCTTGTCAGTCAGCAGTAAATACCAGGTTTGGGCTTTGTACTGTACACCCCCAGAATAGACATCATTAATGGCCTTGATGACAGTCACTGATTTCTGAAGCATGGTGAGGGAGGGAGAAAGAAAGAGAGGGAGAATGAAAAAGAGAGAGAGGAGAAAGGACAGAGAGGGAGGGAGGAAGAGAGAGGGGAAAGGAGGGGAGAGATGGAAAAAGAGAGAGAGAGAGAGAGAGAGAAAGAGAGAGAGAGAGAGAGAGAGAGAGAGAGAGAGAGAGAGAGAGAGAGAGAGAGAATGAGAACACTGGAGGAAGTAGGTGGTATTTTGCAACAAACTTCCATATCTTTCTTGGGGTTTCATGCTCCCTGTAATTTTGGTCCTACTTTCTCATCATCATCTGAAAGATTTAATGGAGTGGATATGGTATTCATTTCACTCAGCAGTTTTTTTTCTATTGTTTTTGTTAGGAAAACCATGAAAGGGAAGAGTCACAGAGGACCAAATGAAAGCAAATTAGCCTGCCTAAATAATGGAATTGGGGGATCCAGATACATGTACCCAGATTCTGAGGGTTCTCTCAAATATTTCTCAATAGTGGAAAAATTTTCTTCTTGGCATAAGAAAAAAACCTTATGAATAACCAGATCTCTTCCAAACAGAAAAGAGCTAGAGAGGCCAGGAGTTCAGCTTCAGTGGAAGGGAAGGCTCAAGGATCACTTGTGAGAAAAGTTGTAATGGAGATTCCTGGTCAGATGGGTTAGATGGTCCCTGAGACCCCTTCAAGCTCTAACATTTTCTGATTCTGTGGAGGCTGGTTTCATCAGGGACTCAAGTTTGTCCCCTGCCTAGGATTCCAGTTCCCAAAGAAAATGCAAAAAGGAAAGAAAGCCATGCTTTCCAGTGCAGTTTGTGTATGGGGAGCAGGAGAGGGAAGGGAGGAGGAATGTTGTTTGATTTCTATAACAGAATAGACTTTGGAAATTCTCCTTGGTCCTTGAAGACTGGGGTTTAATATCTTAACATGCCCTCTATTTCCTCCACTTGTCAGGGTTTAACTGCTTCTTTGATGCTGAGTTTTCAGGTATACACCAGCAGGGCTCCTGAGTCCTGGTTCATTAGGGAACTCATGACCTGCCCTGCATGGAATGTGTTCTATAATAGAATTACAGGAGCTGCAGAAGCAGAGGTTTTCTCAATGATGAGCACTTGCCCAGGACCTGGGAACGTTAAGTCCCTGTCACTGACAAGTCCCTCTACTGTTCTGAACAATAAGACCAGGATAACAGCCTGCTGGCTGCTATATCAATGGCTGTGAGGATTAAATGTGGGAAACGCTGGATTTTCCTATTTAACTGGGCATCCGCCCACACTGTGTGTGGCTGCATAAACAGAAGGAGATGTGACTTGTGATTGGTGGTGAAAAAGGTGAGTGTGATGTGATACCTGCATAGGGGATTTATGAAGTTGGTTATAGAACTTTTGAGAGACATATGGAACTCTCTTGGGAAGAGATACACAGACCGGAGAGGAACCCATCTCCTCCACGTGTCCCTAGCTTCCAGCTACTGTCTTAGAGAGTGCTAGAATGGACCTCTTTGGGTGAGATCAGGCCTTCTCTTGGTTTGAATTGAGTTCTCATCTCATTCCCAGCTAAAGAGATTCCTCAAGCCTGTATTCTGTGCTTCAACAATTTCTATTTGTCTATTTATTCATTCATTTATTTGTTAGTTTGTTTGTTTACTTACTTTACAGAATAACAGACAATGGGAACTCAAGACATCAGCAATGGAGTTTAGTTTGAGGATTTACTGAGATAATCAGGAGTTCCCAAGAAGAAAGGATCTTGGGCTTCTTTGAGAGGGGCACAGCTGCCAAGAATACAGAGGAGATAGCCCTGCTGTATTCTGTCCCTGCCAGACAACCACATATGGAGTATTATGTTAAATTCTGAACACCACAGTTTAGGAATAACATTGATAAGCTGGAGCACGTCCAACATAATCAGTACTTCAAAAGACCCTGAGGCCATGCTATATAAGGATAAGTTGAAGGGAGTGGGGATATTTAGCCTGGAGAAGAAAAAATTCAGGGGAGGTATAATAGCTTTCTTCAAGTATCCAAAGGATTGTCAAATGGAATTGGGGTTAGACTTATTATCTTTGGGCCCAGGAGGCAGCAATGGGGCCTTGGAGACCCTTTCTGGATCTAGAGATATGATCTTATGATAAGTGGCAAAGAAAAAAATTTAGGCTGAATGTCAGGGGAAAAAAATTTCCTAACAACTTTTGTTATTGTTGTTATTCAGCTATATCCACCTCTTTGTGACCCCATTTTGGGGTTTTCTTGGCAAGGATAACTTGGAGTAGTTTGTTTTATCTCCAGTTCATTTTACAGATAAAGAAACTGAGACAAATAGGGTTGATTGATTTTCCCAGGGTCACACAGCTAGTAAGTTACTAAGACTAGATTTGAACTCCCGTCTTCCTGACTCCAGGCCTGGTGCTCTGTCCACTGTGCCACCTAGAAGTGTTCATTCCTAACACTTAAAGCTATCCAAAAGTGGAATGAGATGCCTTGGGGGGGTGAAGGGTAGTAAATTCCCTCTCTTTGAAGCTCTTCAAACAGAGGCTGGACAATCACTTATCAGGTAGGTAGATTATATTGTGGGTATGGATTGGACTAGACAGGGAACCTGAGCCCCTTTTTTGTGGCATGGCCTCGTTGGCAGTCTGGTGAAGACTGTGGACCAATTCTCAGAATCATGCTTTTAAATTACTGAAGGAAACACTAAATTTAAGTTCAAGGTTAGTAAAAATAAAGATGAATTTTTTTTCCACCAAAATTCACAGACCTCCTGGAATCATAAGAACTCCTGGACTAGAAGAGAGGTTTCTTTTGACTCTAAAATTCAGTGATTGTATAAATTAGACACTTGAGAGCTAATAAAAGGAAATAAATGCCCCTCATTCATCCCCTATACAATTATTCTCACTCAATCCCCAATTCCTGCAAGATGCTGTAAAGTACATTTGGTATATTCTTCAGTACATTTCACTGGATACATGACTCTTGATTACACTGAGCTCCTCATCCTATCTGTCCTTCTGTCTGTCTAGTGTTATGACTGCATGAATGACAGAAATTGTTCACCCCTTATGCCCCTTGTAGAGACCAGGAAAGAGATGAAGGGTGAACCCCTTCAATAAGAAAGGCATGGGCATCTCACTCTCTAGGCCTACCCCATTCAGAGGACAGTGGCCATTATCATAAGCACCAGAGACAGATGACAAATTGCTGGAAGCACCCTGCATAGTGGTAAGAGTGACCCTAAAGAGACAGCTAGGTGATGCAATGAATAGAGCACCGACCCTGGAGTCAGGAGAACCCGAGCTCAGATTCGACCTCAGACACTTAACATTTACTAGCCATGTGACCTTGGGCAAATCACTTAACCCCAATTGCCCTACCTTCCCCCCTCCAAAAGGCAAAATAAATAAATAAATAAAAATAAAATGTATCTTTAAAAAAAAAAAAAGAGTGACCCAAAAGACAAGAAAGATGGTGGCCATATTAAAAAAAAAAAACATTGGGTATAATTAGGAGTTAAGGGACCTGAGTTGAGGCTTGATTCTGTCATTCATTTATTATATGATCTGAAACAATCACAAGTCAAGTCAACAAGAAGTCTCTCAACAAGAAGTTAAAGATCTACAATGTGCCAGGCACTGTTCTAAGCTCTGAGCCCATAAAGAAGGACAAAAAGCAGTCCCTGTTCTCACGGAGCTCAAGGTATATTGGAGGAGATGACATCAAGAAATTATGTACAAATAAGATACATACAGATAGATTAGAAATAATCACAACCTCTCTGAAGCTCAGTTGCTTCCTTTGCAAAATAAAAGGGATGGCCTACATCTCTAAATTCTAGTTATCTAGGAAAGCCTGTGAACTAAGACATGAAAAGTAAGAGGCCCCCACCTATCCCTCTCACCCCCAACTCAATCCCCAACTTCAACTCCACTGCTGATGCCTTAATTTTCTTGCCTCTAATTCTACCCCTTCCCCTTGGAACTCATTGCTTACCTTAAGTCGACAGGCACACATTCATATCATTTAGTGACAGTATCTGGAGACTCCTCCTACTTCTCTCCCTATAATGCATACAGGAAGAAGTCAGAGCCCTACATTCCCCAAGAGGCCATTCAATCAAATACGATTCTTCTTAATAGACAATCCATGTTTCCTCTTGCTAGACAGCGACAGCCAGAACTGGGACAAGACATTTATGATCCCTAGTCAAGGCTTGGAAATCAGACCCATTTCTATTTTAAAAAATTGACTCCCCTAAGGTCCCCATCCCCCCCACCCCATGTGTTACTTACCACCCGCCAAAGTCTTTGAGCTTTCACTGTCACATAAGTAACTTGACATATCACAAAATAAATACCCTTGCGCCAAGGACAACAGCATTTTCTGGCATTAAAAAGTATGTGCATTTTAAAAAGGTAACATTTAGAAAGTGTCTGTAAGGTTGCCCAGTGCTCTCCCAAGCATCACATTCTAGGGACTAGAATTAGGAGAAAGCTCAGCTGGTACGCCTCAGATAAGCAGTACCAGCCTGAATCACTTATCACAGCATCATCACTTCTCCCACATTTCTATACAATACAGTGAAAAGGGGGAGAGGGGAGGGGCAGAGAGAGGCACACATGAGACCACCCTCAACTCTGGGAGCAACCACAAGAACAAAGGAAGGGAAACAAGGTTGCGTTGTGAAATGGTCACTGAATTTGGAATCTGAGGGTCTGTGTTCTAATCTGAACTCTGCTAATTACTAGCTGTACTTCTTTAGCCTTCATTTCCTTTATGTGAAAAGTGAGAAAGCAGGATTAGATTTATTCATTCATTCATTCATCTAAAATTTATGAAGCACCTATCATATACCAGGCTTTGTGCTAGAGATTATGGGTATGAAGGCAAAAACAAACCAGTCCCTGCCTTCAAGTAGTCATTCTAGTGAGGGAAAACATCAAAACAGACAAATTTTACACATACACACACACACACATACATATATACACACATATGTGTATGTGTATATATATATATCATTAAAATGATATACATTTATATGAGGGCAGCTAAGTGGCATGGTCAACAGAGTGCCAGACCTGGAGTCAAGAGGACTCATCTTCACAAGTTCAAATCTGGTCTCAGACACTTACTAGCTAGGTGACCCTGGGCAAGTCACTTAACCTTGTTTGCTTCAGTTTCCTCATCTGTAAAATGAGCTGGAGAAGTAAAGGGCAAACCACTCCAGTATCTTTGCCAAGAAAATACTAAAAGGGGTCATGAAGAGTTGGACATGACTGAAAAATGACTGAAGAAAAGCAATATATTTATATGTGTACATGTTGTGTGTATATAGATGGAGAGAGAGAGACAGAGAGACAGAGAGAGACAGAGAGACAGAGAGAAAGAGACAGAGACAGAGAGAGAGAGAGAGACAGAGAGATGAAGTAAATACATGATTTCCAGAAGGGGGAGTTATAGGGGCAACCACACTAACCATACTGGCATACCCAGGATGGCTGCTAGCATAGGTTCTTAGATCTGCTTTACTAGGAAAGTAGTTTTAAATTACATTCACTAGTTTAAGGGAAAAGTCATCATCCTGAACTACAGAGAAAATACAAATAGAGAAAATGCAAGCAGAGAAATAAAGACCAACAGACAGGGCTCTGACTGCCTGAATCAATTATACATTTTGCATGCATCCCTGGATCAAGAGAGCCTTTACATCTGAGCAGTCAAGCAGGTTTGAATATATGATCACTCAGAGTCTCGACCAGGGAATCACAAGATCCTTCTCAGAAGTAAGCCCTCAAAGCTAAATACCAACTCAAAGTATATATACACTTCTCAGAGTCAGAGGGCATCACCACCCTTTTGACTCAGTGCCTAATTAGAAATTAGCAAAAGGTGTGAAAGTCTCCCCTAAGCAAACTTCCCTTAATGGGCTCCACAGGAGGCCTATTAATGGGTGTGGGGAATCTTATATCTCACTAACATTACAGGGGTATTAACAAATTCTGGATCACAGATTAAGAACTAGAAGGGACTTCAAAGGTCATTAAATCCAAACTCCTCATTTTGCCGATGTCACAAAAGAGGTAGAGGTTAATCAACTTGCTCTAAGTCACACAGCTAATGTGTCTGAAGTAGGATTAAAGCCCAAGTGTTCTGACAGCTTCATTTTCTAATCCACTACTCCAAAGCTGCAGCTCTCATAGGACCACAGTGGGCCTCATATAAGAGTCAGCCCTTGAATTGAACCTTGGAGGATCCATAGGATCTTACAAGGCAAAGTTGAGAAAGGACTGCATTCCAGACATGAGGGGCAGCCTTTGCAAAGACAAGGGAGGCAGACTAGGAGGTGAAATGTCAAGTGTGAAAAACAATAAGTAGTCTAGTTTGCCCAGAATGAAGGGTTTATGAAGGAAAATAATGACTGACAAGCTGAGAAAGTCTTGCTAGAACCAAGTTGTAAAAGGTTTTAAATGCCAGAGGAGACTGAATTCTGTACTAGAGTCAATGAGTAACCATCGGAGTTTCTTGAGTAAGGTAGTGACCAAGCCAGAATTGTGCTGAAACAAAGTCAATTTGGCAATTATCTGGAGAGTAGATTGGAAAAATGAGACAGTAGGTTTGAGAGACCAAATCCTAACATAGACCAGGTAAGAGGCAATCAAAGTTTGAATCAGTTTAATCTGTGTGTGAGTGAAGAGAAGGGATGGTTGTAATAGAAGCTGTGAAGGCAGAAACAATTAGACTTGGCAAGTAACTGGATATCAAAGAAGATGGAGAAGATTCTGAAATAGCAAATCCAGGTACCTGGATTGCCCTCACCAAATATATAAAGTCAGAAAAAAGGAGAATTTGAGAGAAAAAATGAATTCTGTTTTAGACCTGGTGAGTTTGAGATGCCTATAAGATATCAGGTAGAATGAGTGAATAGATGAATGGATGAATAGATGGATGAATGAATGAATGAATGAATGAATGAATGAATGAGTCAGTGAATGAGTGAAAAAAATTCTTAAGTGCTTACTATGTTCCAGACACTGTTCTAAGCACTAGAGATTTAGGTATAAAAATAAACAGTCCCTGCCTTCAAGGATCTTACATTCAAATAGAACAAAAGCAGAATTTATGGGAGGGATAGTAGCCAGAGAGGGGAATTTTGGTCTGGAGAGTCACAGAAATGGCGAAAATGTATATAATGTGGACTTGCCATAAGTAGTGGCAATATTGATTTGATTACTATGGTCAGAGATAAAGGTATAAAAGTAGGAGTTAGGGGTGGCAAGAAGGTATGAGCATGGTGGACAATAAATGGTTGGTCTGGCTAGATGGCTAGATGGGATATGAAAGCTAAATATAAAGTTATCCCTTCCACATCACAAGGGTTAGGGGCACAGCATCCCCACAATCTGGAAAATCTGTGTAAAATTTTTTGGCCATCCCTTCATACCAGAGAAGTCTGAATAATTACGGTATTAAAATATATTTATATTATGCAATGCTATAAATATATTTTATGTATTTCAGAGTTTCTAAACTTCTAAATCTTCTGCTGGATTTTGTGTGTCATCTATGGTATTCACAAAACTCTCCAAAAAATCCCATTTAATATTTTTTATGATGACCCACAATGTATCAAAACCCCAGTGGTGAAATTCATGATGTGGACGGGATAAGTACATGTTGTTGTCTAAAGACAGCCAGCAGATATAGTGAGTTAAGTGGGCTTTATACTTATTCACCAATCGAATTTGCTGGGCCCTAGAATGGAATCTCCAAATATGAGTGCATTAACTTCCCCAGGGACTGAGTACAAGGATTTCAGAGCTCTAAGAAGTAGAAGTCTAGCTCCATTAAGAAAGATCCGAGGATATGGTGGGAGGCAGATGATGAGATGGCCTGGATGACTGAATGACTAGGTAGAATGCCCAATGGACAGTTGTTACTGTGGGCCTGGAACTCAGCCTAGAGACTACAATTGGATATTTACATCCGAGAGTCACCTGCATAGAGATATATAGTTGAATCCATGGGAGGTAATGAGATCACTATAAGAAAGTACATAGAGTAAGAAGAAAAGAGGTCCCAGGATAGAACTCTGGGGTATATCCACAGTTGGTGAACATGACACATGTGAAGATCGCACAAAGGCAATTGAGAGGAAACAGCCAAGCAGACAGGAGGAAAACCAAGAGGGAGCAGTGTCCTGAAGACCCAAGTTGGAAAAAGAAGTCAAGAGGAGTGGATAATCAACAGTGTCAAATATGACAAAGAGTCAAGAGGGATGAAGACTCAGAAGATTCCATCTGATTTAGGAATTAAGAGATCAGTGGTAATTCTGGAAAAAGCAGCTTCAGTTGGGTAATGATGTCAGATTACAAGGGATAGAGAAGTGACTGAGGGAATGGAGGAAGTGAGTGCCAGTAGCCACTCTGATTTACCCTCCAATCTCATAGGCTCAGAGATTCAGATCTGGAAAGGACCTCAGAAGCCCTCCAGTTAAATCTCCTCATTTTTCAAATGAAGAAATTGAGGCCCAGAGAGATTGTGACTCAATAGAGTCACGGCAACCACTGGCTTTTACTGCAAGACAGCTGCATACCTTGTCTTTAATGTAGGCTCTGGCTACAGCTAAAAGGATTTGGGGTGGGAGGAGGGGAGAGTAGAGAAGAGGTATTCAGAACTGAGACTTCATCAATGCAGGTAAATCCTGGTGAGTATATTTCTTCTATCAAAATTAATTGACAAATTCATAGTCTCAATGAGTTTCCTTTGGTAATGAGAGGTTGCAGAGCCAATGTGTCAAATGTTAAACAGGAACTCACATCTTTCTAACTCTGAGACCAGCCCTCTATGCCTTAGGCCATGCTTCCCTTTCATTTAACAGAAATGAGCTTGCACATATATGGGCCAGAAACTAGAGGCTGCAGAGAAGAGGAATTAACATTCTTCATTTATACTTGCTTATTTCTCTGCCCTAATTTTCCTAACCTGTAAAATGGGGACATCAATGATTTCTGACAACACCAGAGATGTAGGAACCCTGCAAATACATTGACACTTGGCAGGCATCCCAACGTGTGAATGTGTGTGTGTGTATGTGTGTGTGTGTGTGTTGGATTTTTTTAAGGTATAATAAAGTGCTCTTTTCAAGACCATCATCTATAGTCCTACTTCCTCCCATTCTATTCTCAGGAGGTCTGCCCCTCTGCAGTCTCTCCAGAACATCAACTTTAATTTAAAAGCCAGTCAAAGATCTTTGAAGGCCTAAATCTTTCCTTCTCCAGCTGGTCAGAGATATTGGCATATTAATCTATTTAGTAATTATGCGAACAAGCTCCAACCATGTGTTATTGAAAATTAAACTATCAAAATGTGTCCAATCAAATCACTCAATTTCTCAATCGCGTCTTGTCATTAGATTCAACACCAAGATTAATTATGAAGCAATGGACCAGGTTCACCAGATGTTCAGCTGACTCTACTCAAGGTGCATCTGTTTCTGCTTCCAGTCCCGCAGACTCAGTCACTGAGCCCTGAACCACAAGTTCCCTCCAGGATTCCATTACCCAGAACTGGCCATATTGAGACTTGATCAGCATCTTTGCTCATTGTAGCTATTGTTCAAGGCCATTGAGGGGGATTTGCTTCCTTCCATATTCCCCAAAAGGGAGAGTTGTGGGGGGTGGGGTGATGATTAGCTTCAAAGTAAACAGAAGAATATAGAGTTGGAAGGAAGCTCAGAAGCCATTTAGGCCAATGAGTTCCCTCAAATCTGCTTTATGTGTATTCTGTATATACCTGCATGGGTAATTCCACAGAGCATTTGTGAAGATGGACCTGTGGTCTGACCCCTTGCCAAAAGACATGTAGAACACACTTCCTCTGTCCCCATTCTAAAAAGCAAAATCAGTGCAAAACCCACTGGCTCCTGCTTGGTCCATTGGTCTCTTAGATGTAGGGGAAGGGGTAAGTGGGGCTGTATTGAAGGTAATTAGCAACTGATATAGAAAGATCTTCCCACTCAGTAGAAAGAACTAAGTAAAAACAGCTTCCTCTCTCTTTCCCTCCATTTGGAAGTTGTCTCTGGGGACTTGGGAAACCTTTCCCTTGGACTTCCTGCAAGGACAAGAAGAAGATTTCTCTTTCCTCTCCTACCTCCCCCCGTAGTTATGGTGGTTACACCCACAGGGCAGCAAGCACAGGTGTTTACCTAAATGAAATATAAGAGTGGACTTCAATTGTCTCTTCTGCTTTGTGCTTTTTTCTTTGCGTCTAGGAGACCCAACAGCAATCCTGAGATGGATAGTTGGGTTGTACATTTCTAGCCTTGGCAGCTATTCATGGATTCAAGAGTTCAATAGTTTTAGGGTCAGATGCTGACTGCCAATGGGAGATGATTCATGCAACTGAAGTGCTTCTTGTAGAAAGAATAGTACCACCTCCAGGAGAATTTTTCAGTCTAATGGCTCAAGTCCAAGCCATTCCCCTAGCTGGCCAGAGATCTGAACCTTGACTTCCTTCTCATATTGCTCAAACTAAGGTGAAAGTGAAATCTGTTCAGCAGTCTCACAAACTACTTTTATTTCTTGAGAGCATTTAATAGAATTGGGAGATTATGGTTTACATTTTAAGTATGTTGCTACTGTGTACTTAGGAGTCCCTTGTGTTTTAAGCATTTCTTTTGTAGTAGAGGAAATAGATAGCTGTCCTATATCCAATACCTACTACTTTGTACAATGAGCACCTTTCTAGAGGGGACCCTGATTACCATTTTGGGGGAGAACCTAGACATAAGCCACACCTAAGCTTTGTTTTAGAAATTGTTTTTCCTCAGTGTTCTACTTTGTTGTGGGAGCACGAATTAATGAATGTAAGTTGTTCAGCAAAGATACTGGAATGGTATGTTTTATTTTCTTCTCTGATGGATTTGGGAAAATAGAGGTTAAGTGACTTGCCCAGGATCACACAGCTAGTCTGTGGCCAGTTTTGAACTCTGGTTTTCCTGACTCCAGACCCAATACTCTATCCACTGAGCCATCTAGCTGCCTCCATATTTCGGGGTATACATATATATTGTGTCTTTTGAATATATCTATGTACTTATGTACATATCTAAATATTATATCTAAACATATACACATGTACATTTAGATATATTCAAAAGACATATATATATATATATATATATATACATATATATATATATATATATATGGAGAGAGAGAGAGACCTACACAAATATGTACATATGTGTCTTTGAATATATCTAAATGTGTCTATGTCTCCCTCATCCAAATGTAAAGTCTTTGAGTTCGGGGACTTTTTGCTTTTATATTTGTATCACTAGCATCTAGCCCAGTTTCTGACATACGGTCAGCTTTTAGTGAATGCTTTGTTTGTCTGATGGATGAATACACTAAACAAGAATCCTTTCAAAAACATATCTCACATGTAATCATCCAGCCTTTGCTTTGAAGACCTCCAGTGAAGGAGAATCCACTATGCACTTTGGCAACCTCTGCTACTTGGAGAAAATGAAGTTAAAAGAACTGGGAAGATTTTCATTTTGAATCAAGCCCAAACTTTAAGACTATTCATTTCCCTACAAAAAAGGTCTTCAAAAACTGCTTCATCACAACTTCACTAATGTTTAATGTGAAGGTATTTGTAGAACTTATATCACATTGCATACTGCTATGGGAAGGGGAGGGGGGGGGGACTTGGAACTCAAGGGATTGTGGAACTGAATGTTATAAACTAAAAGTAAATTAATTAATTAATTAAAATTTAAAAAAAGAAACTGCTTTATTCCCTGGTGACAATGCCCCATTCTAGTAATAATAGTGGTATGAGTTTTTTGCGTATAATGTGTGAACTGGCCAATGAAAGCTCAGTTCCCAGAGTATGTATAATATACCTTGCCTGGTACCAACCATATGAAGGTTCGGGGAGTCTACTTCTAGACTTAAATAATGGAGGGTCTCTTTCCACCCCCTTCAAGCACATACAGGTATCCTCTATTTCCTGTTGGCTTTCTGGTGACAAATGTCTTTTTTTTAATTGAATACTAAGCCAGGGACTGAATGCGCATGCAAAAGATTTAATGAAGCAAGGACAACTATGAGTTGGTGGGTAGGGGAAGTCCTTCCCTCAACTGGCCACCATATGGCCATGAATGCTTGGCACCTCTGATCCCTTGTGTTTATTCTTTCCTAATCTTAAATGAATCAGTATCTGGAGACAGAACAAACCAGGTTACAACCTCAAGATCTTTGAAAGTACTTGAAAGGTCAGAAGAACTATGAGAGATCCAACAACTAGAGTCAGTAGTAGAAAGTGCCAGCAGCCTAATGAGTCCTAGTCCTGTCTGATAGAGCCTAGCAAGAAGTCAGTCCAGCTGAGTGAAGGAGGCAATTTATCTATTATTTGGGCCACACAAACGAGAACTTGGTAGAGACTCAGCAAAAGGAAAAAAAAAGAACTCCCAGTGCCATGAAGTGACCCCATACACACATACCACCTTGGGGATGGGGGATGTTTTATAGCAACCATTCTAAATTTGAGTCAGTTCTCTCCAGGGATTCAGTAGGTGGGCAGAGGGGAGAGTGTACTTCCTCGTTTTAGAGAGGAAGATCGTTGTATTTTAAGACTTGCTAGGTGGATTTCAGAAAAACCTGGAAAGACTTATATAAACTGATACTGAGTGAAGTTAGCAGCATCAAGAGAACATTATATACAATAGCAATATTGTTTGATGATCAACTTTGATAGAGTAAGATCTTCTCAACAATACAATGATATAAGACAATTCCAAAAGACCTATGATGGAAAATACTAACCATATTCAGAGAAAGAACTATGGAGTCTAAATGCAGATCAAAACATTACTATTTTCACTTTTTTTGTTGTTTTTTTCCCTTTCTCATGGCTTCCCCCTTTTGTTCTGATTCTTCTTTCACAACATGAGAAATGTGGAGATATATTTAAAATAATTATACATCAGATTGCTTATTGTCTTGGGGAGGGGAGAGAGGGAAGGAGAAAAATTTGGAACTCAAAATTTTACAAAAATGAAAGTTGAAAAAGATCTTTACAAGAAATTGGGGAAAATACTATCAAGGAAAAAAAGACTTGTTATACTTGCTCTGTAATTATCCCTTAACTGCTAATTGGTATAAGTTTGTTCATCAATATTAGGAAATAATAACTGGTTAACTGATATTAGGAGCACAGCAGGTGGGGACTCCAGCAGTTGTACTAGAATATATAACCTCTAAGGAATGCTCCCTAGATCTCTGAGGGAAGAAGGAGTAGCTGCCCTCTGTAGGACTGCTCTGCTAGCCCCAGTGCAAGAAGCAGGGGGAGTGAGCCCAGAGCATCCATTACCTGAAATTTTCAAAGCAACTCACATATGTGATCCAATTTGACCTTTGCAACAACCTAGTGAGGCAGGTGCTGTTATTTTCCCCATTTTGCAGATGAGGAAACTTGAGTATCAGAGAAGTGACTTATCCAGGGTACCATACCTAAGAAGTAGCAACAGCAGAATTTGAACCTGTCCTTTTCTGCTCCAACTCTCACAGTCTATTTATTATAACAAACACCAAAAGCTATCCATCACCCATCACTCTAATATTCTGGATCTTCCCTTTCCCTCTACCAGCCTCAGGGTAGAGATTCAGTGGGGAAGGCTCTCCAATTCAATGCACTTTGTTGTAGATTTATTTATGTAAAGAGTAATTTATTGTGAACTTAACTTTAAACAAAAACAAAACCAATTAAACTTACATTGACAACTAATTAAAATTTTAAAGACATCTTCAACATAATGACTCAAACCATTTTCAGATTCCATCAGAAGTGACTGAGGCAACATTTTGTAGTGGAAGGAATGCTGGATTTGAATGAAAACAACTTAAATTCAAACTTTTGCTCTGTGAATTTCTACCTTTGTGCCTGAGGACAAGTCATTCAACACAACTGAGGCACAGTTCTGTAAAATTAAAGGGATTTTCTTCATGACTGCTAATGATTTTTCTAGCTCTAAATTTGTGAGCCTGCAATCCTAAAATCTGCATAACAACTTCTTGGTTATTCTCTCTATGTCCATTTCCCTGGGCTTTGTATACACCTCCCATTTCAAATTTGTTTGTATCTTTTTTCTTTTATATAGTCATGAGTATACACTGGTTTGTACTGAAGACAGCATGACATATTGGACAGTGACTAGTCTTGGCTGTCAAGATGATAACTTCAAGTGTTGCTTCTGACACATTCTTATTGTGCGACCATGGGCAAGTCACCTGATCTCTCAGTTTTTCCAAAACTTTCGCTACCACAACCTCAAAAACAAAGAAAAGTCCAAAATGATCCTTGGTCCCGTGTATTCCCCTTCTTCAGAAGAGATGGTAGGAGAACACTAAAAATGGAGAGTAGAGTGCTCTAAGAATCACACAGTGAATTCATCAACAAGCATTTAATAAGTACTTACTGTAATGCAGGCCTTATACTAGGTATTTGGTATATAAAACCCAAAATGAAACATCCCCTGCGCTCAGGGAGCTTACATTCTAACAGGGGAGGCAACATATAAATAAAAAAAAACATATGCAAAACTGTATGAAATAAACACAAGTCAATTTGGGGGAAGGAAGGAGGGTACTATTAGCTAGGGGGACCATGAAAGGTTCCATGTAAAACAAGAGACTCTAAGAAATGGAGGTAAGATAGAAATGCATTCCAGGAATAGAAGTAACCTATACAAAGGTATGGAGATAGGTGAGGGAATATTGTGTGAAAGGAATATTAACAAGACCAGTTTGACTAGACTGTAGAGTGTATGAAGAGGAGTAATATATAATAAGATTGGAAAGATAGGTTGGGACCAGGTTGTAAAGGACCTTAAAAGTTAAACAAAAAAATCTTATATCTGATCTTAGAGCCAATAGGGAACCACTGGGATTTATTGAATAGGGGAGTGACATGGTCAGACGTGCCTTTTAGAAACAGCACTTTGGCAGCTATATTAGAGGCAGCTACATTCAAGCGAGGGAAACACTTGAGACAGAAACACCAATTAGGAGATTATTAGGAGATATTGTGGAAGTAGAAATGACAAGATTTAGCAACTGATTGAATGTGAGGTGAAGGAAAATGAAGTCAATGATAATGTCAAAGTTTTGAACCTTGGCTACTGGGAGGATGGTGGTTTCCTTTATAGAGACAAGGAATTTTGGAAGGGAAGTTGATTTGGAAAGAAAGATAATGAGTTCAATTTGGACATGTTGAGTTTGACATGATTTGGGGATAGTCACTTTGAAATATCTAATAGGAGTTTGGAGTCTTAAGACAAGAGTTCAGGATAGAAACTAATGTTGGATATATAGATTTGGGAATGATCTGTTTAAAGATAATAATTAAACCCATGGGAGTTAATGGGGTAGTGAAGTAAAAGAATCTGGAGAGGAAGAATAGAATAGTTGAAAGGAGTGTGCCCACAATTAGGGAGGATGATATGGCAAGGAAAACTAAGGATTGGTTAGATGGATAGGCAGAGAACCAAGAGAGAACCCTATCACAAATAAAGAAAAGAATGATTGAATGAATGAATGAATGACTAAATAGATAAATGAATCAACAAATAAAAGACGAAAAGATGGTCAAAAGTACCAAATGCTGCATAAAGGTGAAGAATCAGGATTGAGAATGGAAACAATATGAATAAAACCACAATCTTTTGCAGTTCATTGCCCATGCACTACTGCTTAGTCATGGCAAGTTTATAGAACTCCTTGTTGAAAAGGACCTTAGAGGTCATCTAGTCCAGAAAAGTAAACTAATAAATGGAACTTAGAAATGAAAAATGCCTTGACTAAGGCCACCCAGGCAGAAAGTGTGGTACAATGTAAAGACTGTTGCTCCAGAAGGAGCACTCATGTTCAAAGTCTGATTCTACCATTTAGCACCTTGATGACCATTGATCAAATCACAATCTCTCTTGTTCTCAATTTCCCCATCTATAAAATGAAGGACAGTACTAGATAGCCTTGAAAATCCCATCCATATCAAAGTACATGATCCTATGAACACAAATCCTCTCATTCCAACCTCCATTCAACAAGCATTCATTAATCTCCTTCTGTGTGCCAGATACCACATTAGTCACTAAGGATGGAGATTAGATATGTGTTTTCATTGGTATAGTAGATTGTCTATACCAATGAAGCTCAAAACCTCTCCTGGTACAATAGATAAATTACACAGAGTTATCCGGGACAATGAAAGGTCAAATGACTTGCCTAGAGTTGCAGAGCTAACATGGGTTAGAAGAAGGATTTGAACACAGGTCTTTCTGATTCTAAGGCCAGCTTCCTATCCATGAGGTTACCATTAGACACTGGGGATAAGAAGACAAAAATGAAAACAGTCCTTACTTTCAAGGAGTTTGAATTCTACTAGGGTTTGCATGGACAAGGTATGGGTAAAAACGCCAGACTTTTCACCAGCTCAAAAACAAAAATTCCTAATCGATCCTTCACTATTGTGCTTCACTCCATTTCCAAGGCAACAAGGATTTATTAAGCACCTATGGTGAACTAAGTACTAGGGATACAAAGAAAAGCAGAAACAGTCTTTGTTTTCATGGAACTCCCAGATCGTGGAGGTGATACACAAATACCTATAAGCAAGATACTTAGATCACAAATTGAAGAAAATCAGCAATAGGAAGACATTAGAATTGAGGAATAAGGAGGACTTCTTGTGACATGTGGGATTTTAGATGGGACTTGAAGGAAGCTGGGGAAACTAGGATGCATACATAAGAAAGGATAGAGTTTCAGGCAGAAGGTAGAGGCTGTGAAAATGTCCTAAGTCAAGTGATGGAGTATCTTGTGTGAGAAAGAGCAAGGAGGTAAGTGTCACTGGTTCAAAGAGGACATGAAGAAGAGTAAGGTATAAGAAGACTGGAAAGGTAGATGGGGGGCAAGGTTATGAAGGAATTTAAATGCCAGACAGAGGATTTTCTGTTTGATCTTGGAAATAATAGGAAGCCACTGGAGTTTATTGAATTGAGGGGGAGGGAGAAGTGGCAGTAAGGGATGACATGGTCAAATCAGATTAAAATAGACCATGGAAATAGACTTAGGAAACCCACTAATCGAAGTGGAGGCTAGAGCCCAACTGGGGAACTAACAGGTGGGAAGGGGCAGTATCTAGCTAACACAACACAACCCAAAAATGAATTAGCTGCTAAAATGTTTTCAGCAGGTGATCTGTTTGACTCATTAGGGGAGCTACCAGGTTCATTAGCCAATCAGCCTGGTTCAGTGGATAATACATTTGATTAAACAGGTGAAGTCTTATTTCTTTTTTAAAATGAGCCTTTTCCTCCCCTTCTGAACCATGAAGGATGTGTCTGATCAAAGCAACTTTTGTTTATTTCTTTTAGTCTTTCTTCTTAAGTGCCTGTTGGAGGCTCTGTGTGTGTGTGTGTGTGTGTGTGTGTGTGTGTGTGTGTGTGTGAGTGTGTATGTGTGATGTATTTGTAGAAAAGGCTGATCCAAATGGGAATTTGGAAACTGGCTATTTAAATAACTCTGCTTGGGACCTACCAGGGTGTTTCTGAATTCTCTTGGAAAGCCCTCAATATGTTCTATAGACAGAATGGGGCTGTTTTTAGCCTGCTGAGACTCACAGCTATGAAACCTTTGTTTGCAAATCATTCTTTTCAACAATGCTGGGTGCTGAGCCCAAAATAACAGTTCCAACGTCATTTCTCTCCCCAGGCCCCTAATGCAAGTGAGACTAAGGCATCTCCCATGCTGAAGAGCCTCCAAGACTCCTACTTCCGTTGCTTCTTGTCCAAACCGACGGCATAACATAGGCATGATAAAGGCATATTTGTCCAATTACCCTTGCAGAGGTAGAAGGGGAGAGCAAATGCAACCTGCTACCCCTAGAATCCTGTCAAGGCAATTTGTCCAACCTGCAGATGAAGCTCTTCTTTAATCCCCTAATTATTGCTTATATCTGAGGAATCAGAGGTGGGGGTGGGGTACCCTGGTACATTGGAAAGAGCTCTGTGATTTATCGTCAGAGGGACTGGATTAAAATCCAAGTTATATTGTCTACCTGTTTAAATTTTTGCAAGTGACTTCACTTCTCTGACCCTCAGTTTTCTACTCAATAAAATGGGAGTTGGACCAGATGACCCTGGTCCCTTTCAGCTCTCCATTTTTTGATCCAAAGAGAGTGCCCAGAGCCCTAGACTATAATCGGTAAGGAAACTTAGATATTTCTAAAGGTGCTAATAGTAGAATCCACCTCCCAGAGCTGTTGTTAAAATAAAATGAGATATTATTTGTAGCTTTGGAAACTTTAAAGCACCATTATAAATTCTAGCCATTATCATCACCATGGTCATCATCACTATCACCAGCATCACCATCACCACCATCATCACCACCACCCCACCATTAACATCATCATCATATCCTCATCATCATCATTAAAAAGAAATAAACCTATTGTGGGGACCTTCATCCTAAACAGACATGCAAGATATTCCCTAATGTAGTTGAAAACTCGTGTTTAGAGGAAAAAAATGGACCTAGTCTCCATCACAACCATCATCATCACTGTTGATGTCAACATGCCAGAATACATGAAGAATTTATTTTGCTCTGGATTCCCTGGGAGATTTGGGGACAGTCAGTGTAGTCTTTCTCAGCCTCTGTTTCTTCATCTCTAAGCTTCAGATAATGATATTTGCATCACTTCCCTCACCAGCTTGTTGTGAAGGTCACAGGCTCAGGATCTGCAAGGGACCTTAGACACTATTCCTTGTCACTCTCTCACTTCACAGAGCAGAAAAATCAAGACTAGAATGGGAAAGTAGCACATTAGGTAGAGTGCACATTAATAAATGCTTATTGATTGATTGTATGTGAAAGGTTGGGTTTTGGGTTTTTTTTTTTTTTGGTAAATGATAAAGCCTATGTAAATGTGCATTGCTATGATTGTGAACTTTAATGAGGAGGGAGAATATTTCAAATTTCCATATTCTTTGGTTGATTAGAATGTAAACTCCTTGTGTAGAGAGGTCAGATTGGGTTGGCTTTTTTGTTTGTTTTGGTTTGATTTTTTTGGTCTTTGCATCCCCATCTCTATATCAAGGCCTGCTACCTAAGCTCTTATTAAGTACAGATGTAATAAATATGTCAGTTTAAAAGGTTTCTTCAACTTGGTTCAACCAGAGATAGCTTATATTGGTCTCCATCTCTTGAGAATCAGTTACTGGGGCGGCTAGGTGGCGCAGTAAGAGTGCCAGCCTTGGATTTGTGATGACTCGAGATCGAATCTGGCCTCAGAAAATGAGCACACACACACACACACATACACACACACACACAAATAATGACTGGCCATGTAACCTTGAGCAAGTTACTTAACCCCAATTGCTTAAAAAAAGAGAATCAGTTACCCTCAGCCTAGCTCTAATGGCTAACTCTAATTCCAAAAAGAATGGTTAATTTTTCAGAAGTGAGGATTCTCTTCTATTTCAACTAAATTCAACAAATATTTATTAAGTACTCATTATGTGCAAGGTACTTCCCCAGACACTG
The DNA here is from genome assembly GCA_011680675.1 of Gymnobelideus leadbeateri. NCBI lineage: Eukaryota > Metazoa > Chordata > Mammalia > Diprotodontia > Petauridae > Gymnobelideus > Gymnobelideus leadbeateri. The sequence continues at coordinate 124,759 of WOXC01001072.1, forward strand.
GGGAGAGTGAGACAAAATAGTCCCTGCTGCTTTTAAGGGGAACTGGGGGGAGAAGTACTTAACATATATATGATTTATATATGGTTTAAGACAGATGATGTAATAGTAAATAATTTCAAGATACAAAGTGCACTAGCAAAAAAGTTCTTGTGGAGGAGGTGATACCTGAGTCATGCTTTGAAAGAGAGACTATTGCATTTGAAGAACAGCTACTACAAGAATATGACAGAAAGAGATACTAGGTAAGCAGAACAATATGAAACAAGCCTAGAAGGGAAATGGGAGACAGATAGTGGAGAGAATGGATAAAAGAGGGGAGAGACTATAACCAGGGAGAGCAATTAGGATGCTTTTGCAGAGGTCTACATAAGAGTTGAAAGCTGGGATTATGAGAAAGGTAGAATTAACAAGGAGGAAGCTAGAAGGCACAGTGGACAGAGCACTAGGGGCCTAGAGTCAAGAAGTCTCATCTTCCTGAGTTCAAATCCTGACTCAGACACTTACTAACTGGGTGACCTTGGGCAGGTCACTTAACCCTGTTTGTCTCAGTTTCCTCATCTGTAAAATAAACTGAAGAAGAAAATGGCAGACTACTCTAGTGTCTCTGCCAAGAAAACCCCAAATGGAGTGATGAAGAGTCAGACAGGACTGAAACAACTGAACAACAATAAGAATTAACAAGACTTGGCAACTTCCCCAGTACATAAGTAGGCAGAAGACATGATGAATCCACATTTCTCAAAAGGAAATTATAAACTGTTCAAAACCATAGGAAATATTGCTCCAAATCAATAATAACAGAAATGCAAATTATAACCATTGTGGTTTTACCTCACTGGCAGCAAATTGGCAAAGATGACAAATTATTGGATGAGCCATTGCTAAAGGTGCTGCAGGAAGACAGGGACACTACTATACTGTTGGTGAAGCTATGAGTAGGTCCTGCTGTTATGCAAATCATTTTGAAATGATTCCAAGAAGATCACAAAAATTCCCCAACCCTTTGAATCACAGATCCCTCTCCAGATTATGAGTATTAGGCATATCCTATTGGGAGTATACCTCAAGGAGATCAAGGGCAAAACAGAAGGACCCTTATACAGCAAGATATTCATAGTCATACGTTCTGCTATAGAAAAGAACTGAGAACAAAGTAGCTATCCATCAATTTGGGGAACATAATGAAATATTGCTACACCATAAGGAATGAAACTGAGTTTAGAAAAACACAGAAAGACCTATGAACTGATGCAAAGGGAAGTAAGAAAAGCCAGGAAAACCAAATACCGCAATGACTACAACAATGTAAATAGAAAGAACAATATAAGGAGAAAAATGTAATGCAATCATAATGACCAAGCTTAGTCCTCAAAAAGATATGAGAAAATGAACTTTCTTCCCTTCAGCACCCTTAGACTACCAGCCCTACCCCTTGCCTGCTCCACTCCCCAAACAAGGAAGCAATCCTGTTGGAGATTTGGCTGGGTAATTGCCCCTTCAGGTACCCTTGCCTTCTCAGCAGTCACAGGTGCTGAAGACCTGGAAAAGAAGTTCTTGCCTCTAAATCCTTGCAATAATTAAATGGTCATAGAAATGGTATTAAAGGAAGTGCATTATCATATGTGTTACTGACATATCCTAAGGACAAGTGGACCTTTCTATCTAACTTGGGAGTTGAACCCTACAGTGTGTCTTGTCTCCCTCTTTTAGAATGTGAAGTCCTTTGAGAACAGAGACTGATATTTTCTCTTTGTATCTTCATTACTTAGCACATAGTAATAATTTAATAACTGTTTTTCATTCATTCATGGAGAGCTGGTAGAATGGGGGTGTAGAATATTACATATGCTGTCTGTTGCAGTCAATACGTAATTGGTTTTGTTCAATTTTTTTCTTTTTTAATATTTGTTACTGCTGAGAAGGGAGTAGGATATATTAGTAAATGAACAGAATTATTTCTTTAAAGTAATCATTGGGATATGGAAGGTGATAAAGAGTGAAAGATAATTCCAAAACCATGAACCTGGATGACTAGAAGGTAGGTAATGTTCTTTATTAAACTACAGAAATGTTGATCAATTTGGGTGAAATACAAGATTTCTTGTAAAACACGTGCAAACATTTTGTTTTGGAGATTCCTGTGGGATATTCAGGATGAGTTGTCTAACAAATGATGGTATGTGAGATTGGAGTTCAGGAGAGAGATTAGGGATGGATAAATAAGGTAGATTCTCAGGACATAAACTTAGAGCTAGCCAGGATCTTAGAGGCCTTACAATTCAGCCCTTTTATAAGGAAACTGAAGCATAGCTAGTTATAACTTGCCCAGGATCTACCAAGAATCTGAGGTAGGCTCAGATCTTCCTAACTTTAAATCCAGTCTCTTTTGCCATGTAGCCTCTCTATAGAGGTAGCAAGTAGACATAATTCTGAGGCTTGGAGACCCAGATATGAGCTATTATTACAAAGTTTGGTGCCATATTGGGCACCCTAGAGAATCACCAGATGGACCTGACTGATGGACCGCATTGGGTCAGGTTGATGATCCCCGTTCCTCAGTAGCACCAGAAGATGAGAATTTATCTCCTTGCTTTTATGATAGAAGTGAAGAGCAACCAACTAGCTTCTATTTTAGCTCAATCTCACACCTCAGAAGCAATTTAAAGAGGTTTTGATAGACTGGACCCGTGTGTCAGAGCAAATAATGCTGTGGTTTACTTTCCCACTTCTTTCTTGAACTCTATCCCCTTTCAGTGCCAGTACCTTCCCCTCTGACACTGTTTCCCACCTATTCTGCATACATCTTATTTAGACCTAGGTATTTACATGTTGTCTCCCTCAGTAAAGTGTAAGCTCCCCAAGGATAGGGACTTTTTAAAATCACCTTTCTTTGTTTCCCCAAAGTTGAACACAGGGCCTGGCACAGAGTAAGTACTTAAATCTTTTGGATTATTGATTGTCCATCTAGTCATAATGCTTCATTTTATATAAAAGGAAGTTGAGAAGTGAAGTAACTTACTCAGAGCCACAAAAATAGTTAATGTGGGATATTGGGAATTCGGAGATAGATAAGTGGATAGATGATAGAAAGGTAGACAGATGGGTAGATGAGTGGATAAATAGATAAATAAATGGATAGATCACAAATAGATATATACACAGATAGATGGATAGATAAATAGAGAACCAATAGAGAAATGAATGGGTAAGCAGGTAGGTAGGTAGGTACAGAGAGAGAGAGAGAGAGAGAGAGAGAGAGAGAGAGAGAGAGAGAGAGAGAGAGAGAGTTGGGAATAGAACCCAATATTTCTATTCCAAATCCATTGTCCTTTCCGCTAAATCAACTCCCTACTACAATGTAATATGCTATGCACAGCACTGCAGGAATATAAACACTATAAAATCTGGCCCAGGGAAATAAGTCAAGTACACAAACAAAAGCAATCCAAATTGTTTCCATCTGGAGGAATCAGGAAGGTCTTTATAGAGGAGGCATTTTACTGATTCTACAAGGTGTCCCTAAAGTCTGGACACAAAGGAAATCTCGTTAACTATGCATATTTTCAAGAAATGAAATGGATGAAATTTTCAACAACATTTTATTTAATTAGCATAAATTTTAGTCGTGACAATTTCATATGGAATAAAAGCTTTCATTAGTTATTGGGGACTATTTTCCATATTAATGAGATAAATTTAATTTACTTAATTTAATTAATGAGATTTCCTATGTGTCTCCTATGTCTTCCTATGAAATCCCATTTATGCTAATTAAATAAAATGTTGTCGAAAATTTCATTCATTTCATTTCTTGGAAATATGCATAATGAAATGTTCTATGTGTCCAGACTTTAGGGACACCCTGTATAATATTAGACTATTAATAGGCAGCTATGGGAGTCAGGGAAAGCTAGTCATTTGGAGCAGCTTGAGTGACAGACTGCAGCAAGGGCTGCAGAGTAATCCATTCTTGTTAGATAGTCAGCAATGAGAGGAGAAATTGTGTATAATAAGAGTGGGACCTGATTGTGGAAGGCCTTGAAAGCCAGACCATATACAAAGTTGGGGCTAGATAGAGTCTGAAAATAGGACCAACAGGAATCAGTCACTGAGTAGAAATGGATAAAAAAAAGAGGAGTCAAAGGTGACTCCTAAGTTACAACATGGGTGCCTGGAGGAGAATTAGCGAGGTCAGGAAAAGTAGGATTTGGGGAGAAATATTGATTTTAATGAACTTCTAGTTCACTTCAGTCCCTCATCAACTCTCACCTGGTCTGTTGTAATCATCTCCTCTTGTAACTGACCTCACTGCCTCCAGACTCTTCCCTGGCCAACCCATTCTCTGCATCAATCAATCAATATTTATTAGGCACCTGCTATGTGCCAGGCACTGGGATACACACTGGGAATACAAAAAGAGGCAAAAGGCAATCCCTAACCTCAAGGAGTTCATAATCTAGTAGGGGAGACAACCTGCAAGCCAATCTGTCTAAAGCAATATATATATATATATATATATATATATATATATATATATATATATTAATAGGAAATAATTAATGGAAGGAAGGCACTAGAATTAAGTGGTTTGGGGAAGGCTTCTTGTAGAAGGTCATAGGTTAGTTGGGACTTAAAGGGAGCCAGGGAGATCAGTAGGTGGAGTGAAAGAGGGAGAGCATTCTGGACATTGGGAACAGCCAAAGAAAATCCCTCTAGCTCTTTGTGATGCTGTGATATTCCTAAAACCAATTCTCTCCATGCCACTCCCCTACTCACATACCTTCAATGGCTCACCTTTGTCTCTAGGATGAAATACAAAATCCTCATCCAGACATTTTCAGCCTAACACAATCTAGCTTCTACATGCTTCTCTAGTCTTATTTCTTATTTCTCCCCCTTCACACAGTCTGTTTCCATCAAATTGGCTTGCTTGCTGTTCCCGTACATGGCCCTTCATCTTCCTTCAAAGCACAGCTCAGGTGTCTGTGCCTACACAAGCCTTTTCCTTATCTCTCCTTTATTAGTCCTCTCCCTTGATATTCTTTCTATTACTTTATACTTTGTATCAATTTAGGCAAGTGCATGTTGTCTCCTCCAGCAAGAATCTAACAGTAATAATAGTTCACATTTATATAGCCCTTTAAAGGTTTACAAAACACTTTACAAGCATTATCTCATTTTATCCTCACAGTAAATGGTGAGGTAAGTGCTGCTATTATCTGCATTTTAAAGAGGAGGAAACTGAGGCTGAGAAAGGTTAAGTGACTTGCCCAGGGGAGACAACATGCAAACAATCATGTAGAAATAAGATAGATACAGGATAAATTGCAGATAATCAAGAGAGGGAAGGCATTAGCCTTTAGGAAGATCAGGGAAAGCTTCAGAAGGTGAGACTTTAGCTGCAGCTTAAAGGAAACCAGAGAAGCCAGGAGGCAGAGATGAGGAAGGAGGGAGTTCTTGGCATGGGGGACAGCCAGTGGAAATGGCAAAGAAAAGCAAGGAGGCATCACAGCGTGGGTGTTGGGGTGGGGGAGATGTTAGGTGTAAGAAAGCTGGGAAGGTAGGAAGGAACTAGCTTGTTTTTATTATTAATTATATAGAGTTTTATTATATAGTATATTAATTATATATTATATAATATTATTATGTATCACAAATAATATGTCAATAACAATTATGTAAAATGTATAGAAAATATATCATACTTATATAAATATAAAATATAACAATGAATATACTTATTAATATAAGATATATAAAATAAAGATATAAATTATATATTATCATATGTTACATGCTTAATAATAATAATATCTAACATTTATATAGTACTTACTATGTGTCAGGCACTTTGCTAACTGCTTTACAAATATCATCTCATTGGGGTGGCTAGATGGCACAGAGAATAGAGGACCGGCCCTGGAGTCAGGAGGACCTCAATCCGGCCTCGGACCCTTAACACTTACTAGCTGTGTGACCTTGAGCAAGTCACTTAACCCTAACTGCCCCTCCAAAAAACAAATATTATCTCATTTGATCCTCACAGCAATCCAGGGAGGTAGATGTTATTATTATGCCCATTTTACAGCTGAGGAAAGTAAGACAAACAGAAATTAAGTGACTTGCCCAAAGTCACAGAGGCAGTAAATATGTGAGGCTGGAGTTGAACACAGGTCTTCCAACTCCAGGCCTGAAATTCTATCCACTGTATCATGTAGCTCCTCCTGAAGGGTTTTAAAAGACAGGATTTTATCATTGATGCTGGAGGCAATAGGAAGTCAATGGAGTTGAATGAATAGAGGGGTGACATGATCAGACTTTTGCTTTAGGAAGAACTTGATCCAGATGTACCTATCTCCTAGCCCAATTCCACCCACTCTACCAGGCTCTCTCTATGAAAACTGCTTAAGAGTAAGGATGATTTCATTTCCATCTTGTATCTCCAACTTGTAATAGAATGTTTGAAACAAATGGGGCGCTTAAGGTTTAGTGTATTTATGGAATCTCACAACAGTCTCAAAAGATAGATATTACATATAGTATCCTCCATACTTAACAAATGAAAGAATTGAAAACCAGAGAAGGTAAAGTGTCAGTGTGTATGGCATTGGACTTAGCATCAGGAAATCCTGAGTTCAAATCTAGTCTCAGAAACTGAGAGCTGTGCTTCAGCTCTCTGATCTGTAGCACCTACCTTGGGATTGTTGTGAAGATAATATTAGATATTTGTAAAGCACTTTGAAAATGTTAAAGTGCTATGTAAATGCTAGTTGTTGTTGTTGTAGTTATTATTATTAAGTGGTTGCACCTAGGTACTGTTGTTATTCAGCCCTTTCCCATGAAATGACTAAATGACAACACCTCCATCTAGGTACAATCACTTAATAATAACCATGGTATTGGGTGGAGAGCAGGAAGGTGAGGCTTTCTTGGCAAAGCTAATAGAGTGGTTTGCCATTTCCTTTTCCAGCTATTTTTTACAGAGAAGGAAACTGAGGCAAACAGGGTTAAGTGACTTACCCAGGGTCACGCAGCCAGTAGGTGTCTGAGGCTGGATTTGAACTCAGGAAGATGAGTCTTCCTGACTGCAAGCACGGCACCCCCTCTAACCAATGAGCAAGCTTGCTGCCCTAGGTTACGTAATCAATAAGTATTAGAGTTACTCCTCTGTTCCACATCTCTCCTGTTTCCAAGCCTGGAACACTTTCAACTGTTTTCTTCACTGGCAGGACAGGTAACCTCTGAGGGCTTCAGTTTCCCCATTTGTGTAGCACGCACTTGAAGATACATGATGAAGGAGCTCTTCCACCCACTTCAGGGCAGGTTCAGATAGGCCTCTGATTGCTTCCTGCTTGAAGTGAGAGGGGAGAGGTCTCCTCCTTCCTATATCCTCAAAGGGTGCCACATCTGTGAAAGGAGAGGATTGGAATAAATGATCACAAAGATCATTTCCAACTCTAAATGCTGCCATATGAGCAATGGAATATGAGCAGACTGTGCTCTAGGAAGATCAATCTGTCTGGAAGATGGATTGAGGAGAAAAGAATATGAAGCAGGAAGGTCTATTTGGGGACTGTTGCAATAGTCCACTACTAAGATGACAAACTGTGTAACCTTGGGTAGTAGCTCACATTTATATACAGTAGTGCTTTATCTATGTCGAGGGGTTTCCCAGCCTAGGTTCCAGCAAAGCCAAGAGAATTTCACCTGCCACAAGGTCTGCAAGACAAGGGGTTTAAAAGTGAGTAAACTCAAAAGAGAAAGCTTTATGACCATGCCCAGGAAGGCTGTTTGGGCTGCTAGCAGCTTCAACTTCTTAGGCAAAGATTGGTTCTTTCTAATTTTTTAGTCTTATTTAGAGTAGATAGCCAATCAATAGCATTCCATGGCAGAAAGAAAAGGGGTGGTGGGAAATATTACATGAGATGATAAAGATCAGGTGAAATCTTCTTGTAGAAGGCATTTCTCTATAGCCTGAGCCCTTCTATTGACACAACCCTATAGCTCTGTTTCTTTGGTTTTTGGCTTGGGGAGGTGTTTCCCTCAAACTCACAGTGTTCATATCCATCCATCTCCTCAACACATAAATGATCTTTTTTTTTTCAAAATGGAGCTAATCATAATGGAACTAGAAATATTCTGGAAAAAAAGATCAACTGGGATCAGCCACTGAGGAGATGTATATGAAAAAGTTAGAGGACTCAAAGGTCATTCCCACATGATGGCATGGATGCCTGGAAAAGAGGAAGAAAGATCTCAAGAAGAAGGATGGGGTTGTGTAAATATGATTGAATGACAGCATTGGAATGGAATGGAATGGAATGGAATGAGCTTGGTGGACTAAGAGGACATTCAAGGGGAAAAATCCAGTAAGCAGTTGGAAAAGTCTGAAACTTAAGGATGGAGTCAACAGTGTGTGATTAGGGATTTGGGAGTCGCCTCGATAGCAGTGATGGTTGAAATGGTGAGTATGAATGAGATGGTTAAGGGAGAGAATGTAGTGAGAGAAGAGGATCAAGGACAATTTATAGAATCACAGGATGAGTTAAAAGGAACCCCAGAGATCAAGTAGCCCTCCCTGTAACCAAAACATGAAGAACAATAGCCCACACTTATATACTTTTTAATGTTTATTTTAAAAGTGCTTTCCCCAAACATTAACTTTCTTGATTCATGCATTAATTCTATGAAAGAGGTATTACAAGTGTTATTTTCTACACCAATGCTTCTTAAATTTTGGGTCACGACCCCATATAGGGTCACGTAACTGAACATGGGGTCATGAAAAATTTGGCAACAGCAAAAGGTTTCTGAACATGCAACAACCAAAAATTAATTCAAAATCAAACACATGATGAATCCAAGGTATTTCTGGCAGCACTCACCCATGTTGCATCACACAACTTCACTGCAGCCTTGGTTCTGAACACACAACATGAACAATTTGCACTGTACATGCCATCACACCAAGCAATGCCAACGAACGCTGCCAGAAACACCTCAGCTCAGATTCAAGACTATTGTATGTTATGAATTGCAATGTTTTTACTGTACATACAAAATAGTTAAGTGCATTTAGGCTTGGGATTATGATAGAATTTCCAAAATTTTCTGAAATTGCCCAAACATACTTCTGCCATTTTGTACTATGTATTTATGTGAAGCAGAGTTCTCAGATTATAAAATCAAAATATTGATCAATTCTGCAAAACTTGAAAATGCTCTGTGTCCTGCAGTATCAGATATTCCACCAAGATTTAATTCTTTATGTAAAAAATAAATACACACATTCATCTCATTAGTATGCAAATCTGCTTTAACCTTTAATAAATGGTAAAATTATATATATGTGTGTGTGTGTGTGTGTGTGTGTGTGTGCCAAAGAATTGTTTTAAAAATAAATTTCTTTGTGATTTATTATCAGCAAATGTTTGATTTGTATACCTATTTTTATACCTGTATACCTAGGGTCACATAAAAATTTCTCAGGCAAATAGGGGTTGTGAGTGGAGAAAGTTTAACAAGCCCTAATTAATGGAACTGAGATTCAGAGAGCTTAAGTGACTGGCCCATAGTCACACAAGAAGTATTAGAGGCATTGCTATTCACTCCTTCATTACTCTTTCCATTATATCATGCTACTCCTCCTGTAATCTGACTACAACATCTCTCAAAGTTATGGAGTCTCTCTTTAAAAATATCTGGTGCCATGATAGCACAGTCAACCTTTAGACAGTTCTTCTTGTGAGGAATGTCCCTTCCCATCCAGCTGGAATCTGTCTTCCTGTAGTTCCTACTTACTAAACCTAGGTCTGCCTTCTGGGGCAAGCAAAAATAAATTCTAATTCCTCCTTCATGTCCCTCATGCCAACCTTCCAAAACAGTTGATGACACATCACTGCCTCCCTAAGCCCTCTTTTCTCCAGGATAACATCCCCAGCTACTCCAACTCGGTCCTCAAATGGCATGATTTGAAACCTCCTCATCATCCTGACTCCATTATTGTACTATTGATTTGCTCCAACTTGTCAATATCCTTTCTAAAACATGGTGTCCAGAACTAGACATAATGCTCTAGATATGTACTGACTAGGGCAGAGTGCAACAGAATTATCATCTTCCTTGTTCTGGACATTATACTTTTATTAATGCAAACTGATTTGGGGGCTGATTGCCACTTTAGGCTTGTAGTACACTCAAACCAAAGGCCTTTTTTTCTCAAGAACAGTCTTAGCATGCATTTCTTGTCCTGTACTTGGGCAATTGCCATTTTTCCAAGTGTTAGTTTCATCATCTTTATTCAACCTATCATTTCAGTCTTGTTGAGAGCTTGGTGGATTCCAGCTCTGTCATCTAGCAATAGCTCTCCTTTCTAGCTCTGTATCACCTATGATTTTGATAAGTATGCCATCCAGGACTTTATATGAGTCATTGGTTAAAATGTTCACTGGAACAGAACAAAATCTAGAACCTTAAGATACTCCACCAAAGACTAGTTTTACATTGGGCTATCTATCATTTAATTATCTTTAGGGCAGTCTGTTCAACCAATTCAGAATCCAATTGACTATATGAGAATTATTCAGCCCATATCTTTCCATAGAGATATCACACAGTCTCTTGACAACAAGTCACATCAATCTGGTTCCCCAAAAGGATTGCAGAATCATATATTTAGAGCTGAAGAAGAGCTTAGAGAACGGGTCATCTGACGTCTTCATTCCACAGATAAGGAAAGTGACTCACAGTGACAAGGTGGAAAAAGAGCAGGATTCACCAACAAAGGACCTAAGTTAAAAAGCCAGCTGTGCCACCTGTGTGACCTTGAAGAAGGCCAGTAACCTCTCAGGGTCACTGTTTCCTCATCTAAAAAGTGAGTGGTTTGGACTAAAAAGATGAGTAAGCATTTACAACAAGTCAAGCACTGTGTTAAGAGCTGGGCATATAAATGCAAGCAATCAAGACAGTACCTGATGATATATAAATGGGAGTTGTAAGGTAGAAGAGGAGGAAGGATACTTTCTGGGAGATAATGAGGATAGGTAGATGGTGGTAAGTAGAAGGAGGGAGGAGTCCAGAGAAAGAGGTCAGGCATGGGTGAAGAAAAAAAAATTAGTGCTCTTCTAAGCCTAAATCTATGATCCTATGATAAAAGACTTGCCCAGAGAATAGATGACAGAATCAAGGTTCAAACCTATCTCTTGACTTCATATGCAGTGCCATCCCATCCCATCATGCAAGGTTTAAAAGGGGAAGGTTACTTTTAAATCTGGACCAATTCCTAAGTCTCTTGTAAGCGATGCTTCCCCAAACTGTGTCTTTCGTTAAAGAGTTCCAGAAGGACAAGAGCTAGAAGTTCTCTGTGCAAATGATGGCTTAGCTTTTGTCCACTGAGATAGTGACTCCATTTGCTGGTTTGGATACAATTTTATAGGGAGTAGAGGAAAGGAGTAAATACTCCAGAATTCAACCCCACCTACCCTCTTCCATCAAACTCTTTTGGGGAAGGGGGTGGTTAGCTTCTGAACTCTCCCAGTTTGGTTATCTATATGATCTGCATTATCTGGATAATTGCTTGACTGCCCTCAGCACGACTATACAGACATAACCAATATAAAATTGGGCATTAGGAGTAAGATGACTTTTTTCCAAAGAGCCAGTAGTCAAAAAGCAATTATCAATCACCTACTGTTTGCCAGGTATTGTACTAAGTGCTGAGCATAACAAAGAAAGGCAAAAAATATGGTCCCTGCCCCTAGAGAACTCATGTTCTAACAAGCAGGTAGAATAATTGTATGGTTCAACTAATAGAAGGACTCAAGAGTTCTATCTTTCAGGTACCCTGGCAATATTTTTTGCAGCGCTCAAACCCATTTCTGTCCCTTTGCTCAAGACATCCTTCCCCGCACTCCACTCTATCCCACCTCCTTTCAGCTCCTTTTTTTGTTGTCTTCCCCCATTATATTGTAAGCTCCTTGAAGGCAGGGACTGTGTGTGTGTGTGTGTGTGTGTGTGTGTGTGTGTGTGTGTAGGTATATATGTATGTATGTGTCCTCAGTAGTTTAGCACATTAGTAGGTGCTTAATAAATGTTTATTCACTATTAACAAGAAGCAAACCCAGATAATCAGGGCCCACAGGTTCTCCTAGAATAATCTAATGCATCCCTCAGCCAATTCTGACCTCCAACAATGTGGGAGAACTGCAGAGAAGGTGACTAATCATCTGCCTTGCTCCTTGCGCTCAATAACCAATCTGAAGTTTCTCATTTTCTTGCTTTCCTTGTTCCTTTCTTCCTTTGCCATTTCCTGGCTTACACCACAGCTAGGAAGGGAGGGACACCCAATATCCTCTTTAATATAAAAGTCAAAAGCTTTAGGAGGAAAAGAAGTGACATTTGCCAAGAACTATACAGTGGGTCATTTAGAAACACTTGCATTAAGTTATCAGGGATCTATTAGGATGAGCACATTTATTTCTCCCTCTTGCCAACATGGGTCCAAGATACCTCAGCCCTATCTATAAAGCAAATGTCAGGGAAGTTGTAGCTGCTGCCTTCTCAGGTAGCCTTTAATAAGAATGGTGAGCTGCTAATGCCCTGAATTAGTTATTGGCCTCTCCCACATTTTCTCAGAAACTCATTTTTATTGGCATCTTAAATGTGTTGAGACATTTTGGGGGCAAAAGAAAAACACAGTGAGGGTGAATAGATTCCCTTAGAGATGATCAGAATGCATTCTCAGCTGCTGCCAGACCTGGCCTGAAGTCCAAACTGCAGTGATATTCTTGCACTTTTGAGAGACTGTAGCTTCCCTTTATGTGTTCAACTGAATTTTCCCTTTGTCCTTAATTGGTCAGATTTAAGAAGAGGAAGTCTGCAGAAGTGAGAGAGCTAATCCTCTCTGTTGGAGTGCAGTGGTCTATGGGTAGTGTTTATGTCAGCAATATGCAGGGACACAGAGAACATATACCCTGGTTCAGCTAAGAAAAGCAGATAACAATGTACCTGAAGGGAAGCCCACTCCAAAAGTGGAATTGATTAACCACACAGTATTTAAAAAAGACTCCAGCAGTAAGGCAGCTGGTGATTTGGAAACTGGCCCACTGCCATTCTGCAGTGGCAGATTGCAGAGCGGAACACTTGGAGTAGGAACAAGATCTGGGAACCCTCTTCCACATAAATGGACAGCATGGCCAGATTATCAAGAATTCCTGGGTTCATTCCCTTATATGTGAATGTTCTATCATACTGTGAGTGGTTCAGCCCGCTCAAGCAGATACCCTGAAGATGACTCATGTTTCTTTTCCCTGGGGGAGGAGTGGCCTCTGCGAGTGCATTTTGTTATGTCTTTCCAGGGTTGCAAAATTGTACGGGTGGAGACTATATAATAGCCAAGGGGAAAGGCTATTGGCAAAATGAGTTATCCCCAGGCTCAGCTGCAATGGTGTGTGCCTGACATCCCACTGTAGTCTCCCCCACATCCCCAAGGGTAATGCCCTCAACAGAGGCCTATGACAATTTATAGATCTCATGCACAATCAACTTTCCATTATCTACAAAAATGAAGAAGCCTGAAGGATGAACAAAGAAAAATCCCCACTAGAAGACAATCTAAAAGCATTGACATTTGATTGAGAAATACAAAGCTGCTGCAAAAAAATAAAAACAAAAAAAATCACAATTCCAAATTATCATTTGCTTAGATGAAAACTGTTTTGGATTCCCTGAGCACATACCATGAAATGATAGGGAAACTGGCACAGAAGCAGCATACTGAGTAAAGTGTGATAGACTGGGAAGTGAGGGGTTGGGTGTCAGAGAACCTCAGTTCAAATCCCAGGTTTTCTCTTTACTACCTGTATGACCTTGGGCAAGTTGCCTGGCCTCTCTGGGCCCTAATTTGCTCATCACTTAAATGAAGGGTTTGAACTACAAGAACCCCAAGGGTTTTCCAGCCTCCAAGTTATTAAGGGAAGGCTGCCCAAGACTCCATTAAGTTATAGGCAATCTATTCTAAATACACCAGAGATAATTCCGAAAAGGGGATTAGTACTCAACCTCAGCATGACTAGCTGAGTTTGGAGCCAGAGGGAGGCTGCAGGTGCTCCTGTGTGCCATTCACATTGTCCCCTATTCCATTCTCCAGCCAAGCTCCACAGTTTTGCTTGTCCAGGATCTGAGCTGGTAGAGCTCAGGCTGCCTTGCATTTTTTCTTCCAGCTCTCATATAGCTTCACTTCAATTTGCCATTGCATGATTGGCTCCCCAAACCATGATCTTCAGCTGTAGGCTTTCTTCATTTGGCTTTCCTGGGTCATGACTTTAACTAGCCTGACTTATCCTTCCTATGAGGCCACCCATACCTGAGAACTAGAGGGGAGATGTTTAGATATCAGTAGAAAACTAGGAAAGTCACCTCGAAAGGGTGACCTGCCTTAGATAATAACAATGACTTGCAATTCTATAAAAACCCTGTAAGTTTGCAAAATACTTTATAAATATTGTCTCATTTGATCCTCACAGCAACCTGGGCGGGTGGGGGGGAGCGGCGGTAAGTACTATTATCATCCCTATCTTACAGAGGAGGAAAGTGAGACCGAGAGAGAGAGGTTAAGGGACTTGCCCAGAATCATTCAGCTAGTAAGTGTCTGAGATCATATTTGAATTCTTTCTCACTCCAAGTCCACCACTCTACCCACTGGCACTAGACATGTAGTCTCTAGCTGCCTTTGACATATACTGACCTTGGGAAATGACTAAAAACCTCCATGTTCGAGGGCTAGGTAATTCTCCATAGCTGCTGACCTTCCTACGAATAGAGGTAGAAGCTGTTAACTAAGACCAATGAAATCACTGATCCAGTCTCGAGCTCTAGCCCCGCTCAATCACCATTTCAGAGGTTATCTGAAAGGTCCTCCTCCTGAATCTAGACCCAAAGGACTTGGGTTTGAATCCCTGCTCTGCTACTTACTACCTTTTTTTACTTTAAACAAATCACATCACCTTCCTTGTCCTGCTTCCTCAGCTACAAAATGAGGGTATTGGATGAATTGACCTCTAAAGTTCCTTCCAGCTGTAAATACTAGGTGCCTATAATCCTATGTTCTTCCACTTCCATCCTTCTGTCCCTTGTCTAGTCTGTTTCTGCTGATCACATCCAGTTGATGGCCCAATAACTACCAAGTAGAAATTTAGCATATCCTAATAGCTTTCGAATCCTTCGAAGGGAATATATTTATGTATAATGGAATCCACTTGTAGGGAACTCTTATCAGATCAATGACAGTAAATGTTCCAAACAGTTGAAATTGATTGTAATGTGTGAGCGGTAGTTCTGATTAATAGAGACTCCATTTAGAAGGGAGCATTTCTGAGTAAGGGAATAAAAAAAAGAAAGTATTTGCTGTAGGCAGCTGCCAGCATCCTGAAGGATCCCATGTGACAAACACACCAATTGTGGCTGCAAAATGGTCTTTGTTTGCAACTCCCTGTGCCTGCTACCTGTAACATGCACAGTAATTCTCTGCTTCAGTGAATCCAGTGCCTACATGCTTTAGAGACAAAGCATGGATGTCTTTGGGAAGTTGGAGAAATCATCTGAGATGGTCTTACTCCAGCATGAACTGATGAAGTAATCTCCTCCTCTGGTCTGTTCTCAAAGCACTCTAGACTCCTCTTATGCCCATCCTTTTCACCTTGGCCTCTGAGAACTCTGAGCTTCCTTTAAAGATTTAACTCAGCAACTCTCCCGGGCAAAACTTTTCTTAATTCCCCTAATTATTAGTGATCCCAACATTCTCAAATTATATTTCATTTTTGTATCTGTTTAAATCTTATATTCCTCCCTTAGACTCTAACCTCCTTGAAGGTAGCGACATTTTTCTGTATATATTTCTTTTGGCGGGTTTTTTGGTCAGAACTGTAATTTCATTAGTATAGGCATAAGCCTCTCTAAGGAACCCCTTCTACCAATACAAATTGCCTCCTTTTCTACAGTTGATAGTCTTAGGGCAAAGGGAGGTTATGTGACTTGCCCAGGGGAATGCAGCCAGTGTGTGCCAGAGACAGGATTTGCTAGGCCTTCCTGATTCAGAGACCTACGCTCTATCAACTACACCATGAGGATCAACAGTTTTTCACTTTGCTTTTGTATCCTCAAGTCTAAAGCAGTGCATTGCAAATAGTAGGTGCTTAATAAATGTTTCTTGCATTTAATAAATGTGTTGAATCTATATTCATCTTACCTTCCCCCACTAAACCAGAATACTGTCCCTCCTCATCTCTGCCTCCTAGGTTAACTGGCTTGCTCTCAGCTAAAGTCCTACCTTCTGCATGAAGCCTTTCCTGACCCCCCTTAATCTTAGCATCTTCCCTCTGAAACTATTCCCAGTTTATCCTGCATATGTCATGCTTGTACGTAGTTGCTTTCCAATTGTCTCCTCCCATTAAATTGCGAGCTTCTCGAGGGCAGACAGTATTTTGCCTTCCTCTGTATGCCTGGCACTTAGCACAGTGCTTAGTATAGAGTGGGTAATTAATAAATGCTAATTAATTTACTTACTGTACTGGTCTGTCCTTGAGGACAGGGGCTATATCTTCTTATTCTTCTTTGCATGTCCCTTAATACCCAGCACAATGCACTGCATGTAGTAGGCACTCGTTATTTAAATGAATGAAGGAACATATGATTCCCTCATCACATGGGCTGCAAGTATCACTTTAGTATTCCTGGATGTGCTGTTGTCTCATGTATCTTAATAATGTACAGTATGGGTGACCCACCACCACTCCTCGGGACCTAGCCTTGACTTCTCTTAACTTTGAAGTTTCAAATATCAATGCCCCAGTGGTCTTTTACTTTGTTCCCCTTCAGTTCTGGATCATTCATCTTCACATCTATTCTTTGCACTCACATATGTATTCATTTGCCTGGAAGCCTTGGAAAATGTTAATGTGAAATTGAGTTTGAATTCTACAGGCCAAACTCCAACTTCAAATATTAATCATGTGCAGATATATGAGGGGAGCCTTGGCCATTATAGACAGAAGGTATAAATATTGCCCCTGAGCACATCAAGTCAAACTAATCGAATCATAACCCCTGTTTAAAAACATCTCTCTCCCCAGCTCCCTGTTTATTTTCCTCAGGTGTACATCTTGTTTCTGATCAGACAGATTCAGTGATCTGATCAACTTTTCGACTGAACAAGAAACAAAATGAGACACAGTCGTGTATTCTGGGCAATTCACATTGTGTTTCACTGGTAGTTTTCTGATGGAGACTTATTTCTTTGAATTCCATTTTTTTCTTGTTTTTGACAGACTCACAGTAGCTTTCTTCTTCTTTCTTTCTTCTTCTCTCCCCTATCCCCCTTTCCTTTCTCCTTGTATTTCCTTTTTCTAAAGCCTTTCTTCCATACTAGAAATATGAATAGAAAATAGAACTTAAGGGACAAAGTGGGGAAAAAAATGACTGACAGAACTCCCCAAGAAAAGAAGCCCTCCTCTGTCTCTGCTGTGATCACTAGCCCAAGGTATTATAGTTCCCTCCCTAGCTTTCTTTGTATGAGTCACCTTCCCAGAGGAGTAATCTTCTTACCAGACCTAGTTCATCCGCATGAAGGAGAATGCTCAAAGATTAGCAATAGTTATGCCCCACATACTCTGTTGTGTGGACCCTTCTAGACTAGATCCCAAGACAACGTTCCCATTTTTCTTGGCTAAACATTATTCCCCACCTATTTTCTTACCCTCAGCTGAAAGCCTGCATGGTCATCACTACCTGTACATCCTTGAGCAATGAGTCTTCCCCTACTTTCCTGTCCAGTCTGAAACCCTTGAGGCTGGGTCTAGTTCATCTTCTCAGACTACTATCCCCTCCTTGCATATCCCCTCCAGTTTGGCCTGGACCTCAGACTCTGACCTCGGAATCACTCTCTAGATTAGTGATATATGCATAATTATTTTTATACTAACAATCATGTCACCATCATGTATCCTATTCTGGGCTCTTTCTGGTGACCCCTGCACTATTGGGGCATTTAGGTGGAACCATAGTAGATAGTGTGTCTAGCCTGGAGTCAGGAAGACTCATCTCCCTGAGTTCAGATCTGGCCTCAGATATCTACTAACTCTGTGACCCTGGACAAGTCACCTTACCCTGTTTGCCTCAGTTTCCTCACCTGTCAAATGAGCCAGAGAAGGAAATGGTAAGCCACTCCACTATCTCTGCCCCCAAAAAAATGGAGTCAGGAAGAGTTGGATACAACTAAACAACAACACACTACTACCACCTATGAAGCAGCCCTGATATTAGCTGATGCCTCTGCTGCCAAGCAGACTGATGCACAATTGGCTAGGCTAGTGGCTTCCCAACTTTTACCATCATCGCTAGCACTGGCATAGCTAACTTCAAGGTTTACAAATCATTTTACAAATATTGACCCATTTGATCCTCACAACAACTCTGGGAGATGGGTGCTACAATTTTCCTTGTTTTATAGATGAG
The DNA here is from genome assembly GCA_011680675.1 of Gymnobelideus leadbeateri. Lineage (NCBI taxonomy): Eukaryota > Metazoa > Chordata > Mammalia > Diprotodontia > Petauridae > Gymnobelideus > Gymnobelideus leadbeateri. Next base: position 143,266 of record WOXC01001072.1, read on the forward strand.
GGAGCTGAGTCTTACAAAGGTTAAGTGACTTGCCCATGGTCACACAGCTAGCAAGTGTCTGAGGATGGATTTCAGCCTAGATCTTCTTGACTACACTATCTTTCATATTCTTTCAAATACTCTATCCACTGTACCACCTAGCTGCCCCATCAGTATTAATTTTTAAAGTATGTAATATATATGTATATGCATAGGTATGTGTACGTACATATATACATATTTATAAATGATATTTGTATATACTATTGTATTACTATATCACATTATAAAACACAAGTGAAATAGAAATTTTGAAGGATGAAATAAAGATTAAATACTATTTTTAAATAATATTTATTTTATTCATTAATAGTATAAAAATCTCTTGCTCTCACTAACCTATTATCATTAATAGCATTAATAATAGCAAATAGGCAACATTTACATAGTGCTTTAAAGTTTGTGAAGCACTTTAATGTTAGCTCATTCGATTGTCACAACAACCCTTGGAAGTAGATGTTATTATTATCCCGTTTTACAGATGAGGAAACTGAATCTGAGAGAGATGAAATGACCTGTCCAGGGTCACATAGCTGAGAAGTGTCTGAGGCACAATTTGAACTTAGGTTTTCCTAAATCCAAGTCCAACACTCAATCTACTGTACCTAGCTGTGTTATTAATGATACTATTAGTAATATTTTAATTGAGAGTGATGTGATTAAATGTGCTCTTTTTTTAAAAAAATCATGATTTAACATTTTGTGATACAGCATTAAAAATTATAGTTCTAAGTTAAATTTATTTCAATACTTGATTTTAACAGCTGTCACAGATGAAAAAAAAATCTCACAAACGTGCATATATTGAAATGAAAGAAGGGCATCACTGGCTGGGTATGCTAAATCATTTTTCAATCCTACCCACTAATTATGCAAAGGTTTGAGTTGAAATTTGGCCAGTAAATTTCCATCTTTCCCTCGTGCCAGTCAGGTGTTCTTGCAAACTAATTAGGTATTGCATTTTTACATTTTAACAGATAGGTTCAAAATTCTTCATTTGTACAATTTTTAAGGAGGTTAAAAAATTCTGCTTAAAAATTTTTTAAGTGTTTAGAGATGAAGATTTTTGAAAGTAACAGTTTTCAATCACAAAAGAATTGGCTTTAAATGTCTTTCTATTCATGATGGTTTCATATTAAGATAAGAAAGAATATACACTTAGGTAAGGTGCCTCATTAATGATAGTGAATGTAAATCCATATTTCAAAAAATCTTTATAAATTTGAATGGGAGTGGGGGATGACCTTCTCAGATCTGATTAGATTATCCTTGTTTTTGCCTGTAATGTGGCTGCAAAGAGCTTTTTCTAGGAGCAGTAGAAGCACAAGCTCTTTCATTTTCTTGTTGTTCACTTGTGCTTTCATCATTAGCATTATTATCAATTAGCATTTTCTTTGATTAAATAGTTTTAAACCACTGGTTCATTTTGTGAAGGTTAATTTAGTTTAAATTATTATGTAATCCATAAATCCACTTAAATTGGTACACATAAATAGCACTCCTCCTTGACACAGTGTGGCTTAACACATGATTGTCAGTATCAGCTCCTCTGTGTCATGGTGTGCCCACTTTTCTCTCCACATATCTCATGCACCATGTGACCGTATGACACTCATATTAGTTGAGGGCATCAGTGTGAGACTCCATATTAAATATTAGTAAAATTCAATTTCTTTCTTATTTTTAGATAAAGATAAATGTTCTAATATTTTCTTTATCTGCCCCTCCCCCAGCAGGCTGCCTTGTGTACCCCACTTTGGACAGCACCAGCCTAATCACTCCCAGGATAACCGAACTCTGACCTTACCACTCAGAGAGAACTTTGGCAAGATCTAGGGCAAGATCTTTCTGAAGTCTGCCATACACATGGCATTCCATTTGGAGGTTGGAGGAGCAGAAGGCAGTGGAGTGAGACAGAGTATTTAATAACTCTGAACTCAATGAGGAAAAACAGGAATTGTAAGATATCAGGCTGAAAGGGATTTTTGAGGTTAAATTGCACCTTAATCAGTCAATCACACCTAAATCTGCCTCTCTGAATTCTCTAGCTATTGTTCCTAGTTTGGATCTCTGGAACTATGAGGAATGAATCTAATTTGTTTTCCATGAGACAGCCCTTCAAAAACTTGGAGACAGTTATCATGTCCCCTCCCCTTCAACCTAAGTTTTCTCTTCTCCACAACAAAAATCTCTACTTCTTCAAACACTTCTCATGTGATTTAATTCCCTCCGTTCCCTCTCAATTCAAGTGAAACTGACCTATTTGCTGCTCCCCATGACCAGATAGTCCACAGCATAATGCATAGAGCACTGGACCTGGAATCAGGAAGACCTGAGTTCAAATCCAGCCTCAGACACTAACTGGGTAACACTGGGCAAGCCTCTTAAATTCTGTTTGCCTAAATTTCCTCATCTGTAAAATGAGAATACTTATAGCACCTACCTCAAAGGGTTATTGCAAGAATCAATTGATATATCTGTAAAGTACTTAGTACATAGTAGTACTTAGCACATAGTAGTATCTGGCACATAGTAGGTGTCTAATAAATGTCATCATCATCATCATCATCATCATCACCACCACCACCACCACCACTACCATCATCATCACCATCATCTATCTCCTGAGTCTATGCCTTTATACATGTACTCTGTTTCTTGAAGGCTCTACATAGTATTCCTGGAATCCTACAAAATACAATTCATGGGCTACCTAATAAATGAGGTATTTCTTGATCTCACAATTATTAGGTCTCTCTCTCTCTCTCTCTCTCTCTCTCTCTCTCTCTCTCTCTCTCTCTCTCCCTTCTTCCCCAACTTTGTTGTATATTTAAAGGGAATAGCAAGTTGTACACGGTAAATTTGCAGTTTCATGTACAATCATCTTTTTTATTGTGCTGTGTTATGAAAATGCGTGTTTTGTTCTATGAATTGAAAATAAAATAAAACATTTTTCCAAAAGTAAAATTAATGAAATGAGTAAAATGAAGGAGCTGAACTAGATGACCTCTGAGGTCCCTCCCAACTAAAAATCTATGGTCCTATGAACAGGAGGAAGGCCTCTTGTCAGATGGTGATTCTCGACTGAGCTTTGGGGGGTACTAAGGGTTTCAAGAGGGAAAGTATTCTAGGAATGGAAGACAACCTGTGCAAAGGCATATGGGACCAAAGATGGCATATCATATATACAAGGTACAGTAAGTCGGCCAGTTTGGTTGAAATATATATGCCTAAGAGGGAGTAATTTGTAAGCTACTTTACGAGATATGTTGGAACCAGAATATGAAGAACTTTAAATGCCAAATAGAGGAGTTTGTATTTTATCCCACAGTGAAGCTCCTTGAGCTGAGTAATGACACAGGCAGACCTCTGTTTTAGGAATAGCAATTTGGCATCTATGAGGAAGATCGATTAGAAAGAGGAGAGAGAAGGGTGGGGGAGACCAATTAGAATATTATTGCAATAGTCCAGGTGAAAAGAGATTGAACTACAATGACTGTGATATGAGCAAAGATAAGAAGAGGGATGCAGGTGATGTTATGGGAATAGAATTGCTGAGGTAATAATTACTGTGAGGTAAGGAAGAAGAAAGAGATGAGGGTTGTACACCTGTATGACTAGAAGAATTGTTGCCTTCTCCAGAAGTACAGAAATGAAGAGGAGGAAGAAGAGGAAGAGGAGGAAGAAGAGGAAGAGGAGAAGAAAGAGGAGGAAGAAGAGGAGGAGGAGGTGGTGGAAGAGGAAAAGGAGGAGGAAGAGGAAGAGGAGGAGGAGGAGGAAGAGGAGGAGGAGGAGGAGGAAGAGGTGCAAGAGGAGGAGGAAGAGGAGGAGGCAATAAAAATGCTGACTCCTAATCCCATCCTCTGACCCCACAAGGGAACTGATTATCCCCTCCTTTCCCCACTCCCTTTCCCACAGGCTGTCTGTGGTTGCCTTCTGCCTTTTTGTCTCTCATCTGTCTGCCTCAGGATTCTTTTGTTGGGACTATGGAAAAACAAGAAACCAACAAAGCTCCCACACAAACCAGGCAAGACACAAACAACTCAGAACCTTTCTTTATTTCCCTTAGATTAATCTCAGCTATGCCTACTGTAGTTTGTGGTATAGCCCCATCCGGATTCTAACTGCTCCCCACCCCCAACCTCCACTGCTTCTAACTGGAGCTCTCTGCTCCTGTTCTTCCTTTCTTCAAAGAGAACTGGGATGACATCAGAGATGTGGAATTTAGAGTGTTGGGTCACTCTGCTGTCCATGGAGGGTAGGGGAAAAACTAAGGGAAAAATATAGTTTGGAGAAAATGTTTCTATGTCTCTGGCCATATTTTCTGGGGAACAGAATTCCATATTAAAGTGATAAATTACAGTCAGTAAATTGAACAGATTTCTTAGTTTGAAAGATTCTTATTGGAATTTCCATGAGCACCTAGTGGTCTGTCTCTTTATAAAATGTGCCTTAGGACATTAGATGTCAGAAAAGAAAGTAAAGTTCTTCATGGAATCAAACCAAATGTTCACTATAGTAATGAGACACAGGAGATCATGGGGTAAAGTGATCTGGCCTCAGAAACAGAAAGATAGGTTCAGGTCCTGACTGGTGGGTGCCAGCAGTGTGACCAAAAGCAAACTGCTTAACCTATTAGTGTTTCCCAGTAACTATCTAAGATTAGCTGACCTGCATCTGATAACAGAAATTTCCATGTCCAATGTTCCCTACATTGATCAAATTAATACCCTCATCCCTCCCACACATTAAAAAAATGTCCTCTGGAAGGAAATTGGACAATCTAACCATACTGTCCCATACCACCATCATACTTTCTACCTGATGTATCATACTTCTTCAAAGAGGAAGTCACCCCGTTTGCATTTTCGAAGCAGAATCTGCCCTGACGATTGTAAGAAATAAGCATCTTTCTCTACGGCACATTTCACAGACTTTCATTGCTTTCTGACCCCTCCCACACCATAGACTAGACAACAAGCATTTCTTAGGTCCTTACTAGGTGCCAGGTACTGTGCAATAGTCCAAGTGAAAAGAGATTGAACTAGAATGACTGTGATATGAGCAAAGATAAGAGGAGGGATGCAGGAGATGTTATGGGAATAGAATCTCTGAGAATAGATAACTGTGAGGTAAGGAAGAAGGAGATGAGGTTTGTACACCTGTATGACTAGGAGGATTGTTGCCTTCTCCAGAAGTACAGAAATGAAGAGGAAAAGGAGGAAGAGGAGGAAGAAGAAGAGAAGAAGAAGAAAGAGGAGGAAGAAAAATAATGACCATCCTGGACTGCCCCTGACATTTTAATGGGGCAGAAAACAAACAAAAGGGAACCCAAAGCATGAGGCAGGTAAGATAACAAAGTACAAAAGGCAGAAGCAGAGCTGGTAGAGGAACAAAGATTGGCCAACCTGGGCCCATCTCACTAATGAGAGGAGACCACCATGGGAGGAAGGATGCTCCAGGGTGAAAAAAATCACAGAGGAAAATAGATGCTCTAAAGTGAGAAAAGCCCCAGGACCTGGTATGAGTATAGACTGAATCTTGGTGGGGGAAACTTGTGTGCCAACCTGCCAAAATCCCTTCTGATTTCTGAAGGGGTGAATAGTGGGACTTGCATAGTGGGATATACAAGCTGAATTTGCAAGTTACCTTCAGACCTAGGTTCATATGAGTAACAGTTCAAATGGAGAAGAAAAAAATTGCAATGTAAAGGAAGTGATCATTAATTAGTAGGGTATGTTTGTGCAGCTGCAACTCTGTCTGCTCCTGGAGGACAAGAAGCATACTTTATGTCACCTAATACAGTGCTCTGAGATGCCATAAATTGGAATTCATTTGTTGAGCAACCCACCCATGAATGTAATAGGAATCCACTTACTCAGGCACATGTTTAATTCTCTTTAAGTCTCCTTCAGCCCTCTCCCTCAATAATATCTTGCCACAGCAAGGTCCCCAGGTTAATTGTACCTTACATTTAAAGAGATTTTTTTTCTTTATCCATTTGAAATAGGTAGCCTTCAGAATGCCAGCATTAATTCCTTACATCTAGAGATGACATGTAAATAGGGGTGGTGTCAAAATGGTTTTTCCCAATGTGCTAATTACTTTCTAAGCACCTCCACCAGAATGCCTTCTTCTATTCTTCTTCCTAGCTAAAGCTGTGGTTGGTTCTTGGCACCAAAGTCACAGTTCAGCTATCCCCATCCCATGATGTTCTGGTGCAATTCTATAGAAAAAGAAGGAGGAGGAGAAAGAGGGGGAAGAGGAGGAGGAAGAGGAGAAGGAGAACAACAAGATGATGATGGTGGTGGTGGTGGTGGTAGTAGTGATGATGATGATGATGATGATGATGATGATGATGGAAAAGGAGAAGGAGGAGGGAGATAATGATAAAAATAGTTAATGTTTATATATAATTTTAAGATTCACAAGGTGCTTTACTTATATCATTTGGTTCTCACAACTACTCTGAGTCAATTAGCATTTGTTAAGAACCTACTACATACCCAACACTGCAATAAGAACCATGAGGTAGTTGCTATTATCTCCATTTTACAAATAAGGAGACTGAGGCCCATCCAGGACCACACAACTAGAAACCTGAGGAAGAATTCACATGCAGATCTTTCTGAATGCCAGTCCAGAACCTTACCCACCACACCATGCTACACTGCCTTCTCTAATTGCTCTCTTCACTTTATCCCATTTCCAATGAGCTATGTCCTTATTGTAAAGTCATCTTTTGTTACTCCAGATGAAGAAGTTAGCTTGAATAATGACTCCCACTATTGTGATCCTTTCCTCATTACCCTGCATTACCTCTCTTGGGAGTACCTTTCCATCCAAGGATCCATTGAAGGAAGTAGAGACAATTAGCTTGGAGAAGAGAAGACTTAGAGGGACAAGCTAGTTGGCTTCAAGTATTTTAAAAACCAAGTGGAAGAGGAGTTTGGTCATTATGCTTATCTTCAGAAAGAGGAGCAAGGGAGAGTTAGAAGATAGAGAAAGATTTATGCTCAAATTGTAGATTCTGTCCCAGAGCAGAATGACCTGTTTTGGGAGTTGGTGAGCTCTCTCTCACTGGGGTTCTTCAATATGACAAACATTAACTAAGTGGCCACTCAGTAAAAGGAAAAATCTTCTGGCAAAGGCTGGGTGACCAATTGTCAGAAAGATGGTAGAAAGAATCCCTCCATGATTCCATGGAAAGGACACTAGATTTACTGTCAGATGGCCTGGGTTCAAATTTAGCCACTTGCTACCTTGACCTTGAACAAGTGATTTAACTTTACAAGACTTCCATTTCTTTATCTGTAAAGTGAGGAGGTTATACACCACAACCTCTAAGGTCCCATCTACAATTATCCTTTCCATATTGTGGGGGTTAGACTCACAACAACTCCACAATCTGGAAAACCCACATAAACTCTTTTGGCCCTCCCCTTATACCAGAGAAGTCTGAATTTTTTTTCTTTTTCTTTTATGGGGTATTTACAATACCTTATTATAAACCTTGTGTTAAATATTTGGTCATAGGCTCTGTGTCATCTGTTAGAATTTGCCTGTTGTCTGTGGCTTCCACAAAACTCCCTGAAAATTCCCATTTGGTTTCTTATACCAAACTGTGAAATATTGATACCACAATAGAGCAAATTGCAATGCAGTAGGGATAACTATAGTTAGTAAATCTATGACTATGTAGATAGACCTTGGACTGAATCTCTCAATCCATACACATATAACAGGTTAAACCCCCAGAGCTCAGCAAGGCTACTGCTCCTCTTTGGGATTCTAGGGGTACCCGCTGAGGGATTGGGGTATTTTACTAATTGTATCAGCTCAAGTTTTTATTCCAGCACATTCTCCTCAATATCATTGATTGACACAGTAATCAGTGCCCTACTATCCATTTAGTCAGTCCATATCAATTAGCTTTTACAAAAGGATATTTACTAAGAAGATATAGAAAGAACAGAACTATAAAAAAAATCCCCCAACATCAGGGACCTATTTCCCATTCGAAAGCCTCAGTCTTTTGGGAGAGGATTTGGTGCAGTTGCTTTAACTTAAAGTAGTTGAACAAAGCATTTGTCCTGCCTTCCTTTATTCCCTTCCAAATTCAGCATAGACAGCACTCCTTTGCTGTAGGACTTGGCATCTCGGCTACTGGGTGAAACAGATTGCTCCTCAATGCCACACAGGCACACTGGGCTTAATTGCCAGCAAACTCTGGTAGGGATCCAATTCCTGGACCTCCAGTGACTCACTTTTCTGAATTTTCAAAGCTCACAAGGTTATATCTATCTCCAATATCCCTTCACCTAAGAACAGAAAATAACAGAAACAAGCTATAGATATAGATACACACACACTCATGCACATATATATACATACATACACACACACACACACACGTCTAGATCATGGTCTTGCCCACTGTTGTCCCAGGTGAAGAGAAAAAGCAGTTTACACTATCTCCTTCTTTATGTGGGGGAGTATCGCAGTCCCTGCCTCAAATACCACCAGGAAAGACAGAGAGTAAACTGGCCAATTAGTGTCTTTTTAATACACCCCAATTCTGGCACACCAGTCAATCAAAAGGCTCCTCTTCATAAGACAGTAAACTACAGGAGCTAGTCACAGAATTCCTGTCCATGAAGCAGTCATGCCTCTTCTTTTCATTCAAGAACTTCCCAAAATATGTTCACTAAACACCCATGATTGCATCAGACAGTACGTATTCCTGAAAAATGAACCCCCTGTTACAACTATGTGATCACTGAGTTCTCTTCTGACTAGGAGATTTTGTGACACTCCTTGCCTAGGAGGGTCTGGCTCTGGCTCTGCTCTGTAACTATATTGCTAAGTGTCAGGGTAACTACATTCAACACAACAAACATTTATTAAATACCTACTATGTGCAAAGCATTGCTCTAAGTGTTAGGAATACAAAGAAGAATAAAAAAAAAACAGTATAGTCCCTGACCTCAGTAAACTTACATTTTACTTGGAAAATAAAACATTCATACAGATGAATGAATCCAAAGTAATCTTAAAAGGAATAAGTGCTAACAACATACATTCAAGTAGAAGAGGTTGGGGATCAGCTAGAAACTGACCTGAGCCTGGAAGATAAAAATTTAGAAGCCCATAGACAATGAAGGAACATAATCCAGGTATGAGGAAAGACTTTTGTGAATGCATGAAGGTGGAAAATACAATGGCATATTTGGCTAACAGAATACCTAGAATCTTTTAGCATTTCAATTTGGCTGAAAAAATTAATTTTTTAAGAAGCATTATGAAGTAAATTTAGAAAGGTATATTGAAGAGTAATTATGGAGAGTCTTAAGTGTCAGGCTCAGAAATTTGAATTTTATCCTATTGACAAGAGGGAGCTATTGAAGATTCTTGACTGAGGAAATGATATGATGAAATGTGTGCTTACAGAAAATTATTTGGGTAGTTATACATTAGCTATACGTATGTTTCCATGGAACCAACCCAATCTATTACAACTAAAGTTTAAAAGTATCTATTATGTGCAAGGCAAGAGAAAGCATGGAGTAGTGGATAGACAGTCAACCTCAGAGTCAGGAAAACAGGGATTTAAATCCCTGATGTATGACCCTGGGCAAGTCTTAATCTCTTGTGCACCTAAACAACTTCCTAAGGCTATGAAGAGCCAGTCAGAAGCAGATGGGCATCTATAGTTTGCTAAGTTCCTTAAGCCAATAAAATAACAGATCTGGTTTTTATAAAGGTGCCAGAGATGCAGCAACAAATTGGAACATAGTCTATGTCTTTATGAAACTTACATTCTACTGGGGAAACCACTTGATGATGTCAGAAGTGGTGTTACTATACTGAAACTTGCAGTCAGGCTGAGACAATTATTGCTTAATCAATTCCCAAATATTTATTGAACCCCTTCTATGAATAAAGCTTCAACCTACAGTCTGAGAGAGAAGCATAAAGTGTCCCCTACTAAGGGTTCACTAAGGATCTTACAACCTCATCTAAGTGGGGAAATATGCTCACATAAAATAATTAAGGAATAAATCAAAGCAATTTGGTCATTCTGAAATGAATGGTAGAGATAACTAGCATTGTTGGAAGTCATAGTGGAGTGGTCAAGGAAGACTTTGGGGAAGACATGAGACTGAAAATGGGCTCAGAAAGATAGTCAGGTTTCATTATGTATACTAATGCATCCTTTCCTTCTTTTCATTCTTTTCTTCCTTTTTGTTCTCTTTCTAGCCTTCCCTCTTTCCTCATCCCTCCCTCTCACTATCTTGTTCTTGCCTTCTCAGGTTCCCTATCTCTATCATCCTTCCCCTTTAAAAAAAATTGCACCCTCCTTTCTCCATTCCTTGAGCACATGAGCACACACACTCTTCCAAACCACATTTTACTGAGCCTTTCTTATTAACCAGGAAGTACTCTATAGAGGTTTTTTCTGCCACTAACCCATGGGACTATGGATCTGCATTTTTCTCCTTCCTCTAATCACCCAGCCTTAAGGTAAAATTGTGGATGAATGCTAAGATGGCAGAATAGAGAAGTATTCAGCTGAGCATTCCCAACCTTCCCCTCCAAAGAACTTTAAAATAGCACCTTTGGATTTTGAAATGGCAAAGCCAACAAAAAAGGTCAAAGTGAGACATTCTTCCAACTCAACATAGAAGGTCAGAAAGAGAGATCTATGGAGTGGGGAGGAGGTTGGCATGGAGCCCACATGGATGAAACACCAGTGGTGAAGACAGAAGCAGTTCCAACTTCTGGAGTTCTCAACCTAGAGATAGCAAGCAGATCTGGAAATTGACCAGAAAGAAATCACAGGAGACCCTGTACTAGCATAGAATACAGAATATGATTCTCTTTGGAAATTCCATTGCCAATGCCCACTACTGGGTCATAGCTCAAGGATAGGGAGAAGAACTTTGAATAAAAAGAGAGTGGAAGCCTTAAGGGACAGTATCAATTACAATCCCAAAGGATCAATGAACTTTTTCTGGGTCAATATTAGAGTGTAGACCAGACACAACCTTGAAAGCACCAAAAACTTCCAACCCACCAGAATTCGCTCTGAAAATAGCAATGTGAAAAGGCCAGAAACTTAAGATAGTGCCCCTCACTACCCCACAAGAGTAACAGAGCCCAACACTAAAATAAAGTTCCAAATCAAGAAATATGATGCAAAAATTAACAAACTACAATGACAAAAAGAATGTGATTATAAAAAGCTAATATAGTAACAAAGATCAGTACACAAACTCAAAAGAAGATATGGTAGTCAAAAGAGCTACAAACAAGACCTTTAAGAAAAAAATTGTGAATTGGATACAAATGCAACAAGAATTCTTAGAAGAGCTAAAAATTATTTTTGAAATCAGAGTAGTAGAGAAAAATTAGCTAAGGAAAATTATGAAAAGATGATTAACAGCTTGGTAAAAGGCGCCAAAAATATGAAGAAAATAACACTTTAAAAAACAGAATTAGCCAAGTGGAAAAGGCAATACAAAAATTCACTGATAGAAACATCTCCTTATAAAGCAGAATCAGCCAAATGGAAAAAAAGAGGTATGCATGCTCACTGAAGAAAATAATTCCTTAAAATTAGAATTGAACAAAAGTAAGCTAATACTCTGTAGATACCAAGAAACAATCAAAGTCAAAAGAATGAAAAGATAAAAGAAAATGTGAAACATCTCATTGGAAAACCAACTGAGCTAGAAAATAGATCAAGGAGAGATAATTTTAAAATTACTAAATTACCTAAAAGCCATGATCAAAGAAAAAGCTTAGACATCATATTTCAAGAAATTATCAAGGAAAACTTCCCCAATATTCTTGAACCAGAGGGTAAAATAGAAATCAAAAGAAACCATGGGTCACCACTTCAAAGAGATCCCAAAATGAAATTTTCCAGGAATAATTATAGTCAAATTGCAGAGCTTCCAGGTCAAAGAGAAAATACTTCAAACAGCCAAAAAAAAGCCACTCAAATACTGTGGAATCACAGTCCAGATCACACAAGGTTTAGCAGCTACCACATAAAAGAGTGGAGGTCTTAGAATATATTTCAGAAGGCAAAAGAGCTAGGATTACAACCAAGAATAACCTACTCCAGAAAAATGTAGTATAATCCTTTAAAGGAAGAAATGAATATTTAATGAAATAGAAGAATTTCAAGCATTCTTGATGAAAAGACTAGAGCTGAACAGAAAATTTGACTTTGAAATACAAGACTCAAGAGAAGTATTAAAAAGCTAAATAAGAAAGAGAAATATATAAATATTTACAAAAATATAAGTTGTCCAGATTAACAAAAAAGGAAAAAAAAACACTTAAATAGCCCTATCTTAGAAAAAAGTAACTGAATGAGCCATCAGTGAGCTGCCTAAGAAAAAATTCTCAGGACCAGATGGATTTACAAGTAAATTCTATAAAACATTTAAGGAACAATTAATAACAATACTATATAAAATACTTGAAAAAGTAGATAAATTTCTACTGTGACACAAATATAGTTTTGATGCCTAAAACATGGAGACTAAAAACAGAGAAAGAAAACTGTAGATATATTTCCTTAATGAATATTGATACAAAATTTTAAAATAAAATACTATAAAAGAGATTACAGCAATGTATCACAGCGATTATACACTATCACGCAGTGGGATTCATACCAGGAATGCAGGGATAGTTCAATATTAGAAAAACTATCAGCATAATTGACCATATCAATAATAAAAAACAAAAAAAATCATGTGATTATATAGATAGATGCAGGGAAAAGCCTCTGAAAAAATACAACACATATTCCTACTAAAAAAAAAATCACCAGGAAGCATAGGAATCAATGGAACCTTTCTTAAAATGATAAGTAGCTATCTATCTAAAACCAAGAATAGGCATTATCTATAATGGGAATAAACCTGAAACCTTCCCAGTAAGAGCAGGAGTAAAACAAGAATGTCCATTATCACCATTGTTATTCAGTATTGGTCTAGAAAAGCTAGCTATAACAACAAGACAAGAAAAAGAAATTGAAGGAATAAAAACAGGCAATGAGGAAATAAAACTATCACTCTTTGCATGTGATATGATTGCATACTTGGAGAACTCCAGAGAATCAATTAAAAAAGTAATTGAAACAATTAACAGCTTCAGCAAAGTTGCAGGTTATAAAATAAACCCACATAAGTCATGAACATTTCTATATACTACCAACAAAGCTCAGCAGGAAGAAACAGAATGAGAAATTCCATTTAAAATAACAGCAGAAAAAATAAAACACTCGGGAGTCTACCTGCCAAGACAAATTTGGTGACATTATGAACACAATTACAAAACACTTTTTACAGAAATAAAGACAGCTCTAAACAATTGAAGAAATATTAATTGCTCATGGGAAGGTTGCACCAATATAATAAAAATGACAATTCTATCGAAGTTAATTTACTTACTCAATGTCATACTAATCAAACTACCAAAGAATTGTTTTATAAAGCTAGAAAAATAGTAAAAATTCATCTGGAAGAACAAAAAGTCAAAAATATCAAAAGAGTCAATAGGGGGGGAATGTGAAGGAAAGCAGCTTAGCAGTTCCTGATTTTAAAGTATATTACAAAGTGGTAAGCATCAAAATGATCAGTTACTGGCTAAGAAAAAGAGTGGCAGGCGAATCAGTAAAATAGATTTAGATACATGTTACACAATACGAAATGACCATAGTAACCCAGTGTCTGATGAGCTAAAGATCCAGACTTTGGGGGGAAGAATGCATCATTTGACTTAAATTGCTGGGATTTCCAGAAAGCAATTTGGCAAAAACTAGACAAAGATCAACATCTCATACTATGTACCAAGATAAGGTCAAAATGGATAAACATTTTATAGGTAAAGTATGATGTCATAAGTAAATCAAGGCAGTATGGAAAAATGTACATGTCAGGTCTATGGATAAAGGGAGAGTTCATAAGCAGACAAGAGAAAGAGAAAATTACAGAAAGTTAAAAGATCATTTTGATTATATGAAATTAAAAAGGGTTTGCACAAACAAAACTAATGCAGCCAAAATTAGACCAGGAAAAATTTTTTCACAGCAAGTTTCTCTGATAAAGACCTGTTGTTACTTTTTTTGTTTTTGTTTTAGTTTTGTTTTCTGAGGGTCAGTTGGGGTTAAGTGACTTGTCCAAGGTCACACGGCTAGTTTTGTGTTATGTCTTAAAAGGCTGGATTTGAATTCAGGTTCTGCTGACTCCAGGGCTGGTGCTCTATTCACTACACCACCAAGCAACCACATAAAGGCCTGTTTTACAAATATACAGGGAACTGTGCCAAATTTATAAAATTCAGAGCCATTCCCCAGTTAATAAATAATCAAAGGATATGAACAGGCAGTTTTTAGAAGAAGAAATCAAAGCTGACAGTAGTCACATGAAAAAGATGCTCCAAATGACTACTGATTAGAGAAATGCAAATTAAAACAACTCTGAGATACTATTTCACACCTATCAGATTGGCTAACATGGCAGAAAAAGAAAATAACAAATGCTGGAGGGGATGTTGAAAAATTGGGACACTAATGCACTCTTAGTGGAATTGTGAACTGGTCCAACCATTCTGGAGAACAATTTGAAGCTATGTACAAAGGGCTATAAAATTATGGAAACCCTTTAACTCAGCAACACTCCTACTAGGCCTGTGTCCCAAAGATGTGAAAGGAAAAGGAAAAGGACATATATGTACAAAAATATTTATAGAAACTCTTTTTCTCATGGCAAAGAATTGAAAACTGAGGGCATGCCCATCAACTGGGGAATGGCTCAACAAACAACTGCATATGATTGTGACAGAATACTATTATGCTGGAAGAAATTATAAGAAGAATATTTTTTTTAAATCTGGGAAGATTTACATGAACTGACAACAAAGTAAAGTGAGTTGAACATTAGACATGGTAAGTAAAAGGATGATCAACTGTGAAAGACTTAGCTACTCTGATCAGAGTGATGAGCCAATACAATTCCAAAAGACCAGTGGTGAAAAATGCTATCCACCTCCAGAGAGAGAACTGATAAGGTCTGAGTACAGATCAAAGCATGCTTTTAAAATTTTCTTTATTTTTATTGTTTTATTTTGTTTGTGTTTTTTACCATGTGATATGGAAATATGTTTTACATTACTTTATATGTATCATCAATATTAAAGTGATTGCCTTCTCAAGGAAGGGGATGGGGTAAGAAGAAAAGAGAGATCTATAACCCCAATTTTTTTTAAATATCATCTTAAAAAATCAGAAAGGCACACGAGACATGACTATAAAGTTATGTGACTGATTTGCTTATGAAATCAAGCTCATTGACTTCTTAGCTATACATGTTGCTTCCTGATCCATATGAGTGATTACCATGGCATCGTGGAGAGAAGCAGGACTTCTCATTCCCATTACTGGGGCTAACCAGCTTCATGACTCTGGACAAGTCATTTAAACTGCCTGAGCCTTGTTTTCTTCTTATGTCAAGTGAGAATAATGATATGTTACAGAGCTGTTGTGAGGATCAAATAAAATTTCACACACAACATATACACATATACATATATTGTGTAGTGTGTATGTGTATATATACATCTATGGAATTTGTTAGTATTTCCAGTTATCATCATCATCATCATCATCATGAGTTGCCCATCTGCAAATGCATAAACCCTTCCAGATTTGGAAAACTACTTTAGGACCACTGAAGAAAACTGAAGGCCCAAGGTTATAGTGTCAAGTTACCACTAGTTTATGATAAGTAGAAAGGGGGAGATAGTAGAGCAATCAACCCATTGGATTAGGGCATCTTAACCCTTTTTGAGTCATGGACCTTTTCTATGGTCTAGAAAGACTATGGACCCCTTCTCAGAATAATGGTTTTAAATGCACAAAATAAACATGAAATTGTCAAGGAACACAATTAACAAAATATTTTCTAACAAAACAAGTTCAAGTCAGTCAAACAATTATTAAGCACCTACTATGTGCCAGTGCCTAATGCTAAGCACTAACAATACTCCAAAAAAAATAAAAGATTGTTCCCATTCTGAAGGAGATTACAGGACCCCATATTGAAAACCTCTGCATTGAAGAGTACCTTGAAATCTTTAGATCCCAGGGGTAGCTTTTTTAATTAATGATGAAAATTATAGTAGT
This sequence comes from Gymnobelideus leadbeateri, assembly GCA_011680675.1. Lineage (NCBI taxonomy): Eukaryota > Metazoa > Chordata > Mammalia > Diprotodontia > Petauridae > Gymnobelideus > Gymnobelideus leadbeateri. The sequence goes on from WOXC01001072.1 coordinate 159,509, forward strand.
CAAAATTAGCACCAAGCTTTAAAGTTTGCAAAGCAGTCTACATATGTCATGTCATTACTTTTATCCTTATAACAAATCCTGTAAGGTAGGTGCTATTACTGTCCCCAATTTACAGATAAAGAAAACTGAGACTGACAGAGGCAGAGTAACTTGCCCAGAGTCACAACTATTAAGTTCCAAATGGATTTATTCTGACCATCTGATTACCCCCAGCCAGATCAAATATTCCTAATAGTTTCGACTGGTCCGCAATTATTGCCTTGAGCCAAGGTTCTCTGAGCAGATGTCTACATATGGGCAGCAGCATATAAACAGCTACCTGTAGACAGTTCTTCTCTCTAGGGCAGCTCAGGATCATCTTCTCCACTCTGTTTGGAAAGCTGCCCAAGAAAGTGTCTAATAACATGCCCCTAGATGAAGATGAACATCTGTGGAAAGATGGCACTTTCCATAAGAATTTAAAGGTGACCAGCTTAACATTTCTTTCCCTCCTCCTCCTTACTTGGGGCCTAGGGGAAATGGCTATTTTAAAATGCAAATGTGGGGTCATAAGTATTTTTAAATGTTTAATGAAAGTAAAAGAGGGTCTCATTTAATATGCAAATATATATTACAAATCATCAAATGCAAATATTATAAAAAAGTATAATCTGCGAATCCGTTCTGGGCACCATGGTTTAAGAAGGACATTAATAACCTGAAGTGCCCAGAGCAAGGCATCCAGGATGGTGAGGGGCCTTAAGTCCATGAACTATGAGGATCAAACAAAGGTACTGTGTATGTTTAGCCTGTGGAAGAAAAGACTGAGAGGTGCATGATCGCTCTCTTCAAATATCTGATGAACTGTCATATGAAGGAGGGATTTGACAGGTTCCATTTGTCCCTAGAGGGTAGAACCAGTAGCAATGAGTGAAAGTCATTAAGAAGCAAATTTAGGTTTGATGTCAAGAAATACTCGCTAACAGCGCTATCCCCAAATGGAAATGCTTGCCTCTGAGAGGCGGTAGGTTACCCTCTTTGGAGGTCTTCAAGCACAGGCAGGAGAACCATTTGTGGAGTATGTTATAATGAGGATTCCTTCGTGTATGGGTTTGAATGGAGGTTAATTGATGATCAAAAAGAGGGAGGAGGAAGAAATGGGTGCGGAAATGGAAGAGAGAGCATAGAACTGAGGAGGAAAGGAACTAGTTAAGACCTATTGGCTTATATTCTTTTTCTCTCCCTTTCCAGCCTAAAAGAACAAATAGACAAAGAAGTTTCCATGTCACAGCAAGAAAACCAGAATTTCTAGAGTAGAAAACCAAGATTGTAAAGGACCTGTGAAGTCAGCATAGTTCAGCCAGTAGCCAGAAATAGCCATACAAGAAAAAGTTTTCCCCTTTCAGAGACCAGAAGAAGAAACTAGAGGCAATAAGTAACTTTAAAAGACTACTGGATTGATCAGAAGAACAATAATCCTGACAGTCAGTCCCTTAGAGGAGAGGCCTACAGACTAAAAGGAAGTAATATCAGAGAGTATTGGAAAGACTGGTTCAGATTTAAACTTAGGATGAAATTGCTTATGACATTATTAATACATAGTTTAGTCCTTGAATTTCTTTAAATTGTCGTAAAGTTTTATCATATATTGAACCATCCATATGTGGTAGTCTGTAGTAGATAGGTAAAGGGAAAACATTGTCCAAGAAGCCTGAGAAAGAAGGAAAATGGGGATCCAGGAGCTTAAGGATATATCCATGCTTTTTTTTTAAGCAATTGGGGTTAAGTAACTTGCTCAAGGTTACACAGCCAGTCATTATTTATGTGTGGGTGCTCATTTTCTGATCCATGCTTTATTTTTAACTATTGGATGGTTGCAGCAAACAGTGAACCAGAGCTCCAAAAAATAAAGAGCTAAGATAGGAAATCCAAAAGGGAGATGTTTCCAAGATTCCTTTGGCCACCTCATTAGAGGTGGAAATGCAACTGTCAAGAAAAGGATCAGGAAAAGTAGAGTATAACAGCCACATAATCAATGATCAGCATCACAATGCCACAAGCAACAGCTTCACTACCATCATCATCATCATGATCAGCAGACATTTATCATCACTTCAGCCTCACCACCCCCATCATCTTCATCATTCACTGTTTTGTACCCAGTAAGCACTTAATAAATGATTTTTATTCATTCATTCATCACCACCACAATCATTTTCATCATTGTCACCAGTACCAGTGCCATTATTAGACACCTTAGCTCTATAGATACTGGTACTGAGTGATCAGAGATCTGACCTTGCAGACCTGATACCCTAGCACACAAGATAAAAACAACAAAAGAATGTCAAGATAGGGGGGCGGAGCCAAGATGGCGGAGTAGAAACAGCTCTTCCAAGCCTCTCTGCCCCCAGATTCTCCACAAACTATGTAAAAAAAGACTCTGAAAAACTTCTGGAGCCCCAGCACCCACAGAACGACACAGAGAAGCTAACCTCCCGCTGAGGACAGCCCAGCACCCTGCAGGAAGGACCAGCGCAGTGGTCTGGGAGCCGGCAGCGCGCTGAGCGCAGGAGCCGAGCCGAGCCCAGGTCCACGTGAGCCGAGGTTTTAGCCCCAGGGCGGCAGGGCCAGCAGCCGGCTGGAGGAACCCCAGAACACCAGGAACTGTGGAGATTCCAGAATTATCAACATAGACTTGCCTAGGACAAAGTAAGAGGTTAGTGTCCTATGGACTTTGGGACCTGTATTTGGGGAATGCGTCAGCTCCCTCCCCTGGGGGCTAGAAGCTGCTGAGGAGACACGCCATTGTGTAGTTTTCAGAGGCATTTCCGGCTCCCAGCCTACAAATCGTGGGGAGATCCAGCGATCAGTCTTGGGGGGTAATCGCTCTTGCTTTAACCTCCCTGGATCTGGATTGTGATCTAGGGTGGAAGTTGTGGGTGGGTTTACAGCTTGCCAGAAACGGAAGTTGCCCCCCACACGTTCGGGACGAAAATTCCTCTAGCTGGCCTTAAAGCCATAGTGTGGCAACAAGCCCAAAAGTCAAGCAATTAAGTGGCAACATGCCAAGGCAAAGGAAACAGAAAAATGCAACCCTAGACTCCTATTTTGGGGGCATAGAGCGGGAAAAGGACTGTGAGGTCAGAAGTCCTGCTCCAAAAGCCCCAGGGGAAAACATGATGGTGGTTGCAGGCCATAGAGGACCTTAAGAAGGACTTTAAAAATCAAATAAGAGAAGTGGAGGAAAAATTAGAAAGAGAAATGAGAAGGATGCAGGAAAAGTATGAAATGAGGGTCAACAGCCTGACTGAGGAAAACAACACCTTAAAAAATAGACTAACTCAAATGGCAAAGGAGGCCCAAAAGGGCAATGAGGAGAAGAATGCCTTAAAAAGTCGAATTTGCCAGATGGAAAAAGAATCTCAAAAGTTCACTGAGGAGATTCATTCCTTCAGAGTTAGACTGGAGCAAATGGAAGCTAATGACTTTATGAGAAATCAAGATGCTGTTAAGCAGATCCAAACAAATGAAAGATTAGAAGGCAATGTGAAATATCTCATGGGAAAAACCACTGACCTGGAAAATAGATCCAGGAGACAATTTAAAAATTATTGGACTACCTGAAAGCCATGATCAAGGAAAGAACCTAGAAATCACCCTTCAAGAAATTCTCAAGGAAAACTGCCCTGATGTTTTAGATCCAGAGGGCAAAATAGAGGTTGAAAGAATCCACCGATCACCTCCTGAAAAAGATCCCAAAAAGAAAACTCCCAGAAATATTATAGCCAGGTTCCAGATCCCCAGATCAAGGAGAAAATACTCCAAGCAGCCAGGAAGAAACAATTTCAATATTGTGGAAACACAATCAGAATAGCCCAGGACCTGGCAGCTTCTACACTGAGGGATTGAAGGGCATGGAATATGATATTCCAGAGGGCAAAAGAACTGGGAATGAACCCAAGGGTCACCTACCCAGCAAAACTGAGTATTTTGTTTCAGGGGAAAATATGGTCATTCAGTGGAATAGAGGACTTTCAAGCATTCTTGAGGAAAAAACCAGAGTTGAATAGAAAATTTGACATCCAGACGCAAGAAGTAAGAGATGCCTGAGAAGGTAATCAGGGAAAAGAAATCAAAAGGAACTTATCAAAGTTGAACTATTTACATTCCTATATGGAAAAGCAATATCTGTGACTGATGATATCTTTCTCACTATGAAAATAATGGAAGAAGGGGGTGTGGTCATATGAATACATATGTGAATGTGTGTGTATATGGCTACAGTTATATATGGATAGAGGGCATAGGTTGATTTTGTTGGGAAGGGAGAGTACTCAAGGGATGAAATTATGAGGTGAGAGAGGAAAGTGGCAAGAGGAGATGGGGAGAGACATGGTAGGGTAAACTATCTCATGTAGGGGAAGTGGGTGCAAAGGAGGGGGAGAATAAGGAAGGCTAAAAAGGCAAAACCACATTCACATTGAATTTGGTTCAGGGAGAAAATGACATACATACTAAATGGGATATCTCAACCTGCAGCAGGATAGGGGAAGGGGGATGAGAGGAGGGATGATGGATGGGAGGGCATCCTTGGGGTGAGGGGAGGTTGGAAGTACCCACTATAGAAGAGGGACAGGATCATGTAGGGAATGGACCAGGTGGGGGGTGGGATGAGTGGGAGGGAATTATAAGCAGCCTTGTACAATATATCTACTATGATAATGTTTTGCATAGCTAGACATGTACAACATATACTGAATTACTTATCTCCCAAGAAGGAATGGGTGACAAGGGAGGAAGGAAATGGATCTGAAATTCGAGGTCGTAACATTAAATGTTTCAAATATATATATAAATACTATTATTAATACTCTTTTGCCTATAATTGGGAGATAAGATGTGCAGGCATTGGGACACAAAGATTCATCTTCCTCTAATGGAAAAGTCGATGGGGGTATGGGAGAAGGTATGGGAGAGAGCAGATTGGAGGAAGCCATATCTTGTGGGACTGCTATTCTGGGAGGTTGGGTAGGGGAATAATGGGGGGGAAATGATTGTAACTCAAAATCTGGCAGAAATGAATGATGTAAAACAGAAGTTAATAAAGTATTTGTTTAAAGAAAAAAAAAAAGAATGTCAAGATAACAAAGCTTTCAAAAGGGTAAGATTCTCATGTATCATTCCTTTCTGCTTCACCTCCACCCCAAGCTATGTAGTTGGGTCATCTCTAACTAGATTTGATAATTTACCAGGGACTGAACCAAAGAGAATAATCCTGCCTTCACTGCAGGAGACAAGATAAAAGATTCTTCCTAGCTTTACTCTGTTTCCTTGAGCTATGACTCTCAGTCGGTCCCATATTCCCCAAAGGCTGTGTTGTTTTTCCAGACTTACATGGTAGAGTTGCTTATGTCTGTACGGGTTGCTATGATGATGATACATGGTGTAGTAGTAGTTGTTGTCATTACGGTAATAATAGTAAATAATATTTATATAGCATTTCAAGTTTATAAAATTATATAGAGGGTCTCCCAAAAGTCTTAGCATAGTTTTAAGCTGTAATAGATTATACATGTCTGTGTGTTTATAGATCTAGATAGAGAAAGAGATGTATTTGTGTATATATGACATATGTAAGCTATTGTACCTGAAAACTATGCAGACTAAGCCACATGTATCCATAAACACACATGTGTATGTACATATATATACTATAAACATACAGTATATAACATTTATGTATTGTATTGCATGTATACAAAACACATATATGTGTTGCGTATATGTGTGCATATAATGTGTATGTATATATGCATATACACATATTGATTAAACATTACACATTTCATCCTAATAATAATCCTATGAGATAGGTAGGTGCTGTTGGGATTGAGAGAAATTGTGACTTGCTCAGGAGCACCAGGAATTTACTAAATATTTATTATGTCCCAGGCACTATGTCAGGGGTTGAGGGCACAAATAAAAGCCAAAAAAAGATAGCCCCTTCTTTCAAGGATTTTTCCATTTTAATGGGGAAGACAGGGCACAAAGAGGAACTGAAAAGCAGGGCTGGTGAGGGAAGGTATCCTGTTAGGAGATATGGCGGTAAAGTCTGGCCAGTCAGGAGCCAGGCTGGGAAAGAAATGAAGGTTGGCCCACCCAGGCCCCTCCCCAAAATGGAGGCTGCAGAAGGAACTTATCCATGGGAAAAGGGATCTGGCATAGTGAATGGATGTCCATTAAGAAAGGTTCCAGAGTGAGACTGCCGGGAAGACATGGTGTTGAAATCAGGCAGGTTAGAAGATCAGTGGGAAAGAGAATGAATGTTGGCTCATAAATGTCTGAGGCAGGATTTGAATTCAGATCTTCCTGATTCCAAGCCTATCTACACTATATGCTATGAAATATGCTCTATCTGGTATAAATAGATCCAGAATTTGGAATGAGAGGAGCTGGGTGCTAGTTCTCTCCCTGTGTGAACTCATAAGCCAGGTAACCTCTTTGGTTCTTAGTTTCTTAATCTATAAAAATCCAAAGGTTTGGACTAAATATCCTCGGCAATCCCTTCTAGCTCTGAATCTGTGTTTCTGTGTCTTGTTAAAAATTAGACATATCAGCTAAGTTTGTCTCTCTAGACAATAGGATTACTGCAGGAGCCATCCAAATGAAACAGACAGTCCAACAGTCTGAGAAGGCATTCCGCAGGCTGCTGAGGATCATCTGGGATGATCTGCAAGCCCATCTCTCCCTCACGTCACATAATTACCCAAGAACACAAGCAAAAGGATGATCTACTTGTAAAATTTTACCCGCAAACATATGTCCAGACATACGCAGACACAAGGGTAACCCACACAGAAGAGGCAATAGAAAGAACATGGGCCTGCAGTAGAAAGACTGACATTCAGATTCTAGCACTGGCTCTTAATACGGACACATGAACCAAAACAGGTTTTAGAAAAGATGTAACTATTTGTCTTCCAACAACCTAGAGAAAAACCCAGAAAAACAATGATGCTCAAGACTGCTAATGCCAGTCAGTTAACAAGCTTAATTACTTAAACACTTATTATGTTCTAGGCACTGTTGGTACTAACTATCCTAGTAAGACTGTGCCCACCTAGGCAGTGGGACCTCAGACAAGTCACTTACCCTCTAGATAGGGTCTTAACCATTTTTATATCACAGATTTCTTGGACCATCTGGTGAGGTCTATGGACCCCTCCTCAGAATAATGTTTTTAAATGCATAAAATACAATACATAAAATTACCAAGGAAAAGTTTTTTTTTTAATTAAAGCATACAATGTTAAGAAATCTTGCTCTAGGGTCTCCATTCCTCACCTTTAAAGTGGAAATAATATGTAATCTATGTCACTGGGTGATTACGAGAAAAGTATTTTGTAATATATAAGTACCTAAGATGGGCCCTCAAGCTCACATACACCTCAACACTCAAATACTCAGTGGCAATGCACACACACAACATATGTTCCTATGTATATAACTGACCCCTCACACATATATACAAGTACCTGCATAAAAACATACTCACAGTATGCATACTCACCCAGGATACCGGTACTAGTAGTCACATGACTGTTACATGCATACATGAGTATATACACAAAAAACATGCCATCAGGAGCCATACACTGCAAAACATATTCAAAACTAAACATGTTGACACGTTCGCAAGTACTTATCCACCTGAATATTTGCAGAAGCACACATTTACACACATGCCTAAATATGTACATGTATGTATGTGTGTGTGTGTGTGTGTGTGTGTGTGTGTGTGTGTATCCTTGAACACCCATATAAGTATAGACTGAAATCAATGCAGCAAAGGCTCATGGGCAGAACCTTTACAAAGGCAGGAAAACTGAGATTGTTCCAGAGTACTAAAATTTAAAAGGTACACAAATTTATTTCAGATGAACTTCTTTCCCACCTCTTCCATGGGTGGCAGCCTCCCACGGAGCAGCTTCTGGTTCCCCAGGACTTCCCCACTGAAGACCAGTGTCCCGCCTTGTCTGCCTCACGGCCCCACCCCACCCCAATTATAGGACTTTTCTCCTAAAGACCTGGTGTGGAGGAAGAAGCAGAGAAGGGGGTCTTCCCACTGCCCATGGTTGACTTAAGGGCACATTTAATACCTATGGTCCACAGCACCCAAATTACAGGTGGTAGGTCTGCCCATAAGTGTATACAGCTCGTATATGGTCCTTCCCACATACCAGTATCTACACAGTTGCACAAAAATGCAAACAGCATGGGCACACACACACACACACACACACACACACACACACACACACACACACACACACATGCACACGCTGTTCTCCCTATTTCTTCCACTGCTCCCGAGGCATACAATTCCGCTGAGCCAGGCCTTCCAGTGCTGTCGAACCTAATCCTCCAAGATGTTTCCTTCTGCTTCAGTTTCCTGTCTTCAGCTGTCAACAGTTCCAGCCCATCATCTCTCTAACTGTCTCGTTTAATATCAGTAGTATAGATCTGGACATTGTCTGAATCCCCATCTCCGTCTCCAGCATCTGTCTCTGTCCCACTTACCTCTCTTCTTGGGTTGGTTTTCAGCATTTTTGCTCCACTAAGAGGAGGGCACTGGCAATTTCCCTTCTTGCCGTGTTTACTTTATGTCTTTGCCCAATATCTATTTGTCATTTTTATTGCATTTCTCTCCATCCGCATTCATCTTCAGGCGAGGCCTTGTCCTTAGCATTTGCCTTATGAATAGAGAATAGGATGCTTCATGGAGCTAAGAATTTATGGGCAAAGAATCTTCTGTGTCACCGAGTCACTGGTTCCAACTGAACCCAGCTTGGTGGAGAACAGCAGAATATGGTCAGTATTCACCAGTGATAATAATACAATACAGAATCAGCAACACAATGCAGTAAATAAAGCACTGTTCTTGATGTTGGGTTTGAATCCTCATTCTAATACCTTAGATGTCAGACTTTGGGAAAATCAGTTCGCTTCTCAAAGCCTTGGTTCTTCACCTTTATTTTTTTCTTTTTCTTTCTTTCTTTTTTTTTTTGGAGGGCAATTGGGGTTAAGCAACTTGCCCATGGTCACACAGCTAGTTTTGGTGTTAAGTGTCTGATTCTGGATCCGAACCCAGGTCCTCCTAACTCCAGGGCCAGTGCTCTATTCACTGTGCCACCTGGCTGCCCCAGCTCTTCACCTTTAAAACAGTGATAATGGGGGGCAGCTAGGTGGCACAGTGAATAGATCACCGGCCTTGAAGTCAGGAGGACCTAGGTTCAAATCTGGTCTCAGACGCTTGACACTTAACTAGCTGTGTGACCTTGGGCAAGTCATTTAACCCCAATTGCCTTGCCTTCCTCACTCAAAAAAAAAAAATAAAAGAATTAAAAAAAAAGAACATGTTTGGGGCGGCTAGGTGGCACAGTGAGTAAAGCGTCGGCCCTGGAGTCAGAAGGACCTGAGTTCGGATCCAACCTCAGACACTTAACGCACACCCAAACAAAAACCTAGCCGTGTGACCTTGGGCAAGTTACTTAACCCCAATTGCCCTCCAAAAGGCAAAAAAAAAACAAAACCCAGTGAAAATGATACTTTGATTACCTATCTCACAGGATCGTGGTGAAGAAAATAAACCATACAGGGTAATGATGACATGAATTATTTTATTATTTTATCATCATTTATGTTTATTATTATTATTTATTATTACTTTTGCAAAATGTTTGCATGTTTTTTTCAAATCATGAATTATTGTAATTACTGATGATGTTCAAAGGGCTTTCACATCCATCATCTCATTTGATCCCCACCAAAACCCTATGAGAGAGTCTACCATCCCTCAGAGGAGGGATAATCTTCATTTTACAGGTAAGGACACTGAGTCCCAGAGAGGTAGGGTGAATGGCCCAAAATCACAGATCAAGTTAATTAGAGAATTAGAGGCTCTCAGAATTAGAAGGAACCTCTAGTCCAGCCCATTCCTGAATAAGAATCCTTCCCTTTAATCCATTAAGCAGCAAGGACTAGAATTCCTAGTCATGTGCTACTTCTATTAAATGATGGCACTCATGTCCATATGAGAGTGGGGAAGCAGAACAGAGCAGAACTGGATGAGGTCCATAGGATGAAAGGTGGCAAATTGGAATCTGTGTCAATAAGTATAAAGCTGAGCACAAAGAGGAATAAAAAGCCATTTCCCTGCCAATCTGAGCTTAAATTGTAGCAATGTAGGTTTAGGTTAGACAGGAAAGGGGGTTTCCCAGCTGCTTGCATTGCAAATCCCTGAAGTAGGGGATCTGAGAGTTAATGTGGAATTTCCCATTTCTAGAGATGCTTAACAGCAAGACAAAGTCCTACTTCCTCACCTCCAAAAATACTATAGAGTGAAGGGAGAGGGACGTGCCTAGAGCAAAAGCAAGGCACTAGATGACCTCCTGCATAAGAATTCAAGGTCATTTTTCCTTAGAAGATCTAGGCCCCTGAAATACTAGCCCAGAGTAGGAGATGCCCACTATTCTCCCTCCCTTAACCTCCAAGCTGGAACTCCTCTGCCCAGAAAAGCAGCAAATCACCATTCACTATAGCCAGGAAAAATGACACATGGAGTCATTCAATGTTAGAAGTGGAAGGCATATTAAAAGATTATGTTATTCAATCATTGCATTTAACAATTGGAGAAACTGAGGCCCAGAATGTGAAACTGACTTTCCCAAGGTCACACAATGAGTCTAGGCAGAGGTACAACTGGATCCAGATCTTCTAATTCCCAGCCTAGTATTCACTATGCCATACTGCAGTATGGCACAATGGATAGAAAGCCAGCCTAGAAGACCTGAGTTCATGTCCTGCTTCTGACTGTGTGACACTGGGCAATTTATTTATCAATGCTTTAGGCATCTCTCTGAGATGACAAATTGCAGAGAAGGTGCCACCCTGCAGTGGTAGAAAAATTTCCCTCACTTGGGAGTTCCCTACACCAATGAAATAACAAACCCAGGCCCTCTTCTTACTTCCCACACTTCGACCATCATAATAAATGACAGTCAGGGAGGTTGGGTTAAGGGACATATATAAGGGGCCTTCAGGAGAGCTCCCCTCCCCTCCAGGCACTTTCTCCCCTTTCATGAGTTACCTAAACCAGGTTGGTAAATAATTCATATTTTTGTCTTTCTTTTCTATTTAGTTTTCCATGGCCTATCATTTGTGGTTCCAGCACCAGGGCAATTTTCTGACTCACTGAATGATTTGACTCTTTTAAAAACATCTCAGCTCACCAAAGGATTTTCTCCCCAGCGAAAATACATCAACTGGCTTCTCCTCATTCCTCAACTGTGATATTGTTGCCGGGGCTAAATGTTATTTAAATGTATTTACATACCAGGCCACGATTGGTCTGCAAAGAGGCAGACAAAAAGCAAGCTTGGGCCACGGAAATGAATTGCAAGCCGAAAGTGACCTCAGCTTTTAGCAGTGAGGTTAAAGACACTCCAGCACAAACAAGATGAAATTACAATATTTTCTTGATTCAAAAACAACTTGATGGAAACATCTTAGATTCAAACCCAATTGCTCTCACTAGAGATAAGAAAAAAAAAATTTTAAATGGCTCTCTTGATAAGAGCCAATGCATCTCTCTCTCTAATTGCATTCAGCTTGACCCTCCCTCCTGATTAAATGCCTATAATTTTTCTCCCAGCGTGTAATTTTTTAATTATAATATGTTTGAAGAACATCAAAATTGTTTGGCTGTTTGCAGGAGGTGGGGAGTGAGTTGTTGACAGAAGAGTCAAACCGTTTCTTCTCTGATCTGCTAGGGGGACCTCAGCGGGAGCTTGATAAATATTAATTGATGATTATGACAGAGGTGTCCCTTGGTGGATGGATGTGGGCGGTGGGGGAAGCTTGAAGAGAGGTGTGAGCAGAAAGGAGAAAGGCTGGAATTCTATGCGTAGAAAATTCTTGTTGCATCCTCTCGTTTGGGTTGGCGAAAGATGGAGAGGAAAGACATCAGATTGTCTTTCCAATTTCCATTTGCCATAGTGAAATTTCTGCTCAAATACCTCTAATGAGTTGGCCTGGTCCAGTGCTTTCTGGAGAACAGGGTTGGGAGCAACACATGAAAAATATTTCACTGAATGTTCTTTATTTGGGGAAAACATTTTTCCCCCATAGTACACACACATAGAAAGCAAACCAATATGTGTCATTTTGGGAACCAAGTAAAATAAAAATCTTAGAAAGTATGGGAGACAGGAACAACAACAGAAATATTGATATAAGCTTTCATCAGGATTATAAGATATGATATGATAGACTTAAATCTCCCAAATTCAGTTAAATATAAATAAGCCCTTCCTGACTGCAGAGCTCAGCAGCACAAGAACAAATCTTTCTGGATGACCTTTAACAACAGCCTCCATTGCCTAAAGGTCTCTTCTTCCTGAAGGCAGGGGGATAGACTTGACGACTAGCAGAAGGACCATTCCTGTCCAAGGAGTCTGTAGGGCTGTGTCTCTGTAGACATGACCTGAAGGTTCCTTTGCCTTTTCTCTTCCTGTTACCATATAGTCTAGGCCATGGACTATCCCCCCTCCCACCTTAGGTCAACAGTCTGACCTGCAGACCTGAAAAGGATACAGAATTGCCAGTTCAATTTACCTAAAACTCATGGAGCCTGAAAGCCTGTCTCTACATTGACATACAGCTAATCTAATACAAATTGATTTCAGTTTTTAAATCCAAGCAAGTCAAGAAATTGCAGCAGGTTGGGTGGGGGAAAAGAGGGAGATATTGCTTTGTTTGCCTGCCATAGGACTTCTCTTTCCTGTCATAGGGTTTCTCTTGTCCTACAAGCATGTTCAAGATATCGCTTGCTCTAGTCCCATTATTACAAATTTGTTACTCCTACACCCTGCCAAATTCAATTCTGGAGTCCAGTGCATCCTTAAAGATTCAGAATTCTGGCTGAGAATTCACCACCAGGCTAGCTGGGTTTGGGTTCAAAGAAGTTTTTGAAACAGAATGAGATGGCTTCTCCAAAGCAGACTGGGAATCATCATCATCATCATCATCATCATCATCATCATCATCATCATCATCATCATCATCATCATCATCATCATCACTTATTGAACACCTCTCTCTGTATAGGGCACCTGTTAGGTACTCAGAAAGTAAAGTGATATAAGACACAATCAATCAACAAGCATTTATTAAGTACTTACCACATGCCAGGCATGGGAAACACAAATACAATAACCAACACACTTCCTGCCTTTAATTCAATTAAATTCAAGGTGCATTTATGGAGTGCTTTCTATGTTAAGGAACTGGGCTAGGTGCTGGGGATACACATGTGAAAAACCGCCATGGTGCCTGCTCTCAAGAAACTTACCATCTAACTTCTCCAATGGAGAAGACAAACACACACAAAGATAGAAGGAGAGAGACAAAGACAGAGGAAGAAGGGAGAGACAGAGAATGAGAGAGAGAGGGAGAGAGGGAGAGAGGGAGAGAGAGACAGAGACAGAGAGAGAGACAGAGAGAGAGAGACAGAGAGACAGAGACAGAGAGACAGAGACAGAGACAGAGAGAGAAGTTAGAACTAAATGTATAGGAGAGTTCCAAGAGGCAAGGGAAATGAAGAAAGAATAGATCATCTTCTCCTTGCAGGATCATGGACAAAATAGCCCCTCAGCTGGGGCTTTGAAAAGGAACAGTTGTCAACAAGCGAAGAAGCAAGAATCCATCATAGGCACTAGTGACCACACACATAAAAACATGGTGACAGGAGAGGGATGTAAAATATGCCACCTTAAGGATCATAGATTTAGATCTATAAGAGACTTTAGAGGTCATCAAGTCTAACCCCTCTCATTCTCTAGATCAGAAAATTGAGAACAAAAGAGAGCACATGACAGTGGTCACAATGCTAGCACAGCTGAGGTGGGCCTTGAACCAGGGTCTTCTTGACACCAAGTCCTAGTCTCTATCTATTATACCACACTGCCTCACCTAAGGGCCTTATGATTGAGTTTGAGGTAGATAGCAATAGAGACAGAGATAAAAACAGACACAGAGAGAGATACAAAGATAGAGATGGAGACAGAGATGTGGATGATCGAAATATATGGCGGCAGTATACAAGACCCTACATGGACAGTGTAAACCAGTGATATCAAACTCAAATAGAAATGGAGACAATTGGAATGACTGGACAAGTCATATGACTGTAATGGAATACTATTGTGCTATAAAGAAATTATGGGCAGGCAGACTTCAGGAAAACTTGGAAAGACTTATATGAATTGATACTGAGTGAAGTGAGAAGAACCGGGAGAACATTGTACATAGTAACAGTCACATCATGTGATGATTAACTTTGATAGACTTATCTCTTCTTAGCAATGCAAGGATCTAAGTCAACTTCAAAAGACTCATGACGGAAAATGCTCTCCACATCCAGAAAAAGAAGTGTGGAATCTGAATGCAGATGGAAGAATATTATTTACTCTCTTTTTTTGTTTCTTCTTTCTTGTGGTTTCTCCCATTGGTTCTAATTCTTATTTACAACATGATTAATGTGAAAATATGTTTAATATCAATGTAGATGTAGAGCCTATATCAAATTGTACTCCATCTTGGGATGGGAGGAGGGTAGAGATGGGAAGAAAATTTGGAACTCAAAATCTTATGGAAATAAATATTAAAAACAAAAAATAAATAAATTTTTAAAAAGAAAGAAATGGGGGCCATTAAACACTACATAAGGACCCCTGTGGATCAGACATTGTCTTTGAAAAACACATATTAAAATTTATGTTCTATTGTATTTTTATCTATTTTGTTAAATATTTCCCAATCATACTTTGATTTGGTTTAGGCATCACCACGGTGTGAGTATACATTTGGCACCTCTGATATAGACTACAAGTCTTAAAGAGTTCAGAAAAGAGAGAGAACACAGAGATAAGCAAGCAGCAGCTCCACAGAGGAGCTTAAAATCTGGCTATGGAAGACACTTCGATAAGCCAAGAGACGGAGGATGGGCATTTTAGGTAAAGGAAACAGTTCAAGAGATAGAAGTAACAAGACATGTGGAGGGGAAAGTGAGTTACCCAGCCTGGAGGGACTGAGTTTGTGTTGGCACAGAGAGAACCCAGGAATTCTAAGTCTCAGTAAAGACTCTTTCCATAAAACTCCATTGTTGATGAAGTACTATTCTCTCTGACCTCACATTAGAGAACAGTGAGAAATAAGGCTACAAATGTAGGTTAGGGCCTAGAGAGTCCTTCCTAGCACATAGTAGAAGTATATGAAATACTTGCTTGATTGAATTGAATTGTTATGAAAGAAGCTTTTACAAAAACCCCAGTCACTTGATTGCTCTCTGACATTCTGATTCTCCTTGAGGGTATGGTGGTGGTAGAAAAAAGGGAAAGAGAGAAATAGATTGTATCTGTAAGGCTTTTCCTCCATGGGTGGTTGGGAAGCTTATGAAGACTCATCCTGGGCAAAGGGATAGAGGCAACAAGAACCAATAAATAAATGAAAAAATTGAGATTCTAGAGGTGCCTATGATGGATTCTTCTTGTGATGCCAGAGCACACCAGGTATCCCAATTCTCAGGATAGATTCTATCCAATAGACTTCATTGTTAAAGAAATAATAAGTTCTCTGACATTATTTGATTGACTATTGAGGTTTGCAAGAAGTAAATGGTATATCTTCATAGGTAATAGAAGATAGAAAAGTCTACCCAATGCATAGGGGAAATATGTAACTGGCTATGAGATGGTATATCCCCACGGTACCCTAGCATACTCAAGATGTCTGCTAGCATAGGTTCTTTGATTTGCTTTTCTAAAAGAAAATAACTTTAAAGGGGTCAACAAATCAGCACCCTGAACTTTAGAGAAAATATAAACAGAAATTACAAGCAGAAAATAATACAGACAGAGAAAATAACACAAATCAACAGGGCTTCTAGCTGTCTGACCAAAATTATATATGCAGTTATCAGAGGGAGAAGCACAAACATATGGGTTTTCAAAGCCGGGGAGCTCCTTAACAGCTACTCAGAGTCTCCTTTGGCCCAATCACTCAAACACTCTTCCAATGAATGAGCCCTGAAACAAAACCTCACCTCAAAGTATGTATATTCTCCTTCAGAGTCAGAGGGCATCACAATCCCCATGACTCACTGCCTAGTTACAAAATAACAAAAGGTGTGGGCTTTCCTGAAACACAAGCTTCACTTAATCAATTTTCTCTTGTTGGGCTCCACATGAAACCTATTAATGGGCAGGGAAGATCTTCAACTCTCATTAACATTACAGATGGGACATCACGGCCAAGCCATTATAAACTCTTTGAGTACAGGACCAGTCTTTGGTCTCTTTTTGTAACCCCAGTACTTAGCAGAGTGCCTGCACAGAGGAGTCAGGGTCTTAACATAACTAGCTGTATCATTCTAGATAAATCTCTCTTAACCCCTAATTAACTGCAGTCAATTACATAGGAGCCCAGATACATTATAGATGAATTGTTAATCTGTATTTGTGTCAAAAGTTGCCACACTTGTGTGATTACAGATAGTTGTTAAATTGCACCAGTGTTGAGAATTTCCATACTGTTATTTCCCTACACTGATGAAATTACAGTTCTGGACTAAAAAAAGTATACTTTGGGGATAGGGATGAGCACCCCATCCTCAAAAATCTGTTTCCCCCAACATCTATCCATGGTGCCTGAAATTTCACCTTTTAGCTATTTGGCACAATGGCTAGATCACTGGACCCAGAGTCAAGTAGACTTGAATTAAAATACAGCTTCAAATACTTAGTAGCTATGTAAACCCGGGCAAGTCACTTTACCTCTGTTCCCTTCCATATGTAAATGGGAATAATAATAGTACCTACTGAATGGTAAAATTTTCTCCAGATTAGGGAAAACTGGACCCAGGGAAATGAGTTGCCCAAAATCACACAGTTAATAAATAATGGAGCTAAAACTCAAATTCAGTCTCCTAACTTCACAGTGATCTTTCCATTCTGAAATTTGATGAGAGTTTGATTATATGGTAAGGGTCTGGATGGGGGGGGGGGGCCGGTTTGGATGTCTGGAGTAGACAAGGCAAGGTAAGGTCCCTGAATGGATCGCCTTGAAGAACCACAGGGGCATCATGGAGATTCTGTATGTCTGGCAGAAAGAGTAAGTACCACCCTCATCAAGCCAAGGAAGTGAAGGGTGGGCACCAAATATGAGGAAGTGCTGAGAAGATCTGGGGTGTGAATCTGACCTCTGACTTAACAGCTGTGCAACTATGGGCAAAGCAATTAACCCCTCTGAGACTCAGTTTTCTCTTTTGTAAAATAGTGTTAATAAAATCTGTAATACCTACATCACAGGATTGTTGTGAGGATCAAATGGGATTATGCAAAGTTCTTTACACACTTTAATGTGCTGTATAAATATCAGTTATAATTACTTCACAGCTTTGCTTAGGGCCCTAACTACAGAATCTCCCCACCCCCACCTCCATCATACACTTTTTTTAGTCCAGAATTATAATTACATCAGCATAGAGAAATATCAGTATGGAAATTCCTAACACTGGTACAGTTTAGCAACTATCTGTAATAATACAAGTACTCATTGCACAAATACAGATTAACTCATCTACTATCTATCTGTGGTCTTACATAATTGTCTGCAGTTTGTTAGAGGTTAAGTGATTTACCTATATTAACACAGTTAGGGTGTGTCAAGGCAGGATTCAGGACTTCCTGACTCCTCTATCTACTACATCAGACCACTTTTCCATAATCATCTGGGAGTGGAGGGGAGAAGGAAGATGAATGATAGATCCACAACGAAAAAGGGCTTTAAAGGCCATATATTCCAATCCCCTCATTTTATACATGAGGAAACTGAGGCCCAAGGAGGTTAAGTTACTTGTTCCAGATGATGCAAATAGAGGCAGAGTTTTCTAACTACAGAATCAGTGTGTTTTCCCCCCATAACTTGCTGCTTCTCAAAAAAGTAAAAGAAATTTTTACTACCTTGTACTAAATGGAGAGAGTTTATATTATGGAAATCATAAAAATGAAATAAATCAGATAATTAGTTAAGTGCATGTATTCATATAAGCTGTTCCTCATTACCTGAAATCCACACCTTCCTTATTTCTGCCTTTCAGCATCCTTATCTTCCTTCTCCAGGTACCACCTCCTAGAATAACAGGATCATGGATTTCAAGCTGGAAGGAACCTCAGAAGCCAGTTAGTCCAACCCTCTCATTTTATAAATGAGGAAATTAATGCCCAGAGAAGTTAAGTGATTTGCCCAGGGCCACACAGGTAGAAAATGCTGACATTGAGATGTAATCCCAGCTCTTCTTCCTCCAAATGAAGACCTCTTTCTCATAACATGTGCGTTTACCACATGCTTATATGCACATGCTTGTACCAACATTTCCCTGCTTCTGTGCACAGACACATGTGCTATCACAAGTGCTGGGCTCTGTCTCTGTTAAGCAGAGTTCCAAAGTGAAAAAATGGCTGTGCTGGGCCATCTTGGCAATCTGGCTCACTTGGTGGAGCACAATCGAACATCACATTCAATTAACCTCCATCCTCAAGTGGGCTCTCCATTGCTTTTGGGAAATGCAATTTAGGTCGTCCCAGTTAGGCTGGCTTTCGTTTACAAAATAACTCAACCTTTCAGTTGCACTCAAGACGAGATGCCCCCTGAGCAGGGGTGAAGGGGAATTGTGATGATGTCAAAGCAGCATTGAAGGGCATACAGTCACACATGGAGGGCACCTCCAACTAGAACCAAGGCTAAGTTAAAAATGAACCTTAGCTGCCTGGGGATTTCCTCCTGATAACCAGGCCTCTTGCCTCCTAGCTCCCCTGCTACCCTTCTATGGGTGGGCTTACTAAAAACCTAGGGTTTGGCTTTGTCAAAAACAAAGTAAACACACAGCAGCATTCCAGCTCCTGCCTTTTCCCAGTGTATACAAGAAGGAGAGGAAGGAATCAGCAGCTGGTTTTTCAGCTGAATCTCTTCCCTGCCATATGCCCTCCAATGTGTTGGCTTCTTGGGGCTTTTAAGGGCCCTCATGTTAAGAAGTTGAATGAGGCCAAGATGACAGTTTAGAGGCAACAACTTAGCCAGACTCTCCCAACATTCCCCTCTGAACAACCCTAAGATAATGCTTCAAATCAAATTCTGAAGGGGTAGAGACAGCAGAAGGTTGAGACATTTTTCCAACCTAACAACTCAGGATGTTAGCAGGATAGATCTGTAACACTGGAGTTGGGGCTGGCCCACAGTGTACAGCAGCAGCAGCTTCGTGTGCTCTTAGCACAGAGATAGTAAAGGGGTCAGACATTTAGTCAGAAACAGATTAGAGGGGATCCTCTCCTGGCACTGGGCGCAGCTGGTGCTTTTTGGTAACTCTGTTGACTATACACTGTTCTGGGTTACATTTCCAAGGCAGAGAGGAGTGCTTGTGACTGCAGGGGAGCAGGGGTCCTTCCTGATGCAGACCTGGTAAGCAGTGACCACATCTCTCCCTAGATCACACTATCTTGGAAGTGCCAAAACTTGAAGACACCAGAACTACTTCTAAAAATAGCACAAAAAAGACTAAAATTTAGTACAGTGCCTCTCAATCCCCAGGTGAGCAGAGTCCGACTTTAACATAACGTACAAAGTCAAGAAATAAGCTGGAAAAATTATCAAACAACAACAAAAATAAAATCTTGAGGGGCGGCTAGGTGGCGCAGTGAGTAACAGCGTCGGCCTCGGAGTTGGGATGACCCGAGATCAGATCCGGCCTCAGAAAATGAGCACCCACGCATAAATCAAATGACTAGCCGTGTAACCTTGAGCAAGTTACTTAACCCCAATTGCTTTAAAAAAAATAAATAAATAAAATAAAATAAAATCTTGACCATAAAAATGCTATTATAGTGGCAGGGAAGACCAAGGCAAAAACTCAAAAGAAGACAACAATGTGAAAATCCCAATAACCAAAAATCAAAGAAAAATGGTATTTGGAGAAAAACCTAACAAGAAATCCTGGAACAATTGTGAAAAGATAATTAACAACTTGTAAAATAGATGCAAAAACTACTAAAGAAAATGACACTTTAAAAAGCAGAATTGGTCAAATGGGAAAAGTGATATAAAATTTTACTGAAGAAAATAATTCTTTAAAAATCATAACTGTACAACAGGAAGGTAATTACTCCATGAGATATCAAGAAACAATAAAACAAAGTCAAAAGAATGAAAAAATAGAAGAAAATGTGAAAAATTTCGTCAGAAAAACATTTGACCAGGAATATAGATCAAGGAGAGATAATTTAAGATCTATTGGACTACCTAAAGGCCAATGATAAAAAAGGATCCTAGACATCATGTTTGAAGAAATTATAATGGAATATTGACCTGATATCTTATATTCAGTGGGTAAAATAGAAATTATTAAAAAAATCCATTGATCACCTCCTGAAAAAGATCCCCAAAAGGAAACTCTCAGGATATTTTAGTCAAATTCCAGAGCTCCACTTCAAAAAAAAAATATTGCAAGAAGCCAGAAAGAAATAATTAAAATATCATAGAACCACTGTCAAGATCACATAAGATTGGGGGTTGGAGCCAAGATGGCAGTGTAGAAGCAGGAAAATTCCGTGAGCTCCCCCTATAACCACCTCAAATACCTATAAAATATGACTCTAAACAAATTTTAGAGATGCAGAACACACAAAGTGACAGAGAGAAACAAATCTCCCACTGAAGGCAGCTTGGCAGGCCAGCAGGAAGGGTCCATCACAGCAAGCTGGGAACAGAGCCCAGCCCTGCTTGAGCCCATGGTTTTAGCCCCAGGGCAGCCCCGATCAACAGTGGTTGGATTAGACTTTGGGAGAGTGGATTACCAGCAACTGTGGTGGTTTCCAGAAATATCAACCCTTAAATGCTAAAGACAAAGTAAAGGGTCAGTTTAGAACTCTGTTGGAACTGGGGGGGGATGGAGGCACAATCTGGCCTCTTCTCCCAGAGTGAGAAGCAGTTGAGGCATGGCAGTCATGCAGCTGCCTCCATGTGGCTACTTCAGAGCTCCCAGCCCACAGATCATAGTGGGGACAAGGGACCACTCAGAGGATAAACACTCTTGCTTTAACCTGTCTGGATCTGGATCACAGTCTTGGATGGTGGTCCTGAGGTGTATGGGCAGTGAGCCAGAGCCAGTGGAGGCTTCTGAGAGGGCACCCAACTTATAGCTCTGGCAGCTGTGAAAATCCCAGAGATTTGGCACAAAGCTCTCCCCTCTGGAAGCAGAGTTCTATTGTGGCAAAGAGCTCAAAAGTCAAGCAATTGAGTTGCAACATGATCAACCAAAGGAAGCAAAGCAAGCACAGCAATCCAACTTTAGATTTCTTTTTGGGGGATAAAGCAGATCAAAGCATGGAACAGGAAGACAGTGAAGTCAAAACTCCTACACCAAAAGGTTCCAAGAAAAATATGAATTGGTTACAGGCCATGGAGGAGCTCAAGAAGGATTTTGAAAATCAAGTAGGAGAAGTGGAGGAAAAATTGGGAAGAGAAATGAGAATGATGCAAGAAAATCATGAAAAGACCATCAACAACCTGACTGAAGAAAATAACACCTTAAAATAGACTAACTCAATAGCAAAAGAGACCTAAAAAGTTCATGAGGAGAAGAATGCCTCAAAAAGTCGAATTTGCCAGATGAAAAAAGAATTTCAAAAGCCCACTGAAGAGAATAATTCCTTCAGAATTAGACTGGAGCAAATGGAACCTAATGACTTTATGAGAAATCAAGATACAATTAAACAGATCCAAACAAATGAAAAAATAGAAGGCAATGTGAAATATCTCATTGGAAAAACCACTGACCTGGAAAATAGATCCAGGAGAGATAATTGAAAGAATTCACCCATCACCTCTTGAAAAAGATCCCAAAAATAAAACTCCCAGGAATATTATAGCCAAGTTCTAGAGTTCCCAGATCAAGGAGAGAATATTACAAGCAGCCAAGAAGAAACAATTCAAATATTGTGGAAACACAATCAGGATAACACAAGATCTAGCAGCTTCTACATTAAGGGGTTGAAGGGCTTAGAATATGATATTCTGGAGGTCAAATTAAGGAGGATTAAAACCAAGAATCACCTACCCAGCAAAACTGAGTATCATGTTTCAGGGGGAAATATGGTCATTCAACAAAATAGAGAATTTTCAAGCATTCTTGATGAAAAAAAAACGGAGTTGAATAGAAAATTTGACATTCAAATACAAGAAGCAAGAGAAGCATGAGAAGGTAAACAGAGAAAAGAAATCATAAGGAACTTATCTAAGTTGATCTATCTATATATGCCTACATGGAAAAATAATTGTAACTGATGAAATTTTTCTCAGTATGACGAAAGTTGAAGGGAATACAAATGTGTATATACACACACATATATATATATATATGTGTGTGTGTGTGTGTGTGTGTGTGTGTGTGTGTATACACATACATACTTATGTCTATATAGGAGGGTATATGTGCATATGAATACAAATGTGAGTGTGTGTGTATATATGTGTACAGGTATACATAGACAGAGGGCACAGGATCAATTGAATAGGAAGGGATAATATTTAAAAGGTGAAATTCAGAAGTGAGAGAGGAATATAATGAGAGGATATGGGGAGAGACAGAATGGGGTAAATTATCTCATATAGAAGAGGCTAGGAAAAACTGTTACAATGGAGGGGAAGAACAGGAAGACAAAAGGGAATGGATCAACTTTATTCTCATTGAATTTGGCTTAGGGAGGGAATGACATACACACTAAATTGGGTATCTTGCCCTACAGAAGAGTAGGGGGAAGAGGATAAAAGGAGGGATGATGGAGGGGAGGACAGGTTGGGGAGAGGGTAGTTAGAAGCACACACTTTTGTAAGGGGACAGGATCAAAGTAGAGAATAGAACAAGTTGGGGAAAGGTATAGGATGCAGGGAAATATAGTCAGTCTTTCACAATATGTATATGTATATATACATATACATATACATATATATATATACATACTATGGAAATGTTTTGTGTAACTACACATGTACAACATATATTGAATTGCTTATCTTCCCAGTAACGATGGGTGACAAGGGAGGAAGGGGAAAAAAATCTGGAATTCAAAGTTTTCAAATCAAATGTTTAAAAAATATATTATTTTTTACATGCAACTTGGAAATAAGATATACAGGCACTGGGGTATGGAGATCCATCTTGCCCTGCCAGAAAGTTAGAGGGTGGATGGGGTATAATATAGGAGAGAGCAGATTGGGGGAGGGGGTATGTAGTGAGGTCACTGTTTTGGCATGGTGGGTAGGGGAAAGATGGGGAGAAGATTTATAACTCAAAATCTTGTGGAAATGAATAATGTAAACTAAAAATAAACATTTAAAAAAAAGATCACACAGGATTTAGCAGTTTCCATATTAAAGGAATAGAGGACATGGAAAAACGAAATTCTGGGAAGGCAAAGAAGCTAGGATTATAGCCAAGAGTAATCTATTCAGCAAAACTAAGTATAATCTTTCAGGAGGAAAATTGGATATTTAATGAAATAGATGACTTTCAAGAATTCCTGATGAAAATACCAGAGGAATTGAATAGAAAATTTGGCATTAAAACATAGGATCCAAGAAATACATAAAAAGGGAAACATAAAAGAGAAATCATAAGGGATTCAATAAGGTTACACCAGTTACTTTCCTATATATGAAGATGATATATAAATATTCATTAATATTCATTAGTAATATAAATTATAATATAATATATAAATAAAATACATATTTATTTAAATAAATAATATGTATAGATGATATACATTTGTTAAGAACTTTATCATTTATTAGGGTAGTTAGAAGCAGTCCTCATAGACAATAGGGCATGGGCATGAGTTGATTATATTGTAATGATTAAAGAAAAAGAAGGGGTGAGGAAGAGGAATGCACTGGAAGAAGAGTAAAGAGGTAGAATGTGGGAAATTATCTCATATAAAATAGATGTACAAGGAAGAGCTTTTACAGTAGAGGGGAAATGGAAGGTTGACAATGCTTGAACCTCACTTTCATCAGAATTGGTTCAAAGAGGGAATATACATGCACTTGCATATGCATGCAAATACACATACTTAACTATGTATAGAAATCAATCTCACCCACCAAATAAATAGGGGGAAAGAATAAGAGAAGGTGGGGGGAGGAGGTGATAAAGAGAGGGCAGATAAAAAAAGGTGGTGGTCAGAAGCAAAACAGACTTGAGGAGGGACAGAATAAAAAGAGAGAAAGAAGGATAAACAGAAGGAAATAGGATAGAGGAAAATACACAATTAATAATCATAACTATGAATGTGAATGGGGTGATCTCACCAATAGAATGGAAGTGGAGAACAGAATGGATTAGAAATCAGAATCCAACAACATGCTGTTTACAAGAGACACACTTGAAACTGATATACATGAAATTAGAATAAGCAGATGAAGCAAAATCTATTATGTTTCAGCTGAGGTGAAAAAAAGGCAGGGGTAGCATATGATTTCAGACAAAGCAAAAGCAAAAATAGGCCTAATTAAGAGAGAGAATCAGGCAACCTATATTTTGACAAAATGTCCCAATGTAGTAATATCAAAAATTTGTACAAGTTTCTCTGATAAAGTCCTCTTTTCTCAAATATATTGGTAACTGAGTCAAAAATTTTAAATAAGAGTCATTCCCTAATTGAAAATGGTCAAAAGATATGAACAGGGGCGGCTAGGTGGCGCAGTGAGTAAGAGCGCCGGCCTCGGAGTTGGGATGACCTGAGATCAAATCCGGCCTCAGAAAATGAGCACCCACACACAAATAATGACTAGCCGTGTAACCTTGAGCAAGTTACTTAACCCCAATTGCTTTAAAAAAAAAAAGATATGAACAGATAATATTCAGAAGAAATCAAAACTATCTATAATCATATGAAAAAAAATCCTCTAAATCACTATTGATTAGAGAAGAACAAATTAAATCAACTCTGAGGTACCACCTCACACCTATCAGAAATGATGAAAGGGATGAGAGAAAATAGGTAAACTAATGAACTGTTGAGGGGATTGTGAATTGGTCCACCCATTCTGGAGAACAATTTAGAACTATGCCCAAAGGACTATAAAATTGTGCATCCCATTTTATCTGATAATACTGCTCCTAGGTCTGTACTCCAAAGAGATCAAAGAAGAAAAAAGACCTATATGGACAAAAATATTTATAGCAACTCCTTTTGTGGTGGCAAAGAACTAGAAATTGAAGGGAATGGCTGAATAAGCCGTAGTACATGATTGTGATGGAGTACTATAAGAAATATGTGATGGAGTGCTATAAGAAATGACTAGGGAAAGTGTTCCACAAAAAACATGGGAAAACCTATATGAACTGGTGCAAAGTGAAGTGAGCAGAATTAAGAACATTATGCACAGCAAAAGCATTGTTGTAATGATGACCAACTGTGAAAGATTTAGTTATTCTGACAAATACAGTCATCCAATACAATTCCAAAGGACTCATGATGAAAAATGTGGTGCTCCCCTCCAGAGAAAGAACTGATGAACTGAGTGTAAATTGAAGTACAGTTTTCTCACTTAATTTTCATTGCTTTCTTGTGATATGGCTAATAGAGAAATATGTTTTGCATTATTTTACATGTATAACTGATATATTGCTTGCCTTCACAGTGGGTAGGGGAGGGGTAGAAGAAAGGATGAGAATTTGGAACTCAAAAAAAATTTTAAAGAATGCTAAAAATAAATAATAAATAATAAATTTGCTTTAAAATATACTTTTAAAAAAGTTGAATGAGATGTGTCCTGGTTTGGAAGGCTCACCAGGATCCTTTTTCTTGTAGACTCCACAGATCAGTGTAGAGCTGGGGTTAATTTTTTTGTGTGTCCTGTATCCTTCTGGTGATCTGATGAGGCCCATGGACCCATTCTCAAAATAATGTTTTAAATGCACAAATTAAGATACTTAGGATTTCAAAAGAAGTAAATTATATAGATCTCTATATACACATGTATACATATATACACGTGTACATATGTATACATGTGTATATAGAGATCTATATCTTTGGTAGTTTATGGAGGTAGTTGTGAGATACACACAGTAGATAGATAAATAGATGTGTGCATATACATAGATAGATTGTGTATGTATACATACATATGTTGCTGTTGTTGTTCAATCATGTCTAACTCTCTGTCACCCTATGGAGTGTACCATCCAAGGGGTTTCTTCAGCAAAAATATTGGAGTGATTTGCCATTTCTTTCTCCAGTGGATGAAGGGGGGAAAAGTCTAAGAGACTTGCCCAAGGTCATGCAGCTTAATAAGTGTCTGAGGTCATATTTGAATTTTGGTCTTCCTGACTCCAGGCACAACCCTCTATCCATTGAACCATGTAGCTGCTTCTTACCTACACAGAGAGATAAGAGATAGCAATAGGTATTCATAAACTCCAGGTAAAAGAGTACTGGGTGTAGATTCAGAAGATGTGGATTCACATTCTGATTCCAATACTTGCTTGTTATTTGATCTTGGGTAAATTGTTTCACCTCTCTGAGACTCTGTTTCTTTTTCTTTTCTTAATTTTTTTTCTTTTTTAAAATTTTATTTTAGATGCAAGGATCAGAACACAAATACAGAATAAAGGAAAGAAACAAAAATATATTATAAACTTAAATATTGGAACTTAAATACAAAGAAAGAAAAAAGGTATGTTGTATGCATAGAAGAACATGAGAGGTTATCAAAATACATAACAACAAATTTTCATTTCAAGAAAGCCTGTATGATAAATAATACACATTGCATTGAGAATTGTCCATCTTTTTTTTTTTTTGCTTCCTTCTAAGTTTTCTTTTGTTCTCTGCCGTGTAGGTTTTTTACTTTGTTTCTTTATCCCCTCCCCTGGCCGCCCCTAGAAAGCAACAATAAAGTTTAGATGTGTTTCTCTATAGCCATAGATACATATATAGACATATGCATATATACATACATGTATAGATATATACTTTCCCAAACATATTCTACTCCTTATCTTTGCTTTTATGTATACGTATATCTCTTACTTCCTATCCCTTCTGCCTCTTCTACCTTGCCCTCCTATTATTTACCTATCCCCTCTCCAAGAATCCCTTCCCTATCCTCCCATTCCCATGAATCTAAATACCCCAATTTAACTATTCCCTTGTTCTCACGTCTAAAGATCCTTCCCTTGTCCTCTCCCTCCTCTCTATGCCCCTGTTGTTTTATTTCTTCTGAATTTAGAAGACTTTTATACTCCTCTAAATATATATGTATTGCTCCCCCTTAAACTCATTCCTGATGAAAGTAGGTTACCAGAACTACCAGTGCTCATCCCCATCCAGTTCCTCTGTATGGATTCTTCCTCTTGGACCTCATTTGTATAAAATAGCTACCCTTTTTAGCTGTTTGTAAATGGTTTTACTTTTTAAATTCTTATTATGCTCAGATTTACCCCAATTTTTATTATGAGCTACCCAATTGTTAATAAGAATTTTAAGCATACATTTTACATATATAAAAAGTAAAGAGTCTGTTCTTATGAATCCTTTATTGGTACGTACATTACATTTCTCTTGGTTCTTGTATGTTGAGTCTTCCATTGAGTTCAGGATTTTTTAAAACAAAATCTTGAAAGTCTGAGAGTTTATCAGATGTTCATTTTCTTTCATTTGGATAACAGTTAACTTTGCAGGGTATGATATTTTTGGACAGAGCCCTAGTTCTTTTGCTCTTCAATATATTGTGTTCCAAGACCTGTGGTTCTTTAATGTCTCTGCTGCTAGGTCTTGTGTGATACTAATTGTGGCATCATCATATTTAAACTGTTTTAATCTTGATGCTTTTAATATTTTATCCTTGAGCTGGCTGTTTCAGAATTCAACTATGATATTCCTAAAAGTTTTTCTCATAGGATCTCTTTTAAGTGGTAATTGATGTTTTTTTGTTTGTTTGTTTGTTTTTTAATTTCTACTTTCCCCCTTTGTTCTAATGGTTCGGGACAATTTTATTTAATTATTTATTTTATTATTGTATCACTATTCTTCTTTTATTATAGTTTTCAGTTAGTTTGATTATTTTTATATTTTCTCTTCTCTCTCTTCTTCTTATTTTTTTTTTTTTTTTGCTTTTTGGAGGGCAATTGGGGTTGACTTGCCCAAGGTCACACAGCTAGTTTTTTTGTTAAGTGTCTGAGGCTGGATTATATTTTCTCTTCTTGATGTATTCTCCAAATCTGTTGTTTTTCTCATCAGATGTTTCACTTTCTCTTCTAATTTTTTCATTATTCATATTTTATTCAATTATTTCCTGGTCACTTACAATTTTGTCGGCTTCACTTTGCCCAATTCTAATTTTCAAAGTGTCACTTTCTTCCTTAAGAATATGTATCTCCTTTTTGAATTTATTGACTTTTCTTTTATAGCCTTGTTTTTCTCGGATTATTCTTATTTTTTTTTTTTAGTTTTTCCTCCATCTCTGTCATTTGATTCTTAAAGTCTTTTTTTAAGATCTTCTATGAATTCTTTTTGAGTATGTGACCATTTGACATTACTCTTTGGGGGTTTCTTTACTTCAATTTCCTCCTCTGAAAATGAACCCCATTCATCTCTATTCCCATAATAACTTTCTATTGTTGGATTTTTTCTCCTTTGACTGTGCATTGTGTGTGTGTATGCGTGTGCATGCGTGTGCATGTGTGTGGCAATAGCTCAATTTTTGTAATCACATCTAATCCTTGTGTATGGGGGTGGTACCTCTTGCCCCAGATCTTCAGTTCTCCCTTCTAGCCTGGAACCAAAGCCAAATCTCCAATCTTCTGCGGGTGCCCTCAGCCTGGGTCTTTCTGTCCCACTGTTTCTGTACTCACCAGGCATGTGCTGGTTCCTTCTCACCCCCACTGCTCTTCACAGCCCTGCTGGGTTTGGTATTCCTTATCAGCAGAGATTCCTCAATTTTTCCAGGATCAAATGCTCAACTCCCCTCACTCTCCTGGGGATAAAAGTTCCTGTAGCCAGGGCTAATGTAGCCTCTCAAACCAAGCCACCCCAGAACTTGCAGCTTGTTGTGTAAGTGACTTGAGGCTTATTGTTAAAATGAAGGTGTTTACTCTTCACGGGGACCAAATTTCATTCTAGGGTTTTTCTTCCAGATATTATCAAATTGCCCCAGGAAGACCCTGGTTGTGCCTCTGTTCTTATTTATCTCTACTCATACTTTGTTCACCCTAAGGTGCTATTTTAACTCTTTTGTGGGGGAAAATCTTGAGAGTTTGGAATTTTCTAACCTACTTGTCATTTTCCCAGAATCCTCTCAGAATCCTCTCAGCTCTCACTTTCCTTTTCTATAAAGTAGAAGTAATGATGCTTACAGTTCCTGTTTCAAGTGGTTATCATGACAGTCCAATGGTTAATTTGTGTACAATAGTATTTAGAGTCAGCAACTGTTACTATTTTCTGCTGTCATAGGTTCCTAAGACCATAAAATGATAGAAACTAGAGACCTCAGAGACAATCTAGCATATCATCTTTGTTTTACAGAGAAAACTGAGGCCCAGAATGGATATATAGCCTGGACCAAAGCCAGACATCTTGTTATACAACCTGGGTATGCAAGGACAGGGCCCTGAGGGAATTTGTTCGTACCTTGCTCACAAACACAGATAAGAACATTGTCACCTTGGAAGACAGAGAGAGCCTGGTCCAGAGAAAATAAGACACAAGATAGTTAATTTTTCAAGAAAGAAACTAGCTTCAAGAAGCTGGGAATGAACCAGAGATGGACAGGGAAAGTACAGGGAGACATCACATGAGGAAAATCTTAGCTTGGTCAGCTCAATAGTGACAGTGGGACAATCAGGGACAGTGAGGGGTCACTGGGCCAGGGAAGGCAGCCTAAGCCTTGGGGAACTTGGGGCAAGGGTATAAGGAATGCTGTAAAAGAAAGGAGAGAGTCAAAAGCAACATCCAAAGGCCCACAGGTTTCTCCTCTTTAGACCTAGACAGCTAAGTGGTTTATTCAATTGAGCACTGGTCTTAGAATCAGAAAGGCTTAACATCAAATCCAGTCTCAGATCCTTGCTAGCTATGGGAGCATGGGCAAGTCACTGAACTGCTTTCTGCCTCAGTTTCCTTATCTGTAAAATGGATTTCATAATAGCACTGACTTCACAGGGTTGTTGTAAGGATAAAAATGAGACAATATTTGTAAAATGTTTAGTAAACCTTAAAGAGCTATATAAATTCTTGTGACGATGATGATGATGGTGGTGGTGATGATGATGATAGAGGCAGTTGTGATGATGATGATGATGATGATGATGATGATGATGACAACGACGACAACCATACTGTTAGGACCTTGACCTTTTCCTTCCACTTCTACCTCTGTCCATCCCCTGTAATGGTATTTAAACATGCACTGCATAGATCCATCCAATCATCCAGTGGGAGGTAAGTCATCTTAATGCAATTGATAAAGTATTGCACATTTCAAACAAGCAGATACATCATGAGTATAATACTTGCAGATTTAAGTTAGCTCCAAGAAACTTAATTTATGCATCGAGCTCCAAAATAGTCTCTAGCATCCCTTCTTAGGGATCTCTTAACATCCCTTTGCTATCATTATCCCAAATCTTTATCAGAGTCTCTTCTCTTAGTGCATGGAGGCAGCAAAGAAGCAAAGTATTTCTTTCTGGGCTTTTTATCCTCTCGTTTCAAGTCAATAATCTTTCCACAAATGTCTATACTCAGTTCAATAATCTATCATCCCATAGATTTCCACATGTACAAATTTCCTGAACTAGTCAAAAATAGCCTTTTGTATTACATCAATAATTAACTGTTGAATTTCAATTTTAAAAATTTCAAACCACTCTTTCTCTTTCCTGCCTACTAGCTAGCTTCCCTGAGCTACAAGTCCTCCACCCCTGGCCTTCTCTTATTCCACCCACCAGGAGCTCTTCAACAACTTGCATCAAAAATTAATCCTGCCCTCTCATTTAGTTCTTCCTGAAAGCTCCCTTCTTTTTTATGTTTATATTCCAGCGCACGAACCCCACCTCTGCTCCATCACATACTCCCCAACAGCCCAGATGACTAGTTCAGAAGTCACACCTTTTCTGATCTTGTCATTTTCTCAGTACAAATGTAAGCATTTTCCCACATTTATAATTTTCCTTACAGTAGAAATAAAATAGCTATAAATTTAACAGCTGGGAGGGGGAAAGGAAGAGGTTGCCTCAGGGTTGTTTCTCAGCTGATAGTGAGCTCAGAGTTCCATCATATGCCAATTCTCTACCAAGAAAGCCACTCTTGGCTCCCAAACTTGACTCTGGAAAAGAGAAACCAGCTCAACATGACGAAGTTTTTCTCCCAGCCCCTTAGAAGACAGACTGTATCTGTTCATTAAAAATGGGGAACATTTTTGAGTACAAGCACCCACTCATGTCCATGAAGTTCTGAGCTCTGTGATCTATCAAGCTAAACATAGGGGGGATTTAGGGGAAGGTAAAGTCATTGCAATGATAAGATCATAGGATTTATAGCTGGAAAGAAGAGAAATTACTTTCCCAAGGTCACATGGGTAGTACAAAGTAAGAGTGGTACCCACACACAATACTTCTAATTCCAAATCCAGTACTCTTTCTATCACATTGGGGAATAGAAAAACCCTAGTCCTTCACACACAGATTATTAACCTTCTCCTTCTGACCTCACCATTTCTGCCAGTGGCACCACTATTCAACCATTCTCTCATGGTCATAATCCTCGTGGTATTTTTTAAAATTTTCTTATCACATTCAATCACTTACCAAGTGTTAACTATTCCATCTCTGACAAATATCTTTATTTCCCTCCTCTCCACTCCCACTGCCCCCACCCCAGCATGAGCCTTTGTTACTCTCAAATCTAAAAATCCTTAGTGACTTCCTATTATATCTTCCTGCCTTAACCCTTCCCCCTCTTCAATTCACCTTTATACCACTGCAAAATAACCTTTAAGATACATGTGTCTACTCAACTGAGCAAATTCCAAATGCCTTTGACTGGCATTCAAGACCCTTCAAAACCAAGCACCAACCAGTCAGTCTTATCTCATGTTACTCTCTCCACATATTCTATGCTCTAGTCAAACTTGATACTCTTTGTACCCTAGAATACAAAATGTGGGTTCTTATTGTCATATCTTTGTCCAAGCTGTTTTCCATGCTTGGAATACACTATATACCTCTCTTTACCTATTTGATTCCTACTCATTACCTCAGAGTCCTACTAAAATGCCACCTCATTCATAATCCCACTAGTTAACAATGACATTCCTCTCAAACCTCACATAGCACTTTGTTTCAAAATTCTCAAATGCATTCATCAGGCAATGTCGTATATTCTATTTATCTATGTTGGTCTTATCTTCCTATAAGACTATGAGCTTCTTGAGGGTAGGATCACATTTTAACTAAATTGTATTAATACTTACAAGATCTAGTCAAAAAACTGGAAATTGAAGAGATGATCATCACCTGGGGAATGGCTGAACAAGTTGTATATGATTGTGATAGAAAACTTTTGTACTTTAAGAAATGATGAGTAGGATGCTCTCCAAAAACTTGGAAGGACTTACATGAACTGATGCAAAGTGAAATTAGCAGAACCTGGAAAACATTGTATACATTAACAGTAATGCTATACAATGATAAATTATTTAGCTATTCTCAGCAATATAATGATCTAAGACAATTCCAAAAGACTTATGATGAAAAAAATGCTATCCATCTCTAGAGAATGACCTGATGGAATCTGAATGCAGACCAAAAACATGCTTTTTCCTTGTCTTCTCTATCTTTCTTGGGTTTTGTGCTGTTTTGTGTTTGTTTGTTTTTTTAGTTTGTGTTTTCTTTCATAATATGACTAATGTGGAGATGTGTTTTGCATGACTGCATATGTATAACCTATATCAAATCATTTGCCTTCTCAGTGAGTGGGAGTGGAAAAGGGAGAAAATTTGGAACTCAAAATTTAAATTAAAAAAATTAAAGATTATTTTTACATGTAATTTGAGGGGGAATAAAATATTAAATCATTTTAAAATATCTTTAATACCTATTACAGAGCAATATTCTGCACACAGTAGGTGCTTAAGAAATGTTTGTTGCATTGCATTTGTATTATTGTAATGATCTCTTATCTGTTCTCTTGGCTTCCACTCACTCCCCCTTCAACACATTCTGAACACAAATGACAAGTAACTTTCCTAAAATACTGTATTCAACATCATATCACTTCCCTCCCTTCCAACCCTCCCTAGTTTAAAAAAAAATTTCAATCATTCCCCCCTCATAAGTCTAACATTCAATCAATCAATTAGCAAGCATTTATTATAGGCTTATTATATACTAGATGCCTTGAGCACAGCCTATCTCTCAAACAAGATCATCAAGTCCTCAGAGAAAGGACTGTGTTCCCTTTAACCTAACATGTCACCTGCACATAGTAGGTAATGCTGCTGATGAGGATGATGAAGAGTGAGCCAAATCAACAAGGAATTATTAGGCACTTATGGTGTGCCAGGCACTGTTGAGCATTAGGAATACAAATACGAGCAGAAAGACCTACCTCAAGATTACATTTTAATGGAGGAAGACAATACACAAAAGGAAGATGGAGGACAGGGGAGAGACATGAAGGTACCCAGAGCAAGGACATTGCAGAGTGTGGGAGCCAGGAGTCTGTCCTGGGGAGAATGAAGACATGATTGACCAGGGTGCCCTCCTTAAAATGGGGCCTGTAGGGAGATTCTGCTTCAACTTAAGAAATCTAATGAATATAATAACCAACCCTGATTCCAGAGGGTTGATGATGAAGCATATTACCCTCCTCCTGATAGATGGGTGATAGACTCAGGACACAGCTGCCAATTATAGGAATTTGGTTTGCTTTTATTATGCATATTTTAAACAAAGGTTTTGTTTTTCTTTCAATTTAGAAGTGGGATGGAAGAGAAAAAAAGCTTTTCTAATTGAAAAATTTAAGTTCAATTTTTAAAAATTATCCTGTTTAGGCCTCAGAGGGCAGAGCTAGGGTCAAAGATATAGGGAGACAGATTTTAGCTCATTGTAAGTAAAATTTCCTCAGTACAAGAGGTATCCTCAAGGGAAAAAGGATGCCTCAGGGCTGGCAAATACCCTAGCTCCAGTGATTTCCGAATGGAGAATATACAACCCCTTGCTGAGAACACTATAGACAGACTTTCCAACTTGTATAGAAATTAAATAAGGTTATCACGTAGTCTAAATTGATGACACTATGACAATGGTTTTATTTTTGTTTCAACAAATCTTTACTAAGCCTCTACTAGGGGGTAAAGAACTGTGCTTAGTATGGGGAGGATATACAAAGTTTAGATAAGGTATGATGCCTTCATGGAATGAATGAATTTTTAAAAATCACTTATTTAACACTTAGTATGTGCCTAAATGCTAGAGATACAGATACTCAGGGAGTGTATGTTCTAATGGGGAAGAGAATACTTATGGGAGAGCAGTAGCCAGGGAAAGGGATTCTGGTCTGGGGTTGATGAGTTGATCCATGTGGCAATTGAATGATGTGCACATTTAAAAAAAATAATGGTAATATTGATTTGGTTGTTATGTCCAGAGCAAGAGGTGAAAGGGGAATGGATGGAGTATCTGGCAGATAACAAAAAGACCTGAATAAACAATTACATGGATGTGAATGTGAAACAAGGTCTGGAATCTGTGACCAGATAGATATACCAAGCTAAGTGGACTAATTTATGCTCACTCAGTCATTGATCAAGACAACTAGACCCCAAGATAGGATTCCCAAAGATGGGTAAATTAACTTTCTTAGGACCAGGGAATATGAATTCTAGAGATCTGATACAAAGGATTGGTACTCTGGAGGTAATGGCACAGTTGGGGAGAAGTGGGACAATGACAACAGGCATTTGACAAAAAGCATGGGTGAATGGTAGGATGTGATGGGAAAGTGAAGCATGGGTGGAGTTTGGATGGAGTGAATGATGGTGATGATGGTAGACCATGCATTGGGAGTACAGATCTAAATGCAACAAGTAGTCACATTTGTTAAGTGAATGGATGAGATCAAATGGAAAGGAGGATTCCCCTTTCCATTACAGAGAAAAAAAAAGAATGGTACAATGGGAAAAAGTGAACTTGGAGCCAGTGGTCCTAGGTTCAAATCCTACACTTCCTACCTCTATAACTTTGACGACATCGTTTAATTTCCCTCATCCTTAGTTCCTCATATGTAAAATGAAGAAATTGTACTAGATGACTTTGAAGTCCATTCTAGCTCTAAACTTATGACCCTCTGACCTTCCCAAAAGGTATTAGGTATGTTGCAGTACACCTAAATATAAGTCAATCAGCAAACACTTTTAGAAGGAGCCATCAGGGATCCACAATCACATTTGTGGGAGGTTCAAAAGAAAGTGACTTAGCATGAAGAGAGTAAGCTAGAAAATGCCAAGGAAGCCAGTACAAGTAATTTTATGGAGATAATATAGAAAAGATTCATGGAAGCCATTGGCTTTTTTTTCAATCTAACCTTCTTAACCATAGCAGAATCTAACCATTCCCTTCTTAGATCCTCCCTTCCCATCAGAAAACCCCATTTCAATTCCTTCACCAATTTCCAGGAATAATCAGTTATCTCCTTTTTGATGCAACTGAGGAAGCTACCAGCCTGCCTCTGACCCATCAATTACAAACCTTCTCCCCAGTGTTGCCTAAATTGACAGCAGGCACTCTAAGCTGGCAACCCCAGCTGAGCCATTGACAGAATGGAGCTGGCTTTTGGCATCTCCTGGGGCCCATTCATTTATTTAGCTGCTTTGAAAGAAAGCTTCATCCCGACTCCTCTGAGTCTACTGTCATCTGGCCCTGCATTTTTTGAGCACTCCAAACACATGACCACAATCCCACTTTGCACATGGAAAAGACAGGTCCTCAATCGAGTCCCTTAGGCAGCACAACACCCTAGCAAGAGCATTGGCTCTGGAGTTGGGGATGTGGGGTTGAAAGAAATGCCACTTCTCCCTGCCATTTATAACCTTTGTCATCCTGGGCAAAATTTAACTTTCCTGGGCCTCACCTTCCAATCCATGAAATGATGGTGCTGGATCAGAAGGCCTTCAAGGTTACTTTCAGCTCTAAATCCTAAAATGATGCTAAGATTCTATGAATGTGGGGCCCAGGATAGCATAGGCCTACTAGAGGCCACTACTATTAAGCAAGAACCCCTGACCATTCAAGGGTGATCTAACTAGGGTGAGATAACTCTTTTCCCAGAATGCCAGAATTTAGAGGGGAAAAAAAAAACAGCACTTTCAGCATAATAGGAACAATGAAACTTATCGACTAATTAGCAAGAATAATTAGTTGAAACAGGAAGCTATCACCCCAATGCCACATTCCTGTTAAGCTCCCCCAAGACCCACCTCACCCTAATATAGGTCTCCTTGGCAGACAGTGTCCTTATCACCTGAGTTGATAATATATTTTGTGCAGCTGGCCCCGGGTAGAAAAATCACTAATTATGGCTCTTCTCCTGACCTACCTCTCCCCCTCCCTCATAACCATTTTCTTGGCTTCTTGGTCTAGCCCTTTTGCTGTTCATTCCAGGCCTAATGGAAAAGAGCAAGAGTTAATAAGTGTTCAAGCTCTTGGATCTATTTAGAGGGAAGGCCAATTTGCTTTGATTAAATGCAAGGTAGCGTTCAATTAGGGGAAGATAAACACAACATATCAACCCTCGATGATAATTTTAAAATCCAAAGTTAGTGCACACATAGGCTCCAATAATAAAAATGTACTAATTTAATGATGATGGAGTTTTTAAGATCTTGCCATTCTCATAGAGTGGGTATGAAGGACACCCCTAATGTTAATTAGAGTTCGCTTCATTAGCAACTTAACCGAAAGGCCACACTTTTGGAAATTATTTGGGATCCTATGAGGAATGAAAGTTGATGGAAGGAAATTACCATGAGTATATTTTACATCAGTTAATGAAGGGTGTGATGTATAAATCATTAACAAGGGCCATATGGTGACAGTCAGCAAGAGAAAGAAGAAAGTGCTGCTTGTGTAAGGAAGCTGGACAGATGGCTGCAGATAATGTGTGCGTGCACACGCCTCTTCATACATGTGCCCCA
The DNA here is from genome assembly GCA_011680675.1 of Gymnobelideus leadbeateri. Lineage (NCBI taxonomy): Eukaryota > Metazoa > Chordata > Mammalia > Diprotodontia > Petauridae > Gymnobelideus > Gymnobelideus leadbeateri. The sequence continues at coordinate 196,856 of WOXC01001072.1, forward strand.
TGTGCTAGGACACACATGCTTTGCCATGAAAACTAGAAAATGGCTTTATTTTCCTGATAGCTGTGGCTTATGCCTCCGGGTTCATCTTATTAAGGCAGAATTCATCCCCAACAGAGTGCTAGAGCTTTGACAGGATGCAAATGCTTAATGATTCATTAGTTTGTGCTCTTACTGGAAGGATATCTTTCTGCCTATGATAGACTCATCCACAACAGTCCTAGTAGGAGCAGATCCGTCTTCTGAGAATGTATGTCCCGGCACAACTGACCTTCTAGGAGACCGGGACCTTTGGCACAGGGTTTGGCTCACCAAGTGTGTAGCAGATGCTTTTCTACCCTGGGAATGTCAAGGTGGTCTGTTACTCTTATAATACCCATTGGGGATGTTGTAGTAACATTGCTCAGGAATGGACCGCTCTCTACATGGCTTTATACAGGATCACAGATCTCAAATTGAAAGGGATGTTAAGTAAGATGTCGTACTGCCTCATTCATTCCAACCCCTTATTTACATATAAGGAAACAGGCCCAGAAAAGTTGTGACTTGCTCAGGGTCACACTGGTAAGTGGCCAAGCTTGGAATTGAACTTGGTTCCTCTCACTCTAAATCCAGAATTCTCCATTATATCATGTACGGTAAGGACAATATCCTAACTCCTCCCCTTCCCCATATCAGTTAAGTCAGTTTTTATTTAAAAAGTACTGAGACATTCCTCAAGATGTAGTTCACTCTAAGACCATGGGCTCAGACTGTTGACATCACTTCCCTTATCATCTAAGTACAAAGTACCCATGAGGACAAGGGGACAGGTCCTTATTGCAGGTTCTGCATTGCTTTGGGGATGTGGGAAGGTGGGGAGCTAGGGCTGGGAAGCATTCATCACCCCATCCCCCAGAATCTTATAACATACCATGTGCTATACACTGTGCTAAGTGCTACCCCTCCCCCAAAGTTCTCAGGTACTTCATCTGAATTATTTGAATCAACTCAAAGGGTCTTCATATCTACCCTTGTTGAATAACCTCCTGCTATGGCCAAGTAAATCCCCTTTTGTTAATTACTGAATGATCTAAGAGTCAAAATGAATGTCTCACTTTGTTCCAATATCAAATGCAAATTACCAGGGGATTGGCCTAAGTTATAACTAGCCCAGTGTACCATGCTGCCTTAGGAATGTGGTTAACATGGCAATGAATAAAAAAGAATCCAGGCTGATATTTCACAGCAAAAAGAGGACTCATTCTGGCATCAGAGGCCCTGCGTTCAAATCCACCAGTGATGTAATATGTGTAAGTTTGGGCAAATTCACTTACCTTCATCTTCCTTGTCTGTAGAATAAGAGGTTTGGACTAGGTGACCTCTGAGATCTCTATCTATGATCTTTCCTGGTTGACTAAAGAGAAAGGGAAAGAAAAGGTGATAAACCTTCTGTCCTTACTTGCTCATCCCTCTACCGAATTATGGTGCTGACCCTGAATTATCTAAGAGCAAGCCAGTGACTTGTAAACACTGGCAAGTCCTACTGATCTAGAAAGCCTTTGAATGCCAGTCTGACAGTAGATTGTGTGTCTGTCATCCAGAGCCCAGCTTAGATAAATTTAGACAGGCTCATCACCGGAATTGGCTACAAGGTGTTGATTTTTTCCCCTAGCAATAGCAAATGAGGACTGCATGCTAAGGGATGGAGTAGGCTACAGTCTTTGCTAACAAAGGAAGCACCCACATCAAGTGAGGAGGCAAATCCTTGAGATATCAAAGCATTCCTCTGCAACCTGTTAAAACGACTACAAAGAAAGAGCAGACGAGACCATCTCAAGCACCATCCCGGGAGTGCGATGAATGAACAATGGACTCTTCTTGATTGGCATCTGTTTTGGGGCATCTTCTATAGGTACCTTGGGCTACTCTATTGGGAACAGATTAAAACCTGCCCAGTCATGTGGAATATGATCTGACCCATTTGCTCCAAGCAAGGGCATCCTCAGGGAGCTGCAACAGGCTTGGGATTGCAATGAGACAGCTCTATCCAACAGCCTGTTGCAAGCATAGCTCATCCTTCATTGTCTGGCTTATCCCACACAGCAGCAGCAGCAGCTAGAAATGTTGTAAGATTCTGGGGGATGGGGTGCTAAATGCTCCCCAACCCTTCCTCCCCACCTTCCCAGATCCCCAAAGCAACATAGAACCTCTCATAAGAAAAACAATGAAAAAAAGTTTCTAGAATTGCCCTGGTAGATGGAGTGTGGCTCTTTATTCAGATTAAGTTGCCTCATCATTGCACGGCAGAGATGTCAGGAGTCAGCTAACAGTATGGGACAGACTGGCCCGTTCCTGACTCTAATTAGGAGTAGTCTTCTGGCAGATAATACAGTGGAGATTGCCAGGCAGGGAATATAGGAAGAAAGCAACTGTTCTTTAGAGATTCCATTAGCTCAAAGCACAGGCCACTTTTATAGCTCAATACTATGGGATGAAGCCTGTTTGCTCAATATCGTGTTGTGCCCAGGTGAACTGGCCACAGGAGGGATAACAATAAATAACAATAATAGCTTGCATTCTGAGGGTTTTATAGCTTATAAAGCACTTACCAGACATTATCACATCTGAGTCTCCCAATAACTCAGTAATCATTGGCTTAAGTGATTAATAATACAACTATCCCTGGTCCTGTTTTACAGATAGGAAAACTGAGGTTCATAGGTGAAGTGATTTCCCAAGGACATAAAACTAGGCAAAGCCAAAACTCAAATTGGGGTTTTTTGTTTTTTTTTACTCCAAATCCAAAGATCCTAGCTGTAGAGAGCCTAGGTTCTAGGACTCCTGTAGGCACATGAACATGAGGATAGAATGTCTTTCTGAGACATGGTGATGAGAAATCCTAGGATAAAAGTCATTGAAGAATATTCAGAACTATTGTGCATAGCAACAACGTTTCAGAAAACCTTGGAAAGACTTACATGAACTGATGTTGAGTGAGGTAAGCAGAACAAGAACACTGTCCATAGTAACAGCAACAATATGCAATTATCAACTTTGATCCGCTTAGCTCTTCTCAGCAATGCAATGATCTAAGACAATTCCAAGGGACTCATGATGGAAAATGCGGGCCACATCCAAAAAAAAGAACTATGGACCCTGAACGCAGATCAAAATATACTATTTTCTCTTTTTGTCTGACTCGTGGGTTTTCTCTTTTGTTCTGAATCTTCTTTCACAACATGACTAATATAGAAATATGTTTAATATAAATATACATGTATGGCCTATATCAGATTGCTTGCCATCTTGGGGTGAGGGCTGGAGGGAGGGAGAAAAAAAAAGCTGGAACTAAAAATCTTATCAAAGTAATGTTGAAAACTATCTTTACATGCAATTGGAAAAAATAAAGTACTATTATGTGGGAAAAAGGAACACTAAGAACTATCATATTGCTTGCTTTCTCAATAGAGGAGAGCCTAGGGATAGGTAATTTGGAAATAATTTTTTTTAAAGTAATGAATTTTTAAATTTTTTTTAAAATACCATTTCAAAGCACTCACCATGTGAGAGGTACCGTGCTAAGTTTATTTTTTAAAGCCTCTGCTTTTAAGGAAAAGTTTTTTTCTGAAATGTTGTTACTGTGCACAATAGTTCTGAATATTCTTAAGTGGCTTTTGCCCTAGGACTTTTCATCACCATGTCTCAGAAAAGCATTCTGTCTTCATGTTTATATGCCTACAGGAGTCCTAGAACTTAGCAAAGGGAAGAATGGAGTAGAAATATGAGATATAATGACCATCTAAATCCTTTTTTTTAGTCAAATCTTTCCCCCAACTAAGTACATCCTTTGAAGCCAGTTGCTTGGTCAGAGGTGTAGAAGGCCAGGAAGGGCTCGAGGGCAGAGCAGATGGTATAGATAGGTGTGGTTTGCTCCACCAATAGACTGTCACCTGAGAGAAACCAGACCCAACCCAGTCTTCCCTCTTCCCACCTAGCACCAGTCCTTCCTGCAGAAAAAGATTCAACCCCCCCCCCAAATAGGAAAATCAATGGGCTTTTCCCCCCACCAATGTCTAAACAGTTATTTGACTGTGCTCTGCATGGAGAGGAGCTATTGAACACAAGGTCAGAGATGATTTGAAGTTGCTCTTTATATCAGCAATTGCCTTTAAAGACTGATTCTCCCAAGTCTGCAAGTACCCAAAAAAAAAAAAAAAAATATATATATATATATATATATATATATATATATATATATATATATAATCGTGTGAATGTACAAATGACTTTATAGCTTTGATTAAGCGAGTTCTGAGGAAATAGCCATATGAACTGTTAAGGAAGACTAAAGATATGGTGATAAGGGAGCTTCTTTGAAACTGCTTTTTTAAAAAAAAAAGATGTCACGAGACATGAATGTGACCAAAGGCCCTGATAAAAGCCATGTCATCCTTTTGCCATCAAGGCTGCTGAGGTATGAAAGAGTCCACCGGGCAAGAGCTCTTTGCCGCCTTTAAAGTGGGGCTGATTAACATGCATTCAAGTCTTCCTGAGAATGGGCCCGGCCAAAGGTTATCCATGAGACATTATTTTAATGAGCCCTGGAAAGTCGGCATTGAAAGGAATTTGGGGCAGGCTGGGGCATTTCATGCTTCTGGAAAGGAAATATTAGGAGAAATTCATTAATCCAAAAGTTGATTCTCCGGCACAGCATCCATCCTCCATAGTCGGGGAAACAGCTGCTCCCTGGGATTCATGTTTGAGATTCAAACATCCTACCCCACCCTCCCCAGAAAGAGAGAAGCAGCAGGATATTGTCATGGAGAAATCTAATCCTAGTTAGACCACTAATTAATTGGGTGACCTCTTTGGGCCTCAGTTTCCTCACCTCACCACCACTTTCCAGTTACAGAACCATAATTAAATTAATACTAACACTGTTACCAGAAAGGATGTGTCCAGTGACTCCCATAATGCTCCATCCCAGTGTCTTCTCAGACCAAAACAACCCTCCCTGGCCACTACTTATTTTATATGTACTGTTTCCCAAATAGGAGTAGCTAAGTAGCACAGTGGCTAGAGCACTGGGCTTGGAATCAGACTCATCATCCTGAGTTCAAATCTGGCCTCAGATACTAGCTGTGTGACCCTGGGCAAGTCACTTAACCCTGTTTGCCTCAATTTCTTCTTCTGTAAAATGAGCTGGAGAAGGAAATGGCAAACTACTCAAGTATCTTTGCCAAGAAAACCCCAAATGGGGTCACGAAGAGTCTGTGCTGACAAATCAAAGCTTTCCAGTCTAGAGAAGAATTTTCAGAAAGGCTAATCTGCATGATAGCAAAAGTATTGCAATGTTACTGCCGGAAAATACAGTAGGTCCACTTGGCCTCTTGAATGGCAGAACCAATATTCATGTTAACCTGACCTGCTCTCTCAGGAATGTAAACAGTTTATGGAAAGCTGAACCTATTAGCCCTCTTGGCAACAAACCAAAATACATCAAGTGTCATGGGAGGTCTAAAGGTAATGAAAAATGTAGACAAGAAGGAAGCACCGTATATTGTCAGAAAAACTGGACTTGGAGTGAGAAAACCTGGGTACACATCCTTTCTCCAAAACTTAGTAGTTGTGTAATTTGGGGCAAATCTCTTTGCTCTTTCTGGACCCTTCTTTCATATTCAGACTTCCAGTTTCTTTCACCTTTTCTAGTTCCATAACATTCAAACCAACAAATTTTGTTTGATGATAAAATCTTCATAGTATTGGATTTACAAAGAGAAGAGACCTTCTGACTCCTGTAGAATACAAGTTCCCTGGGGCAGAAACTGTTTCATTATTGCCTTCACATCCTGAAGACCTAACACAGTATCTGCCATTTGGTGTTGTTGATAAGCCGTTTCGGTTATATCCAACTCTTCATGACCCCATTAGGGGATTTTCTTGGCAGAGACACTGGAGTAGTTTGCCATTCCCTTCTCCAACTCATTTTACAGATGATAAACTGAGGACAATAGGGTTAAATGACTTGCCCAGGGACACACAGCTAATAAGTATCTGAGGCTGGATTTGAACTCAGGAAGATGCATCTTCCTGGTTCCAAGCCCACTGCTCCTTCCACCACATTGCATCACTGCCCAGTACCCGCCATATTGTAGGCGTTTAAGAAATGCTTGTTTATTGTGTGATTGGAGACCACTAGTCTAACTCCTTTGTTTTATAGATGAAGAAAGTGAGACCCAAAGAAGGGAAGGGAACAAACATTTATTAAACACCTGCTATGTGTCAGGCATTGTGCTAAACACTTTAAAAATATTATCTCATTTGATCCCCACAACAACAATCCTATGAGCTAGGTACCATTATCCCCATTTTACAGTTGAGCTAACTGAGGCAAATAGAGGTTAAATTATTTGCCCCAGGTCACACAGTAAATGTGTGAGGTTAGGTTTGAGCACAGGTTGTCCTGACTCCAGGTCTACCACGTAATCTGTTGTGTAAACAGCAGAGCACAATAGAGGCAGAGAACCTCAGTTCAAATTTTGCTTTGACCTGTGTGACTCGAGGCAACTTGCATCTGGCCCTCAGTAGAAAACAAGCTATGGACCAAATGACCTCTAAGGTCCCCTCCATATACAGGATAGGTTATAAGTCACTGAGTTAGGATGAAACCCAAAGTCTCTGAATCTAAACGACAGTTTCCAAGACCAGACTATCAGAGGCATCAAGTGAGTAAATATGTAAAGCATTCTGTAAATCTGAAAGCATTATATAAATGCTAGCTATTATCCTTATTATCCTTTATAAAACTATATAGACTATCAGAAGGCACAAGACAAGGCAATTCTACTTGTTAGAAAAGAAAAACACCCACAAGGGGACTCGCATTTATGTTTTCTTCAAGAATGAAATCTCATCAAGTCAGGAACACACCTGGCTCTTCATCTCAGTGCATCCCTAAGGCTGGTTGTACATTAGGAAAAGGAGCCAGCATATACAAAATCATAGCTCACTTCAGAATGGCATTGACATTGCTCCGATGGCTTGCCTCTCCTATGGACAACCCCAAGCCAAGGGATATATCTTCATATGTCTAGATCCTTGCCAGCTGCCACATTGGAATCAAGCAATCCAGTTTCTTAGCCGTGATTTGGCTATGTGCCATTGTTAGTCAAAAAAATCTATGTAGGTAACTATATTGATACTGTTGATTCAATGTGACTCTACATATATATATATATATATATATATGTGTGTGTGTGTGTGTGTGTGTGTGTGTGTCTATACACATATATGTATAAACACATATGGACATGAGTGTCTATACATATGTGTATATAAGCATACATGCACATGTATCTATCTTGCAGAGGTTTTGGTTGTGTGTGCTTATGAAAACTGCAAATAGGATTGCTGGGCTGTATATTCAGTACTTGATTAATAAAAAGATAAAGCTGGATTTATACCCACATCAGGGGCAGAGTCATAGCTCACATTACAAAGAGTCACCATAGACGACAATGGCATCTGCTTGTCTCAGGTAGAGTAAATCACCTGCACATTTCACCTCTTGCGGAAGCCTGGGAGAGGAAAGAGAGAGTCAGCCACTAGAAGGAGGCTTCCTTTGCATCTTGAATCAAGAAATGGTAATGCTCCTGGAGACTCGACAGGGACAGAAATATGTGACGATATCGAGCATCTTCAAGGAGAAGAAATATAGGAATGTGTTAGTAAATATGATGAGCTGTATTTCAGTGGTTCAAAAAAATAGGCAACCAGTAATTCCCATAAATATTTAATAATAAGTGGGATATATAAAGACAAAGGGGGATACAAACACATTTGTTATATAGTATTAAAAATGCATCATAAACATTTGTTGACTAAAATGATATTTCAATTTACATAATTCCCCTCAGACATAGTTTCATTTGTGATGATAAACAGTGGCATCACCTAGAAGAGAGAGATGAAAGATTGAAAGAAGCGTCTTCCTGGATCCTGAGCCCTCTGTTGTGTATTTTAGAAAAGCCAAATGCTCGGCTTACTTTCCATCTTGACAAAAGTGGTTGGTCACAAGGACAATCTATGCATCTAGGTTACCAATGTAGAAATTCTCGCCCTTTTAAATATTGGGGGTAGGGGAGGGAGTCTTCATAAGATTGCTAAGATGCTGCCATGCAGAAAGAGAAAAAAGAAGGGAAAGGGAAAGCCCTTTCATCCTAGGCATGGGCTGGGTTTGTATGGGGAAAAGTCATAATGGTCACAAGTCATAATGGTCACATTCGACTTTCTGCTGCACTTCATCAGGGAAAAAATGAACTGCCACAAACAAAGGAACATTAGGCCAGAACAGCACAGAAGCCTAATAAACCTCTTCATAAAAAGTTAAAATTGCTGCCTCATTTATCTGCAGCAAGAGGCAGCCAGCACTGGGAGTATGCCTCTTCCTTCCTCTCCAAATCCAGGGGCAATTTACTGGCTTCTAAATAAAAAAATAAATAAAGCAAAAGGAAGGAGGCTCTGTATAGTCAATGATTTATTCATGGAGCTGAGAAAACTCTTCCCCTCTAAAATGATATTTTCCTGGGTTCTAACCCTTCAATCTTCCTCCAGTCTGGGAATATGTTTCTCTCCTCTATGTATTTTTCATTGGTTCCCATTATTACATGACACACCATTCACCTCAATCTACGGTGTTGACATCTCAGTGGGGTTGCTTCTGTTTGGAGAGGTGGGCTGCTCCCTGACTTGGAAATGAATGCTTCATCTTGCCTGAAGAACTGAGCAGTTCTGTCCTCTGGGAAGTGGCCTAAGGACCTGTCTCCTCCCTTCCTCACAACTCCAAGAATACTTGGCCAGAGAAATGGGAAACAGCAAGATCTGTGATTGATGATGTCCATAGTTTGTACTTGGGACATTTTAGGTCACACACCTCAGAGAGGAGACAGAACAAGCAAATGACCTCAGAATCCATTTCTGGAAGGACTCAGAGCTGTCATTCCCTGTTCTTGGGGGTTGCAAACTGCCAGATCATCTAGTACAGTTGCCAGTGGGGAGAGGAATTAGACCTACAGAAGAAGTCTTAAGAAATCTCAGTAGAAAAAAATGAGCATAGAGAAGGCCAACTTCAGTAAGAGAACAGCCTATATGGGAGGTGTTCTAGTCTAATAATCCCTCAATGTGCAAGCCCAGGAGCAAAACACTGATTTGATAAGGACTGATATATCCTAGAGCTATATGTTTACACTCTGAAAATTTAGGGGGCATACTTCCTATTTAGGGTACAGAGCTGGACATACCTCTAACACTTCGTCCTCCACCTGACTATGCCAAACAGCACAACCTCAGTCACTCACTTGGCCTCAAACCATCACCCCCAAATGCTTATCTCCATGCCCCACTTCTCCTAGTGGCTATCTTACTGCTTAACTCAGAAAGAGATGAGAGCCTGATTCTCTGATGAATGCCCTACTTGTCCTCCTAGACCAATTGTATCCACAATCAGATTGTTTCCTGTGCCTCTGCCACCACTGTCCTTAAATGTGTTTGCCCTTCAAGAAAAAGTTCCTTATTATGACATTAAGGAACCTTCCAAGCAAATCTGGTGAATCTTAGGCAGAGCTAAAACTTGGGCTGATGGTATTTATTTTTAGGGACATTTACTTCAATAGACTCTGAGCTAAGGGTCATCTACCCTGACCCATCTCCCATCTTTCCTCTCCATCCATTAGAAGAGAGATAGTCATGGGTACCAAAGAATGTCAACAACAGCACCCCAAAATTTGTCATTGTTGTTGTTACAGGTTGGCTTTATTATATGATAGAAAGAAAACAAGCTCTACATTTATGGTTTCATTCTTCTATTGGACAGTATATGTAGAAATATGTTTTCTTTGGTGTTTGGTAAATTCAAAATAAAAACAAAACGAGAGAAAATTAAAAAAAAAAGAAAAAATATCAAATGGCCACCCATCCATTCATCCTAGTGTATCATTGCCTATGCGTCATCATAGGTCATTAAGGCACAAAGGACCCACCCAAGGTGCTTGTGCTAGAGCCCTTCCTTTAAGTCATTTTGTGTTTCAAAGGTGCCAATGGAACTCTCATGCTCTCAGCTTATTATCCTCTATTTTTGCCACATGACCAATCTGCCTCCTCTGCTGATAATCAATCTCCAAAATTATATATCCATTATGATACTACCTAAGTAAAGATCATAACTGCAAAGAAGAAGGAACTTGGTTGGTATTTTTGTTTTATTTTTCCCCAAAACATGTAAAAACAATTTTTAACATTCTTTATTTAAAAAAAATTTGAGTTCCAAATTCTCTCCCTCCTTCTCTGCCCTCCCCTCTTATTGAGAGGCTAGCAATTTTATATTAGGTTATACATGTGCAGTCATGCAAAACATGTTTCCATATTAGTCATGTTGTGAAAGTGCAGATCAGAAAAGAAAAGAAAAAAGAGTTAGAAAATATGCTTTAATCTGCATTCAGAATCTATCAATCCTTTCTCTGGAGATTGATAATATTATTCATATAAATCTCTTGGATTTATCCTGGATCATTGTATTTCTGAGAATAACTAAGACTTTCACAGTTGATCATCATCCAATATCGCTGTTACTATGTGCAATGTTCTTTTGGTTCTGCTCATTTGCATCAGTTCGTGTAAGTCTTTCTAGGTTGTTCAGAGAGCATTCTGCTCATCATTTCTTATATCACAATAATATTCCATTGCGATTATATGTCACAACTTGTTCAGTCATTCTCCAATTAATGGACATCCCCCCAATTTCCAATTCTTTGTCACCACTAAAAGAGCTGCTATAAATATTTTTGTACATATAGTTCCCTCTCCTTGTCATTTTTTATCTCTTGGGGTCCCCAACCTAGTGGTGATATTGCTGGGCCATAGCTTATACATGGTCCTTTAGACATAGTTCCGATTTGCTCTGCAGAATGGTTGAATCAGTTTGAATCATTCTACCAATAGTACATTAATGCAGGGGGTGGCTAGGTGGCACAGTGAGTAGAGAGTCGGCCCTAGATTCAGAAGGACCTGAGTTCGGATCCGACCTCAGACATTTAATGCATACACAAACAAAAACCTAGCCGTGTGACCTTGGGCAAGTTACTTAACCCCAATTGCCCTCCAAAAAGAAAATAAAATAGTACATTAATGCCTCGATTTTCCCACATCCTCTCCCACGTTTGCCATTTTCCTTTTCTGATGTATTAACTAATATGATAGGTGCGGGATGGAAAGCTATTTTTGAGTGTTGTTTTAAATCTGTGTATCCCCAGGACCCAGCACAGTACTCTGCATATAGTAGTATATAATAAATATTTGTTGGATTGAATCAAATTGTTCCTGGTCTTTGACCATGCTATCAGTGCTTTTCTCTCTCACCCCTTCCTCTCCTTTTCTTTTCTTTCCTTTCTTTTCCTTTCCAGTTCTTCCTTTCTTTTTTCTTCCTTATGTCTGTAAACTATCCATTAAGAGCATTTTGTAGCCTAATGGTTCCGAATTTCTTCATTTCCTTGAACTCTAAGGATCACTAGAGGTGGGTGAGGATGTTTCCTATTAGTGAAGTCTACAAGTAGCAGACAGGATGCTCTCAGTGAAGTACCAAATTGATAGCAGTGAAGGGGGGAATGATGTATCTGCCAACTATGCCCTTCTTTTCCTTTTTAGGAGCTCTAGTAGATCATGGGTGGCAAAGGGAGTGTGTATGACAGCAACAGTCAGCCAGGAAATCTACCAGGTAAGAATCTACTGTCTTCTATTAGTTTCTAATCTACTGGTGGAGGAGCTTCTGATTTAGTCCCAGGATTAAAAAGTTGATTTAAAAAATATATCATGATTAATCATAGTGATGTTACCCATCCCCTGACAGAAAGGTGATGAATTCAAGATGCAGAATAAGTCATACCCTTTTGGACATGGATAATGGAGGAATTTATTTTGCTTGATTTTGCTTATTACAAAGGGCCTTGTTTTGCTTTTCTTTTTCATTTAAACTGGGGGGAGAGAGGGAAGGGAGAGAAAATAAATACTTACTAATTGGTTTGTTTTGGGTTTTTTTTTTTTGTTTGTTTTGCTTTCTGGAGGGCAATTGGAATTAAGTGACTTGCCCAAGGTCACACAGCTAGGGGTTTTTTCTATCTGTTAAGTGTCTGAGGCTGAATCCAAACCCAGATCCTCCTGACTCCAGGGCCAGTGCTCTAGACACCCCTAATTGGCTTTTTAAATGTAAAAATAGCAATAAAAATAGCCTATGTTTTTTCTCCCTTTTCAAAAGGATCCACTGCACAAAAGAAACAATGAGCTCAGTCCTTGAAGCAGTCCAAGGTAAGCTTAGCTCAGTTCCCAGAGAAACCCTGTGGGAATCTAGGCTTATCCATGGGGCAGCCAGTGGAATATATATTCAAGACTTTAAAAGATCTATGATTTCCTCAGTCTGGATATTCCCCCCACTGACAAACATCACAAGCCCCTTCTAAGCACCAGACTAAATAATCTTCATGAACTTCTGGGGCTAAAAATCATTAGCTTCTAGTGATGATTTTTCCCTCAGATATGATTTCATCATGTAGGGAACTCCTGTTGTAGAAATTTCCTCCACCGATGCAACTTGGCAGTTCATCAAATGAGATAATATTTGTAAAGTGCTTAGCACAGTGCCTGGCACATAGTAGGTGCTATATAAATGATTATTCCCTTCCCTTCTCCCTTCACCTCCAATTTATGGTCTGAGAATTTCCTAAATCATCAAGAGATTTAATGAATTGGCATACAGTATGTGGCAGAGGACTTATGATTTCTTCAGTATAGGAAATTCCCAGATGAAGAAATTCTTTCCCCCAGTGAAGGTAAGCACCTTCTCAGCAATTTTGGATAGAAGAAAGATCTTAGAGAATTACCTGAGATATTGAGAAGTGACTTGCCCAGGGTTACACAGTCAATATGTGTCAGAGGCAGGACTTGAACAGGGGTCTGATTTTGAGGCCAGCTCGCTATCCATTGTGCCATATTGTCTCCCTACAAATATACATATAACAACAACTAGCAAATATTACGTTACACTTCTAAGTTTGCAAAGTGCTTTTTATATGATCTCATGTGATCCTCACAATAATCCTGTAAAGTAGAATGCTATTTTTATCCTTATTTTACAAATGAGGAAACAGAGGCTAAGGAACATTAGATAACTCAGCCAGAGTCACACAACTAGCATCCAAGGCAGGATTCAAATTCAAGTCTTCCTGACTCTAAGCCTAACACTTTCTCTACTCTACCATCTTATAGCCTTTAGATATGTAAACAGCATTATAAACAGATATCCATCTATATCTATAAACATATATATCAAATATATATCTATATACATATATACAAACACATGTATCTATAAACACATGTCACACAAACCACACATAGAACAGTTAAGAAAATCTACAATAAGTCAAGAAATGGTGAAATCAATAAAGCCATTCTATGGCAGTCTCTATTAGTGATATCTCAAAGCTCTCTAAACATAGTACTTCCCAAGATTCTAGATTCAGCAATTCTGAGACATACCAATGGAGCCCAGGGTATTCATTAAATTCATGAGCGGCTGCTATAGCCCAAATGCCTAGGACTGGTACATCATAACATGCTTGCACCTATTGTGGAAAGAAAGAAAGTACCAGGGTACCATGACATCATCAATCTAAGCAAAGGTATAGAATAGATTTCCCGATTACCAGGTTAAGTGATGCATCAAGCAGGAGCAAGCGTGGGTATTGCTAATCATTTAAATTTAGGGAGACTGAGCTCAGTGACATTATCAGGCTGACATTAAAGAGTGGTTTCTCTCTGATACCAAGAATATGTTGGTCTTCCTTTTGGGATTTATTACCCAAGGAAGCCAATGGATGAACTCCCTCCTTTTAACCAACCTGTGGCTACCAGGGCCCTCATCACTCATCCATATGTCTGCTGCTAACAGAAATCTGTCTTTCTGAGCGCCTCTGCCCCCCAGCCCCATGGTGAGCCCCTTTTGAGATCACATGTCCCAAAAGAAAATTGCATGCAACCATTCAGGAAATTGCACTTGTACAGACAGCCCCAATTGAGACATCAAGCCCCACTCTACCCCCAAACCATTTTGTTCCATAGTGAGATTTTTTGGCAGTATTCAATGCCTTTTTGACCCTTCAGTCTTGTGGGATCCCTACAATCTATCAAATCCCATTTTTGGAATACCCTTTGGATTTAGTTCATGATAGCTGGGGGACTCTAGGTCTTCCTGAATCCAAGGGCAGTGTTCTATCCACTATAACCTGCTATCTCTCAACAATAACTGACCCATATGACACTTCAAGGTTCTCAAACTTTTATATACATCATATCACAACAATTCAGTCTGTTGGGCTCTATAGACATAATTATAAGCATCAGGCAGGAGTCCTTCTCCAACACTGAAGAAGGAATTTGTCTCCTTGGCTGAGTAGACCCTTGACACCTCAATTCTACTGGTCATTTTTGCATGTGTGGACCCGTGTTGGAAGTATATAGTTGCTGCTTAGATAGAGTGGAGAATGAGACCCAGGCCTCACAACAGCTCATCCTAAGCAGGCTGGATATTGATTGGCTTAGATGAAACTGTAGACTTCTAGTCTTGGGGTCAGTCTTTCACCAAAGACACATGACCTACCTTCAGAGTCATAGAGCAAGTAGGAATTGAACATGAAAATTGAGGGCAGCGTCCCACCAATTTCTTTCCCAAACCCTTTATACTACCCCTTCATCCTTCTCCATACATATTCCTCCTCAAAGATGAAGCACCTTTGGCAAAGGGGGAAAAGTCCTGGGTCTAGCAATGACTTGTCCTAAGTAGGCTGGATAATGATTGAGAGTAACAGGGCTCCTGCTTTGAAGCCCACCTGTGTGTATCCCCTCTCTGGATTAAATTTTTTCCTCTATAAAGTGAGGGGACTGGACTAGATGACTTCTAACATCTCTTCCAGTTTTACATCACATAATGCATATTACATGCCCAATATTCCCTTGCAATCGAAGACCATTTACTTCAGTTCTCATTTCCTTCCCATTCCCTGTCTCACTTTCACAAAGAAAGGCAGACATGGCCAGGGTTTACTATCCGCTCTGGCATTGTTCCCATCTCTGAAGACGTTCCTGCATAATCTGGAGCATGGGGGGGGGGTGTGGAGGGGAAAAGATAAATCCCTCTGTTCTTTGCAAGGAGTGGGGCGGGCTAAGGGGGAAGGAGAAAGGGAGGTTGCAACCTAAATGATTTTTAATTATTTTCTGATCTGCCACATCATTAGGAAGACAGAGGAAACCGTTAAGACATAAGACATGCTGATCTAATGTTATTGATTTTCACACATATTTTATGGCTGATGAAATAAGACGAAGCTGGGACCGAAAAACTCTTCAAGTATGATATGAATAGGGAACTTCCGATCTCATTAAGAAGGCCAGCAGCTGGCTCAGTCTGGACGTCCCAGAGTCCAGAGCCAAACTGCCCTGACTCATTTGGGAGTCTTTTTGCTTTTCACCCAGAAACTCTCTTCCTCTCTGGAAACACACTGAGGGTATCCTGAAATCCCCCAAGCCATCCACATCCCCACGTTTAGTTTTCTGAAGTACCTACTATGGGCTTAGCATTGTACCAGTGAAGGCTACAGCTGTCTACAACAGAGAAAAGATTACACATGCAGATTTAGAGTAAATACACTGTTACTTCCATTTTCTTGCAATGTGATAATGTGAATTTTGAACAAAAACATTATTACTGTTATTTTCTTGATATACAATAATATGGGTTTTGAACAAATATAGTTACTGTTATTTTCTTGAAATGTACATTTGATGGTGATATTTTTCTAATCAAAATGTAAATAATTTGGATTTTGAAAGCTTGAGTTAGAGATTTGCTCCATATTTTATGTGATCTGATTTATTTATATTTGTTGAAAGCTATTACATTTATAACAAACAATTTTTGTAAAAAGAACCTTAGCAGACTAGTGTTCCTATCACTCTAGCATGAATGTCAAGACTAAAACCTAGCTTTTTCAATGTGCAAATATCTAACTTTTTAAGGAGACATCCTGCCTTCTCATTCAATTATCCATTTCTTTGATCTTTGTTAAGTGCCCACTATGTAACCAGGCACACTAAGCAATAGGGGACCAGGGGAAACAGAGATGAAAAGAAGCACAGCTCCTGCTGTCAAGGAGGTTACAATCTAAAAAGAAGGGCATTTAGAAGGAAGCAAATCAGACATAGACACCAATAATTGTAATACAAGTTAGAATGTGGTAAATAGACAGGGGAGAGCAGAAAGAAAAAAAAAGAGAGAGATTATAGTCTTGGCGCAGTATCCAGCACCTAGGACAGAGCTTTGCACATAGAAGGTGCTCGGTAAACATTCATTAAATTGTTGAACTCAATTAGAGGGAGGAAGGCTCACTTTCACCTAGAGGGAATTAGGGAAGGCTTCAAGGAAGTGCTAGGCCCAGAATTGGCCCTGGATAGGAGGAAGTATTTCCACAGGCAAAGATGAGAAGAGTGTCCATACTAGGTATGTGAGGTTCAAATAAATGCACAGAGAGGTGGAGAGCAAGATGGGATTGAGGAATAACTAGCTGTTCAATCTGGCTATCATGTGATCCATATGAAGGAGAGTTGTATAAAATAAAACTGGAAACATAGGTTGGAGTCATATGGCAGAGGGCTTAGAATACCAGACTAAGGTATTTGCATTTTATCCTTAGGTATAGATAATCCATTGATAGTATTTAAGTAGAATAGTGACATAACTTTGCTGTGTATTATTAGGAAGATTACTTAGATAGTCATGTATGGGATGGAATGTATAGGGCCTGAAGGGTGAGAGAGCAGAGGCTATTATAATAGTTTAGAAAGAGATAATGAGGCCTTAAACTGGGATGGCAACAATGAAAGGGGAAGAATCAAGAGCTATTTCAGAAGTAGAATCTATAAGAATTAAAATAATAGTAGCAGACACTTATACAGTATTTTAAAGTTTGTAAAATATCTTATATACATAATATCATTTGATCCTCACAGAAATACTGTGATATAAATGTTATTATCACCTCCCCTTTTATAGTTGGGGAAACTGAGTTTCAAAGAGGAATGGACTACCCCACATCACAGAGCTAGTAAGTATCTGAGATGAATTCAAATCTAGGTCTCCTTGACTCCAAGTTCAAATCATTAACTCAACAAACAGTATCTACTGTATGCCAGGTACTGTACTGAGCACTGGGGATACAGAGAAAACAGAAACAGGACTTTGGGTGGATTTTTCCAGAAAATGAAACTTTATCTGAGATGTGAAAGAAGCCATGGAAGCCAGGAGAAAAAGAGGGAGAGAATTCCAGGCATGGGAAAAGCATGAAGTTGGGAGATGGAATGCCTCGTGTAAGAAACATCCATGATTCCAAAGACGTTGTATCAAAGAGTACGTGGAGGAGCAAATGTAAAAGAAGACTGGAAAGGTAGGAAGAGTCCAGATAATGAGGGGCTTTAAATGCTAAACTGAGGACTTTGTATTTGATCCTGAAGACTATAAGGAACTAATGGAGTTTATAGATTAGGAAAGTGACATAATCAATCCAACACTCTAACCATTATACCATGATTACATGGTTGCTTATCAGACATGAGAAATGAGAAAAAGGAGGAAGAAACAACAATTACATGTAGCATCCATGAGAACAGTTGCAATTTCAAATAAAAATAGTTTTGAAGGACACATGTAGGGAACATAATGGGACCATGCAACTCACAAGTCAAAACTTTAGGGCCTCATCCTTTCTCCCTTAGTGGAGTCTTCACAAAACTCCTCTGGGTAAGTTGTTCAGTTGAGTTCTCAGGATCTGATCCTCTTTGCAGCTGGGTTCCCAATTACCAGGGCTTTTTAATGTATTTTTAGCCAGCTCTCTTCTCTGCTGTCAGGGGCCAGAAAATCATAGCAGTTGCTTTTGGTTTCAAGTGACTGCCTTTCTTTATCTGCATTTGTCTGGAGTTGTCTCTGGTCCCTCAATTGTTTCTCAAAATTCCTCTACCTGATTCAATGCCAAGGCTGATGGAGGAGCAAAGAGAGAGTACTCCCTCTCCCCTGAAAGGTAAAGACCTGGGTTCTTCCCTGACTGATAGCTCCTGGCAGGATTGCCTCTAACTCTTGAACTTCTGCATAGCTCCAAGATTTAAATCCCACAGGATCATGGCCAATTTTCAGCCCAGCCAATCAAATTGCCCATTCTCACTCAATCAGAAAGAGTTGTTCCTACTTTGTAAAGGGATCATCAGATGTTAACACCTTATTTTTACAATATCCACCACTTGTCATCTCCGAAAATACCCAATAACTATATCAACTGAGCGGAGGTATGGAGGGGAGAATCAAACCCCTCCTCCCCTAAAGATTAAAAAGTACCATGAGCAGTTAGGAAGAAGAAAAAAATGGCGATGACTCCAGTAGTGATTAGAGTCATTAAGGAAGGCCTCATGGAAAGGGTGGAACTCGACCTTGACTTACACTAAACAAGTTCTCCTTTGTACATGGGTACACCACTCTAACATTTGTTTCTTGGAGCTCCTAGGGACAAAAAAATAAATGTGCCTACAGACATATTTAACACAAAGCACTTGTGTTATAAATGCATGAAATCAACTTGTTTTTAATTAATAAATAAAAATTGATTATGTATCTATATAGATCTTAGTATCATTTTAGGTGCTACAAAATGTTCAGAAGTATGATGGTCTTTACTCATAAGAAGTTTATAATCTAGCTAAGGAAAAATTGGCATATATGCTTCAAAAATTAATGAACAAGTAGAAAAACGTATAGTAACATCCATACTGATGTAATAAAGTGTCAAATTATGCATTAGAGACAATCAGAGAATAGGAAATTGTATAATAAGAGACTAATTATTCAGCACATGGAATGAATGCAAATAAAGTCAAAAAAAGAGAAATAAATGCAGTCTAATGCTGTATGGAAGGGCTTCATAGAGGAGTTGAGGCTTGAAGTAAGCCTTGAAAGATAAGGAGGATTTGGATTGGCAGAGGGAGGGGCAGAAAGCAACTGAGTCAAGGAATAGAGGTGTCATGGTAGTGTTTGGGGGGGACAATAAATTAGCTTTCCTTACAGGAGCTCCAAGTGTACAGTGGAAAATAGTGGAAAATAAATTTCAATAGGTAGGGCAAGCTGAGATTATGAAAAACCTTGAAATGAAGGCTAGGAGTTTAGATTTCATAAACAATAGGAAGCCATTGAATGGAATTTTGAGCACATTCGAGAGGGGTTTTGAACAGAAACATGATGAAAGTGATACTTTAGGAAGATTAATCTGGCATTGCTTTGCAATATTGCCTTATAGGAGAGAAAATGGAAGCAAGGAGATGAATGAATGAATGAGTAAATGAATAAGTGAGTGAATAAAGTATTTGTTGTGTGTTTATCATGTACAAAGTACTATGCTAAGCACTGGGGATACAAATAAAAAGTGAGACAGCCTTTATTCTTAAGCAGATCACATTCTAACATGGGAGACAACGTAGATAAGAGGATTCAACCTCTAGGGCAGATGGAAAATCCCAGTGGTCCTTGGGGTTCAATGGCAGAGCAGATGGTAAGACCAAATGGTCTAGATGGCAAGTGATCCAGTTTGGCTAGAGAGTGGGATGGAATCTTCTTTAGAGTCATTTGAATTGTGAAAACCATATCCAATTTTGATGCTGAACTATTTGTTCCAGGGACTCTGGTGACAAAAAATAAAACAACTTTCTTTTCACCAGGTACCATCAATACTTTAAGTTTCAGATAATAGGGGTATACATTTGAGTGATAGCAATGAAAGAAGGAAAGGAGAGAAAGGGCTGAATCTGGAAATATTATGAAATTTTAATTGGTTTATCACACATAGAAAGCTTTGTTATAGTGGTAGCATATGAATTTAGGAGACCTGGGTTCAAATCCTGCCTCAAACATTTACTAGTTGTGTGACCATGGGCAAGCTACTTCTTCATATTGTACATACAATGTATTGCATACAAAATTGTGAGGTAGATACCATTTTACAGATACTGAAACTGAGGTTTTATCAGAGAGGTTAATAGAATTATCCCAGGTTACATAATTAGTAAGACAGGATTCAAACACAAGTTCTCCTGAATCCAAACTCAGTGTTCTTTCTACTATACTATACTGGCTCACAGGACCTCAGTTTCCTCATGTGTCGAATAAGGATAATGATAACACCTGCCTCCCAAGATTGTTGTAAGGATCAAATGAGATAATATTTGTTAAATGCTTAGCACAGCACCTGGCATACAGTAAGTGCTATATAAATGTTAACTATTGGTAGTAGTGGTGGTGGAGGTGCTAGGAGTAGGAAGAGGAGGAGTGTACCAAAGACTCAGAAAACATCTCAAAATTTGCAATTACCCCATCCAAAAAAAGACTGAGACAATATTAATAATATTAGCTCAAATATTTACTTTCTCCAACTCTATAAAAATTTTTATGAGAAAAGCCTAGGAATTCTTTGAGGGCATCTTTGATGAAGTTAGGAGCAGAGAGCAGGCAGATTCTTGCAAATAATATTCTACAGCAGACCACATCCTTACAACCACCCATTTGGCTGAAAGATTTAGAGAATACATAATCCCACTGCTCCTATTGTGTATTTAGTATAATAAAACATTAGATTGAGTAGAACAAAGCATTTTAGGGACTCTTCTCTCAAAAGTTGTCTTCTCTTCCCTGTGTAACTTTTGATTTGTCTGAGTTTGGAAAGTGAAGGCAGAAATTAAAGGAAAGTACTCTCTCCTCTGGCTCCAACCTTTTTTTCCTCCCACTAGGTATTTTCTACTTCTAGTTATCACTCTCAATCCACTCCTTTGTGGGCTGTAGAGAAACAATGAAGTAGAAAATATAAACTGACAAACTAGACACTTCCAAGACAGCAATTGGTTTTTTATTTGTTTTAGCCTAAGGACATAGGAAAGTCCAAATCCAGCTTTGTCTACTTTGGAATACTTATAAAAACGAAGAATGTAGTGTCAATAATACTCCCTCTCATTTGTTAAGGACTCCTAGCTAAGACAGAATCCTAGGGTTTCAAACAGAAGATTTGAACCTCTACCTATTTCTATATATAAATATTAGTCACTTTCTTTTATGTAACTGCCCCCCCACTCAGAATTAGTGAAATACACAAAAAAACAGTTATGATTTCAATTTTAAATCTAAATCAAACCAGACTTGAAGTGCCAGTTACACTGGAAATTATGAACAAACATAAGAGGAGAAATTTAAAAGTAAATGTGTCTATTTAAGATAGAAAAGAGAAAAGTTAAAGCATCTCTGTCAGATATCCCAAAAAGAAAAAAATTCCACAAGCCTCAGTCCATTCCAGCTATGTCTCTCCCTGGGGTCTGTCTGGACAAGAGGAGACCGCAGCTAAAAAATCAAATAGCCTCCATACTGCATATTCTAATCTTCTTTAGCCTCCATTCTGTCTCCTTATTCCTATTCATTTAACTATCTGAAATCACCCATTCAGCATCTCTCCAAGATGAAAATTCCAACTAATCCCAAATTCCAACTGCTCACTCTGCCCTAGTATTACTACATTCAGAAATAATGAGTCTCTCAGTGCCTCGTAGGATGGTAAGATTCATGCTATTTGGGGGAAGAGGTACTACCTTTTGCAGAAACTTACAGAGTTGGGTTCTAGAAATTGCTCTCTGCCCACAGAAACCAGTTCCTCAAAGTCTAGTGCACATATACAGGTCGAAGTCATACAAGAGTCCTTGAAAGATGTGGTAACAGAAATAATATGACTGTCCTCTTGTCATTAAAGTCAAATAAGGCATAAAATCATGAAGTATATGCTTGCCAAAGTTGTTTGCCACTGCCATGGAGAACATTCGGTATATAGGTCAAATTGAAGAGGAATTCTGTATCAATAGCAATATGGGTCTAGATGACCCTATATGTGAACAGCATTGTTCTGATTACATCCAGCCCCCAGAACACTGCATAACCTCCTATATTCACATGGGCAAAAACCAAAAGCATAAATGATGGCCAGTCCATGCCACTGATTCATCCATTCATAGATCTCAAATAGACACTAAGCACATTTCCCAATAAGCTGGCCCTACAACTTAAGCAGCAAGGGAAGTTAAACTTTTTTTGAAAACCGTACAAGGTTTTTGGAGTCTCCAAGCTTCTCCCTGAAGGGGAAGTTTTTCCTTCAATATTCTTCAGAAGATGCTGATGGTTGTCAATTATGGAATGCCACAGTCTCCAAATATTTAAATTTGAGAGGTACCCAAAGGCAATGGAAAGGCATATGGTGGCTATGAGTAGACTGTGAAAGGCTATCAATAAAGAGTTGCTCAAGAGAACTAGTGTAAAGCACGTCTCAGAAAACCACAAGATTAGAAAACAAAACGAGGCAATTGTGTGGTAGGTAAGTAAGGGATAAATAATGGACAGCTTGTGTGCCCCATTGGTTCCTCTGGAAAATCAAGACATCTGGAGAAAGACCTCAAACATCATGAGTGGGTCTACTGTGGAAGATTTATGGGAGAACATGAAAAGAATGGGAAGGAAATAAATCAGGATCAGCACCATCAGTGGGAGGATTCACATTGGTGACATAGGAGATCCATCAAATGACCTGCTGATAGATACATCAAATCAGGAACCAGCAGAGTTCCCTGAACATAGAAAGTCTAGATAAATATTTTCAATAGCAATGATGATAATTATGACAACTCCAACATTTGAAGCCAGGATAATGGGAAAGTAGGAGTCCTAATTAACTGTAATGGAGAAGAGTAAATTCAGGGATGAGAAATCTCCTAAGATAATAAGAAAGGGACCTTAGAGACCATTGAGTTTAACCACTTCATTTTACAGATGAGGAAACTGGGACAAAAAGAGGTCAAGTGACTTACCCAGGGCCACAAAGCTAATAAGTGACTTCCTAATTCCATGACTAGTTCCTACCCACTGTACTATGTAGCCATTCTCCAAAGATAATCATTTTGATGTTAAATGTGTTGATTTAAATATGAATTAATGATGGTGCATTTTCATACAACAAACGTTTATTGTGTTTCCCTAGGTTGTAGAGAATAAAATATATAGACATGTATACATACATATAATCACATATTTGTAATATGTGCAGAATGTAGATAGATGCATGTGTGTATTGCATACCTCTACATCAAGATAATGGGGCAGCTGCATGGTGAAGTGAATAGAGGGCCAGCCCTGCAATCAGGAAAACTTGTCTTGTTGAGTTCATATCTATCCTCACACACTTACTAGCTGTGTGACCCTAGGCAAGTTACTTAACTCTGCCTCCATTCCTTATCTGTAAAATGAGCTGGAGAAGGAAATGGCAAGCCATTCCAATATCTTTGCCCAAATGGGGTTGTGAAGAGTCATATATGACTAAAATGACTTAACAACAACAAATGTAAATATAAATAACCAATACAGGGCAGTATAAGTATTGACTGAGGGACACAGACAATAAAATTTGCCAAGAGTTCAGAGGAGATGAGAAGTCACTATGTTGTAGAATACTCAGAAAAGGCTTCATAGAGAAGGTTGAGTTTCAACTGGATCTTCAAGTATGGGAAGAATTTATATAGGTAGAGAGGAGAGAGAGTGGGGACAATAAGTGTAAGGGACATAAATGAGACCAACATGTTTGAAGGATAGTGAGTAGACAGCCTAGATAATTTTCTTCTGGGGAATAGTGGGAAATCAGTCTGGAAATGGAGATTGAAGTCAGACTTTGGATAGTCTAATATCAGGTTTTTTTTATAGATAACAGAGAACTATAGAGAAAAAATTAAATAGAGGAGAGTGACATGTTTTCCAGCATTTTAGTATTCCTAATCTGATCACAGCATGCCTAATAGAGTGGAGGGAGAAGTGACTCGAGTCAGGGAGATCAGTGAAGAACCAAAAATAAACAATATTTGGTGACTGATAGCATATGACAGTTTAAAGAGAGGCATGACTGAGTTTTCAAGTCTGTCTGACTTAAAGAATGACAGAAACAAGGAGGTTAGAAGGGATGGTCACTTTACCAAGAAGGTGATGAGTTAGATTTGAAATATCTTGAGTTTATGGTGATGATGGGAAATTAAATTTGAAACATCTGCAGGCCTTTGGGAATACAGGATGGAAACTTGGATGAGAGGTCATAATATTCCATAAAGATGTTCATGGAAGCTGAGAGAGTACTGTTTCTTCAAGACAGTGAGGAGAGACAGAGATAAAGAAACAGACAGATGGAGAGACAGAGAGAGATGGGGGAGACAGGGGAAGAAGGAGGAGGGGAGGGCAGGGGAAGGAAGAAGTAAATGAACAAAATAAAGGACAAATCACAAGGATAAGAAAAAGAATCCCCCAATTGCCCTCCAAAAAAAAGAAAAAGAATCAAGATAATGTGATGTCATGAAAAGAAATTTAGGAGAACTGTTCAAAAGAAGACTAACATGATATTATATAAAATATTCATATTCCAATTCAAAACTGTATAGGATCATTTGTATTATAGTTTGAAAAACTTCTGATTGGGGAGGGGAGTCTTTAAGATCCATAAGGCACGGGTATGTCAGACTACCTCTGGTCTAGATACCTCTTCTTCCTTGACTTTTTTTTCTATCTTGGGACATTGCATATCTGGAATTTTCCATATTAAAATCTTCTCTCATGAAAAATTCTATCCTTATGTTGTACTCAACCTGACCTATCAGGATCCTGGTCTCTCTTGGGCTATGATATAAGTGAAAGAAAGTCAAATATTCCTAAACAAAATTTCATTCCCTCCCCATAAAACCCAACTCTCCCTCTATATTGCTGAGGATGAAGAATCCAGTTGTTTCCATATTGCACTGATAGGAGTGATGAGAGCTTGATGTAATCTGGTGGTATGAAATCCATTAAGCAGTCTTTTCCATGATCATGGCCCCCTTCTTCCTCCTGATGCTGCCTGAAAATCCTCACATCTGAGGCTGATGGGACTTCCCAGATGGTTTTCTTTATTTCCTCTCTGATCCCCACCATTGTCCTTCTTGCTCATGTCTCCTTGGATATGTCCTTATCTGCCCCTGTCCCACCCCAAAACCCCTAGACGGCAGAGTGGATAGGGTGCTAGACTTGGAGTCAGGAAGACCTGAGTTTGAATCTTGTCTCATATGAGATGGGACAAATTATGTGACCCTAGGAAGGTCATATGACTTCTCTCAGCCTCAGTTTCCTCATCTATAAAATTGGGATTATAATAACACCTACCTCACAGGGTTATTGTGAGGATCAAATGAGATAACATGTGCAAAGGGCTTTGTAAATCTTACAGCTCTATAAAAATGTGGTTGTTTTTTGGGAGGCGGGAGGGTAGTAATCAGGGTTAAGTGACTTGCCCAGCATCACACAGCTAGTAAGTGTCTGAGGCCAAATTTGAACTTAGATCCTCCTTACTCTAGGGCCAATGCTTTGTCCATTGTGTCACCTAGCTGCCCCTTCTATGTAAACGTCAGCTATTAATATTTTATTAATATTTCCTCTAATACCCACAGGTATTTCAATTTGAGTTTAAAGCTGCCCCTTGTATAAATTAAAATAATCACACAATAAAGGCTTATTAACTACCAGGAAGCTAGATAGAGCAGTGAATAGAAAACCAGGCCTGGAGTCAGGAAGATTCATCTTACTGAGTTCAAATCCAGCCTCAGATACTTACTAGCTGTGTGACCCTGACAAGTCATTGAACCCTGTTTTGCTTCCATTTCCTTATCTATAAAATGAGCTGGGGAAGGAAATGGCAAACCATTCCTGTATCTCTGCAAAAAAACAAAAAAGCAAAAAAAAAATGACGGAACCACAACAGTGAGGACCTAATCTCATAGTTTGGCATTCTATCATCCTTGGGACAGCAGACAGAGCTTCTTTTCACACCTGCCTCCAACACACTTACCATCCATTTTACAGGACCACTGCTTTGTCATGTGTCCCACAAAGAGATTTTGCACACCAATGCCTCCAAAGAACAATGGGTGACAGCAAGCCTGATGTATACAAATATGTGCGTCTGTGTATTTGCACACACACTCACACATGTGTGTCACATTTGTGCACATACACATATCCATGCTGTAACGCTGTGATGTCTCAATTAGCCTAGTCCTCTACCTCGTAATGTGTAAGTAATACCTCTCCATAATTAGCAATGCCTTCCCAACTCCCAGGGCTGTGGGCCTTTGGAGTTCCAGCAGTATGGCCTTCCCTTTATCCATGCCCAAACCTTGGTTCATTTGAGAGGTTTATACCTAAAGGAGTGGCCCTGCTTGCCCCTATTTCTCTGGGAATACTATATTGGTCCTCTTTGAGACTGAAGGATGAACTACAATTGGCCTAATGTTCAAATATTCATACATTCAAATGAAGCTTTTATCTCCCAGACATGGTTAATACCTCCAACCTCAGATAGCAACCCATCAGTGCCTGTGAAACTCTAGTCCACATCTTCCTATAATTTACCCTCAGGAAGTTCATCCAGTGATTGTTCTAAGGGTTCTTCTTCATTTTCACTTGACCATTCAAAGGAAGTTCTTTATACAAAATACTCCATCTTCCAACACTGTAATTTTTCATTGGCCATTCATGCCCCAGAATGTTCTCTGTCCTTATCTCTACCTCCCAGCTCCCTTCAGGTCTCAGGCAAAATCTTACCTTCTACAAGAAGAAGCCTTTGTTAGTTCCTCTTAATGCTAATATCTCCCCACCAAGATCTCCAAATTACCCTGCATATATCTTTTATGTGTATGTGTGTATACACATACACATATACGCAATGTATAAGTCCCAACTAAAATCTCATCTTCTACAAGAAACCTTCCCCAACCCCTCTTAAGACAAGTGCCTTCTCTCCTTAAATTATTTCCTGTATATCTTGTATATAGGTTGTTTGTACATATTTGTTTGTTTGCTGTCTCTTCTATTAGACTGTGAGCCCCTTAAGGGCAGAGACTGCCTTTGTTTGGTTTGGTTTGGTTTTGGGGTGGTTTTTTTTGCATCCCCAATACTTAGCACTGTGACTGGCACATAGTAGAAGGGGCTTAATAAATATTAATTGACCAACTATTGATTAACCAAATAGTTTCATCCATTAGTCTCCTGCATTAGGTTGTGAGCTCTTTTGGGGAAAGGGACCAGTTTTGCCCTTTTCTGTATACACACAGCCCTATCCAACACTTCATGTCTATTACATAGTAGGTATTTAATGGATGCTATTGACCACCTGATTGATATGTTGTCCAATGGTTATCCCTCCCTCTCACAACATTGCCAGTCCTTCCCTGATTTGGATGACATCTTTCAGCAAGTAATAATACATTACAAACAAGGGATTTGAAAGGACCCATGACAAAGGAAATGAAGTTTCCCTCACCCTGCTCCAGGTCAAGGTAAACTTTGTCAAAAGAAGGTCTATCCCCAGAGAATTGGATATGTAGTGGATCAGAGTGTGCAATGCATGTGTATATATACTTTAAGAGTGTAAATAACAGATTTCATCCATAGAAATGCAAGCATCAGTGGATAAAGATATATTGGGAAAATACATAAGTAATGGGCTCCAAATAACAACTGATGGCATTTTCAAGTACTCAACATATCAGAAAGTCAATGAATGGGACTTTCTTTCACCTTCCAGAGGCTCAGCTAGTCATTTTAATTCATTTTAGCAAATATTTATCAAGTATATCTTATGTGGAGGATGTCATGTGCAGGCCACTAGGGAATAAAACAATCTTTGTCCTCAGAGAGAGCTGGTAACCTAATTAGGGAGGTAGAACCCACCCACAAATAACTATACTAAAACTACTGTAATTATAGCCATTTTTTTACTATACTTTAAAGTTTGCCAAATGTTTTACATATGCTATGAGATAAGTGCGATTTTTCCTCATTTTACAGAAGAGGAAACTGAGGCAAGCAGAGGTTAAGAGACAGTGCAGGTTTCCCAGATTCCAAGACCAATACACTAACTAGCTGCCTAAAATGAAAGAAGCCCACCTGAGCCACATGAAAAGTGCTATGGGACAATTGATAAGGAAGAAATAACTTCATATCAAATTAAAGATGGAAGATTCTGTTATCTATAAGGGAAATAAAACCCATCTACAAATCACTATAATAAAAACTAAAATAATAATAGCGAGCATTCTTATAGTGCTTTAAGGTTTGCTGAATGCTTTATATATGATGTGAGGTAAGTGCTATTAATATCTCCATTTTACAGATGAGGAAACTGAGGCAAGCAGGCATTGCCAAGCTCACATCAAGACTTTAACTCCAAGCACAGTCTCCTCCCAACTTCATATATCAGAATTTGAAACCAAGGTGAATCTTGTGACTTCCTTGCACGGAGGAGATCGATGTACATAACCATATCCAGGGGACAGACCAGCTGACCAATTTAAAGTAGAGAAAAGGGTTGTGCTATCTTCACAGGAAAGAGTTGCATGTATGGAATTCCTTAATTCCAAGTATCATCTGTATTAGATACATGAATGTGGGACAGAAGAAATGTAGGGGAAACAAAAGGACTCAATAAATTACTTAGTGGATTTTGTCCCTCATTTCTGTCTTTCTTCCCCAACCCAATGTCACTTAATGCATGGCACATGGTTACTTTGTCACCTGATATGTGACCTAAGGTAGAGGGTACAAAGAATCACCATTTGCATATTGAACATTCTGAACTAGATGTACCATAGACATTTCAAACTCAACATGTCTCAGACAGAACTTTTTAACCTTATTCCAAAACCCACCTGTTGTGTAAACTTCCCACTCTCTGTTGAAGGAACTGCTCTGGCAAGGTTCCTAACCTCAGATTCCTAATCACCCTGGACTTCCCACATCCACATTCAGTTAGTTGCCCAATTCTGACAACTGTAACTCCACATTTTTTGCATTGGTCCCCTTCCCACTCACACCACAACTACTCTAGGTCTGGACTTTATCAGTTTCCCTAGAATATTTCACTAGCTCATTAATTGGTCTTCCTGCCATAAGACCTTCCACTCTCCATCTTTCACAGAGCTTCTAAAATGATATTCTTAAGGCATCTGTCACTCCCCTGCTCAACAAACGCCGATGTTTGTTGAGCAAACAACAATTCCTTTTAATTCTAGAATCAAATACAAATATCTCTGACTGACATTTCAAGCTTCATATATATTTATACTTATATGTGAATGTTATTCGTGTTTTCCTTCCCTATAGGCATTTCAAAACCTGGCTCCAATCTACCTTTCTAGCTTTATTATATATTATTTCCCTTCACACACCCTTTGGTCAAGCCAAACTGGCTTCTTGCTATTCTTCATTCATGATACTCCATCAATCATCTTTGTGTCTTTGCATAGACTACCTACCCACCATACCTAAAATATTCTCCCTTCTCATCTCCATCTCTTAGAATACAAATTTATTTCAAAGCTTGGGTGAATGCCACTTCCTCCATGAGGTCTAACCTCTCCTCTCAGCTGCCTAGAATCTTCCACCTTAAAGAATATGTATTTATTTTGTAGGTATACACACAATATGTATGCATATGCATGTGTGTCTATATAGGTATATACATATATATGTGTATATTGTGTATGCACACATGCTTTCTCTCCCTGTAGAATATAAACCTTTTGAGGACAAAGATTATTCCATTTCTGTCTTTATATAAGCCTTCCCTTGTATGAATTAAAATACACCTATAATAAAGACCTACTGCTTTAGCCTCATTGTTCAGTCTAGAACATTTCACATAGTGCCCGAAACATGGCAAGCATTCAATAAATGCTTGTCAATCAATTATCAAAAGCAGGGTGGGGGAACCTAAATCTCTACCATTTAGGTTACACAAAAGAAAGCTGCTGACAGTTATGACTCTTAGATACTGCATGTGATAATACGGTAAGATTATGAAATAATCCTCTGATTTTTTTTTAAACAAAAAGGGGAGATGAGGAACAATCCTTCGAAATATAAGAGGATAGGTCACCTTAGGTCTTGTGGTTTCCATCTAACCTCATGAAGAATTAAGCTCTACTGTTTCTTTCCCCTCTGAGGCCCCCTAGACAGACTTGGATCTTCATCCAGCATGCTCAGCTAGAACAAAGAAAAGAACAGAAGATATTCTAGGTTTTAGCAACCCTGGTTCGGGAAGGCCACAAAGACAGAGAGGTTGGGGCAAGAACAGAGAGACTGGCATTCAACTGAGACACTTCCTGCAAATATTTTTCTTCTCAGAGATGTTACAACTTTTGACAGCTTCAATCTTTCATTTCAGAGATTTCTATTGATTGGGTTAAGAATCACACACATTTTTGTCCATAGCGCTGAGATAGCAAAGCAAACTTTTCCCCAAGTGCCATTTCCCCAGGGGATGGGAATGATTGATTTTTATTAGTCCAGCTTCTGGGATACTCACATCTCAATCCAGCCAATTTTCTCTGGAGAGAGCCCACTCCTGTCCACTTAATTGTGTTTTCTAACCAAGTAGTTGAGGTAGATTTGTCATCTTTATAGTCCAAAGGAGACAAATCTCCAAGCTCCTCTTCCAATTGTGTGGGCTTGTTTCTAAGGTTGATAATCTCAGGAGTGATTCAGAGCCTCGGAAAAATAAAGTGAAAATATGAAATCCAAAATGCAATGGCTGAAACACCAGCAGAGAAACTAATCAGGACATGAAGGAATTGAGAGGTCTGAGGAGAAACAATTTGCTCCATGCTTTCCTGATTTTTATTGGACAACAATTATTGTAAGTAATCTTTCATTTGGATCCAGGAAGAGAGCTAAGGTCAGCCCCACATGATGGCTAAGTCATCCCCTCCATTCTCTCTGATTACATTTTTGTTGCTGGTAACTGTTTCTCATGAATTCACTTCTTGCTCCTACACACCACTGACCACCACTCCACCCCACCCCCGTCATCTATTTTAACCTTCATTTGATCCTACATTGAGGATCCTCTAGGTTCACCTATTTCTGGGATAAGGGAATTGACTTATATATAAGTCAATCTGACTGTCAAGAGACAGTCAGATTAGCTATCTTGGAAATATTTCCAGTATGCTTGGTAATTATTGAGTGACAACTTGTTAACTGTTAGTTTTTCAGAATTGGAGACAAACTGATATGATTCTTCCTCATTGGGATACTGTCAGAACAATAGATATGAGAAAGGATAGTTGGCAATATGTCATGTGGGTAAATTAAGAAATTCATTTTCTCTGGTTAACAAGATTGAATGTATTTTGGTTGAAGACTAAACTATATCCCTTCAGAATGGTCAGGCCTTCTCCCTAATGACCATCAGGCCTGGAAATGTTTCTCTATTTTTGCCTACTATTCCTGGGGGAACTTGGGAGCAAGGTCTAGAGACTCTGAACTATAAGCAATGTAAAAAATGAAGGAAAGACATATAATGGTCTTCAACTTCTCCCCATAGTTTGTAGTGCCTTCTTCTGTAGCTGGTAACCTGATAGAACAAGAACGCTATTTTCCAAATTCCCTCTTTTATACTTTCTTTGTCTGTGTCTCTTGTTGTCTGTCTCTCTGTCTCTGTGTGTATCTCTCTACATCTCTGTTCTATCTTTCTGTCTTTCTTTTTGTCTGTGTCTCTGTCTCTCTGTCTGTTTCTCTGTCTCTGACTATCTCCGTCTCTCTCTCCCCCCTTCTCCTCTACACACTCTAGGAAATGGTGTGACCTCATATGAAGCTGCATCCAAAAGGACTTAAGAATATCGTTGTCCATATCCATTAAACTGTGAGCAAATCTGGTAGAGAATGTGGCATGAACCTACTTCCCAGGTTTGTTGTGAGGATCAAATGAGATAATAATTGTAAACCACTTAGCTTAGTGACTGGCACATAGAAGGTACTATATAAATGTCAGCCATTATTATTAAAATGCTGAAGTAAGGCTAATTGAGCTGGTGTTCAGGAGCTTATTATCTTTCAAGTTAGCAAGAACTGCATTCTTTGTTTATAGGAGTAATTCTTGACAGATTTGCATGTTTTTATTGAGCCAAAGACTTCTGGAAAGCCTGTGTGCTTGGTGGTCCTAATTAAATACCTTTCTCCCTCTCTAGCAGGCAAAGTATTTGTTTAGTGAGTGGGGTTCACCATAAACCTACAGAGAGTGGGGACCAGCTATGCTTGCATACCTTGTTTATGACTTATACACTCCTATGGGGTTCATCCTTCCACAGCAACCCACTAGACATTTGTTTAAAAGCTCCCGAGGGATGCTTGACTAGAAAGGCAGAGTCAACTTTGAAGACAATTCCTAAAGAAAAATTCCAAAAATCTTCTGATAAATGGCAAGATCATTGAAATAAATGTTTATAGTCTCTCAGAGGACATCCTTTGAAAACTCAGCTCCAAACTCATCATCAACAGGAAGCCTTTTCCATCCCTGCCCTATGGGTTAGTGCCATTCACTCCAACATTAATTTCCATATACTCTTGTACATATCTTGTATACATGCCCAGTTATTTTTATGTTTGTCTCCCCCATTAGAAGGTGAACCCTGGAAATAAGAGGAACAAGATTTGCCTTTTTTTTTCATTCCCTAGCTCCTTGCACAGTGCCTGGAGCATAACAAGTGCTTAACAATTCTTGCTGGCCAACTGACTGGGACAACATTCATTTGAATGAATAAGTTTAGATTGGTTTCTTAAGAATCAGTCACATTTGTTTATAGCTTCATCTCATGAAGTAACCTCATTTCATTTCCTCTTGGCATTACTAGACTGGTAGATTAGAAGAATACCATCAATGTCATGCATTTTTATTTGGAGGACCTTTCAACAAAGTTTTTTCATAATATCACTGAGGATATGTGGACTGGATGCTAAGTGGATTCCTAGTTTACTTATTGACCATACCCAAAGAGTACCAATTAATGGATCAATATCAATCTGGAAAGGGGGAAGGAATAGCTAATGTCATGTCACAGGCCTATCTGTTCTTGGCTGCAACCTGCCCACCATTTTCATCAAGGACATGGGCAAAGAGAGAAAAAATATGTTAATCCAATTTGACAATACCATGATGTTAGGAGAGACTGCGTGTCAGCATGAGGAATAAAAATATATTGGCAATCTAGGAAAATCTGGCTAAAACTAATAAAAGAAAATTTAATGTGGACCATCAAGTCATGGAATCTTATAGCAAGATGAGATCTTGAAGCAGGGATTCTTAACATGGGATCCATGTTGAGAGAGAGAGAGAGAGAGAGAGAGAGAGAGAGAGAGAGAGAGAGAGAGAGAGAAAGGAGAGCTATAGACTATGTATGTATGTTTGTGTGTGTATAAACATAATTGATTTCCTGTGTATTTTATTTTATGCTTTAAAAACATTACTCTGAGAGGGAAATCCCTAGGCTACCCACTGGCCCAAGCAGCCATGTGTGACACAGCAAAGACACAAACTACTCCCTCTTCCAACTCAGAATAGGAATGCCCAGTACAACATCTCTAACAGCTGGTCATTTAGTCTCTGTTTGAACATCTCCAACAACAAGAAACATACTGCCTCATAAACAAGTTTATTTCATTTTTGTGTGCCTCTAAATATGAAAATTATTGTTAGTGCTTCCTTTTATTGAGCCAAAATCTGCCTCTCTGTAAATTTTCCCTATTGGTTCTAGTCAAGGGTCAGCCTGGCATAATGAATTACTGGCATGCTGGAGCTAAAATTAGCAAGATCTGGATGTGGGGCCTCCTTCCTCTCATACTTACCAGTTTTATGACCTTAGACAAGTCAACTAATTTTTCTCAGCTTGGTTTTCCACTTCTATCAAATGGAAGTAATACCTCTAGCATCCACCTCACAAGGCTGTGAGGAGGGTCAAATGAGATCTCTGCAGTTCTTAAATCACTTGTTTAATATCAGCTAGTATTGTTATTAGTTTTGCCCTCTGGAATTACACAGAACCAATCATCCCAAATGTTTGAAGATAGCAATAAGTCTCTCTCACTGAGTAAAATAAATTTTTGCATTGGAAAGGACCGTAGAGACCACCAAGCCCAACTCCCTCATTTTACAGGTGAGGAAACTGAGGCCCAAAGGAGGGAGGGAAGTGATTTGCTCATATCTGATCTAGGATTCAAATGGAGTTGCTCTTCCTGAGGTAAAGTCCTCTAGGTTCAAAAATGCAGATGTAGGTTTGGGATAGTTGGCTTAAGGGCAATTAAAAAAAATTTTAAGTGGCTGTAGATCAATATAAGCCAACATTGTGATATGACCGCCAAAAGAGCTAATGTAATTATTTGCATTATATGAAAAAAAGTCAGGACTGCATTAATAAACATCTTAATCAAGGAAGCCAACAGTCCAGCAGCATTTTACCTGGGTCAGACCTTATCTAGAGTGGCCAATTCATTACATTAATGAGTCAGGATCCAAAAGTATCTTCCTAGACTAGAATACTGGACCAAATCTAATAAGATAAAATCAGATAGGAACAAATGTAAAATCTTAAGTAAAAGCTCAATATGAATAAAGAGAATGGCACAGGAGCAATAAGAAAAAAATGCTAATACTATCACCCACTTCACTAAAAGAAGTTCAGTGTCAGAGGAAGGAGGAGATGGTCTTGCTATACACCGTTCTGATTAGGTCACATCTAGAATGCCATGTTCAGTTCTGAGCATCATAATTTGCAAGAGGCACTGACAAGATTCCTTTTTATGTTGTCTCCCCCCGTTAGATGTAAGTTCCTTGAGGCCAGGCACTGTCTTTCATATTTATATCCCTAATGCTTAGCATAGGGCCTGGCACGTAGTAATAAATATTTATTGACTGACTATGGACACTGGAGTACATCCAAAGGATAGCAACCATGGAAATGAGGGGGCTAGAGAACATGCCACATGAGAACTGAGGAAGAGAAAACCTAGGGGAGACATGGTTGGTATTCCCAAATAGTTGAAGGATAGTCACATGGAAGAGGAACCAGACTAATTCTTCTGAGTCCTAGAGGCAGAGTTGAGAACAAGTGGATCAAGTGGGAGGTATAGATGCCCATTTAATATAAAGAAAAGAATCTTTTTCAACAATGAGAGCTGTCCCAAAGTAGAGAGAGCTGCCTCTGAATGGAGTAAGGTCTCCATCATCAGAGGTCTTCAAGTAGACAGGCAGGATGCTGGGGGTGCTAAAATGGGCTCACAAATCTCAAAGACCATCTACCAGCTACAGACATATCATGCTGTTCATGGTAGAAGATGTCTCCAAACTGATGGAGCTAAGGAGATGACACATTGGAGACCATGGAAGTCTGTTTTTTATCTCAGAATCTTCAACATTGGAGTTGGCTGGCTCGCTGAGCAGTGCATTCTCTGTCTCTAAATGTGTTCAAGCTGAGGTTGGATAACCATCTGTCAGAGATGGAATAGAGGGGATTCCTGCACTGGTAGGAGGTTAAACTAGATAATCTCTAAGGTCTCTTTCCAGCTCTAAGATTCTATTATTCTCATAATAATCCACAACACCAGAATATTTATAGCCTAGCAACAGATCATTCTAGTGTACCTGGTCAATAGAATGCCTGCTGTCATCTTGAGTTAACAGCAGATTTATCTAGGTTATAAAAACATAATGGATAGTAATAGGAATATTCATTTGTAGGCAGTCTCCAATTTACAAGGCAATCAATCAACAAGCATTTATTTAAGCTTCTACTGTGTGCCAGGCATTGTGTTGGGTTCTAGAAAAACAAAGACAAAAGAATCATAGTTGTATGATTATCTCCTTGTAGGAGATTATTTATTTGGAGGAGACAAAAATAGATATAAAGGTGCCATGAATGGGTAGTTCAGTGACAAGAATTCTTCCCTGATATGTGGGAGGCCCAATGTGATTCCCAACCCATATATGTATCTTTTCCAACAACTCTCCTGAAGACTATGAAGTGGATAGAGATTAGACCTCAGTTTTCTGGAGTCAGGAAGAACTAAATTCAAATCCAGCCTAAGACACTTATTAGCTTTGTTCTCTTGGGCAGGTCACTTAACCTCTGTCTTTTCCAGTTTCTTTATCTATAAAATCTCCATCTATAAAATGAAGATAACAATAGCACTGAGCTTCCAGAGTGGTTGTGAAGATAAAATACAGTATTTGTGAAGTGCTTTGTAAACTTTAAAGTGTTATATAAATGCTGGTAACTGTTATTATTATTATACAATAGATACAAGGTACTTTAAGGGGAGAGAAGTAGTATCTAGGGGATCAGGAAAAGTCTCATGTATAAAGTG
Source organism: Gymnobelideus leadbeateri (assembly GCA_011680675.1). Classification (NCBI taxonomy): domain Eukaryota; kingdom Metazoa; phylum Chordata; class Mammalia; order Diprotodontia; family Petauridae; genus Gymnobelideus; species Gymnobelideus leadbeateri. The sequence continues at coordinate 233,256 of WOXC01001072.1, forward strand.
GCACTTTAGCTAAGTCTTAAAGGACACTGGATATTAAAAGAAACAGGAGTGAGAAAGAAATTCTTTCCAGGCATAGGAGACAGAGCAAAGGCACAGAGATAGAAGATGGAGTTCTATATATGAGTTTATACTACAAATGGATTGTTTCCGACGTTCATAGTATCAGACCTCAGAGATCAACTGCTCTCTAGTCCCTACCAGATCTTTCCTAACCTCTACATAATATATTTGATAGTGGCTATCTGGTCTCATTTGTGAGTTAAGTAACCCATGTTTCCAGCCATGCTTGGGCTATCTTGCATGAGATTTTCCTCATTAGTGGAAAAAGTTCTAAGACAATGCCGTGTGAGGAGGAGTGTTGGTGCAAAAGCTTTGGAAAGGAGAGACATTCTTTATCATTTTTCTCTGACAGAGGACATACATAATTCTGAACTCTCTCTGAGACTGACTCCAGACACATGGAGAGAAAGACAGACTTTGGAAGAGTCAGCAATATAGGGGAAGTCAACTCTTCAACACATCCCTGATTTCCAGCTTGCTTCACTGTAGACTTAGAGGAATTTCCCCTTGGTTGAAAATGAGGCCTTTCTCTTGGTTGAGTCAACTGATTCTCATCTTATTCCCATCTAAAGAGTTCATTCATATTTATGCATTGTGTGGTATGTTCTAATTTATAGAACTGTTATGATTTCTATTTGCTAACTATTTGGATACATGGGTTTACTCACTATTCACTATTTGTAATGGTCTTTTCTATAACAAGTGTTTGGTGTGAAAGAACCACATGAGTGGCTATGATCTTGGAGTAACACTCACCCTCCCCCCTTTTAAGGGAGGTTCAGATAAACCTGGATTCAGGGGTCATAGCAACCCGGGAAACAAACAAAAAAATATAAAGTAGGCCACAGCCCGAATGGCCCCTTTCCACTTCTTTGATGGTGGTAGAGTCACAGAAAAGGAAGTAGAAAGAGTTGAGAATCAGAGTTTTTCCACATACCCTTTGACTCAGAAATAAGAAGAATTGCCTTTTACACCAAGGAGATCAAAGACAAAGGGAAAAGCCTCATATGTGCAGATATTTATAGCATTGCTTTTGTTAAAGCAAAGAACAGAACGGTAAGGAGGTGCCATTCAATTGTGGAATGACTGAACAGATTATGACATATGAATATTAGATTATATCACTTTAGAAATGACAAAGAGACAGAATCAAAGAAACATAGGAAGACTTGTATGAACTGATGTAAGGCAAAATGAGAGATCCCAAATAATGGACATAATCCCCTAAAAGAGAAGTAATGACACAATGTGCATAATGAGTTATCTATCTTTGGCCATGGCTAAAGTATGGAGTCATTTTTCTTGACTATGCTTGTTTGTCACAAGTGAGTTGTTTTTGTCTTGTTTTGGGTCTTCTTTGGGTTTTTTTTTTATGATGGGGGATTTCAGGAGGAGAGGAAGGCAGATGACAGAGATGTCAAAAAAGAAGAAAAAAACATCATTGAAGCATTAAAAAAGATACGTATGAGAATAGATGGCAGTTCAGAGGAAGATAGACAATCTAGACAGTTTTTAAAACAAACAAATTGAATTTTTATGTGCTTTCTTAAAAAGCAAGCTATTTGTAATAGAGATTTATAGTTTCATACATAATCATCTCTGTTCCTTTTACATGAAAATGTTTGGATTAACTGGTGTTTGCCAAATACAGAATAACCAAAATTAAAAATTGTATTTTAAAAAGAATTCATTTTAAACCACTTATAAACATTAATCCAATAGTAGATACTCTAAATGAGAAAGTAGTCAAATGACCATTACATTAGAAAATCTGAATCACATCAATATTGATATTCTTGCATAGTACCTGGGTTCCTCCTTCCCCTACTTACCTAGAGGTCTAAGTTACCCTACACTGGAAGTACAATACTTAAAGGATGTTCATCCACTCAAAAACTTTAGCTCATGTGTCCCCATTGAAATGCTTGTTGTCACTGTCAGCCAAAGGACACAATTTATTCATGAGATTACAGTGCTGGAAGGGACCACAGAGGCCATCTAGTCCAACCCTCTACCACCATAGAACAGGAAACAGGCCCAGTAAAGCTACATGACTTCAATTGTGACCTGTGACCAAGACATGGCAAAAGGGAGTGTTGAGCAAATGTACGATCGGGAAAGGACGTTAACTGGCCAAATAAGTGAGGGTGAGGTGTGATGGATGGTCCATGATGAATGGCCCATGTGTTTCAGTGGCACCACCAACAACAAAAAAAACCTAGGGTAAGCACTCCAGGAGAGTGAAAAATCTAGAGATGTCAACAAAGAATGAGAGGACATGAGTAGGGTATAATCTGTAGCGATGAAGCAAATGCTCATGCTGATGAGATCATTGGTCTGTTGATGCATAGGTAAGTTGATAACAATTATGACATCCCTAATGTCCTGCTCTCACTAAGCCAAATTGAATTCCAAGGTCCTCTGAACCATGAGTTCAGAAAGTTGAGCTGCTTTTAAGCTTTGAGTCTGATCCCTAAGCCTTAAGCACTTTTGAGCCCTGGGAGGTAGATAGAAGAAATCTATGGGAGCGGGTGATAGATGGATAGAGAAAAAGTTTAGACAGCAAGAGAACATGGTGGGAGCAGGCTGCATTGTGGCTCTGTCAGCTCCCATAACAACATAAGAGACAGTTCCAACAGTACTGATGAGCACCTCCAGAAACTTTCTGATAGCTATAACCTTCAACCCTCCCTTGATACAAGCCCTGCCCTTCTTAAAGAAGAGAACAATCAACAAACATTTTTTTATTTAATCAACAAACATTTTTTAATTTACTAAATGGAACCAAATCATCAAGCCATTTCCTGGTCATTTCTAAACCATGGCACCTATATTCTAGTTAACCTCCTCATCTTCTTCTCAACGGAACTCTGATTCTGCCTCCTGGAACCCTGAATTTTAATAGGTAAACTTTCTGTTTCTCTTGCCCAGAACCAGGTCATCACAATATTTGCTGAATATTTCCAAACAATACCATCATGTATACAATAATGATAATAATAATGTATAGATAATATTTATAAAGTGCTTTTCAAATATTATCTCTTTTCCTCATGACCCATCTGGGAGATGGGTGCTATTATTACCCCTATTTTACAGATAAGGAAATTGAGGTAGATGGACAATTTGCCCAAAGTCAGATACCTAGTGGTGAAGTTGGATTTAATCTCAAGTCTTCCTGACTCCAGGTCCAGTGTTCTATCCACGAGGCCACCAAGCTGCCTAGATATACCCAGTTCTTTCTAGCTTCCTGCTATGTGTTGTCTATCCCCACTAGAATGTAAAATTCTTATAGGTGAGGACTATCTTGCTTGTTTTTGTTCGTACCTCCAGTATTAGCACCAGAGCCTGGTATAAAGTGAGTGCTTAATAAATGACTTATCATCCATTAAGTCTGTGATTTACCATCTTTCATAGATCCAATGATCACCTATATGCAGATGATACCAAGATACCAATCTAGTCTTCTTAGCTAATGTCTTGCATCAACAGTTGCTTTTTGGTTATTTCAAAGTGAACTGCCATTTACAGACCAAATTCGTCATACATATCCAAAAGGTGGCATAGTGGATAGAGTGGTGGGCCTACAGTCAGGAAGACTCATCTTCCTGAGTTCAAATCTGACCTCAGACACTCACTAGCTATGTGACCCTGGGTAAATCACTTCACCCTGTTGGCCTCAGTTTCCTCATCTGTAAAATGAACTGGAGAAGGAAATGGCAAATCACTCCAGTATCTTTGCCAAGAAAACCTTTAAAGGGGTCACAAAGAGTCAGATATGTCTGAAAAACAATTGAACACACACACACACACACACACACACACACACACACACACACACACCAGAAACCATTATCTTTTTCTCCAAACTCTTCCTTCTTCCCAACATCCCTATCGCTGTGAAGGTTATCACCATCATTCTAGTTACCCAGGCTCAAAACTTTGGTGTCATTCTCTTCCTTCCCATTGACCCCATATATCCAATCTGTTACCCAATCTGGTCATTGCTACCTTTATAGCTCTCATTTAGGTTCCCTCTGTACTTCCACACAGCCATCACCATGAGTCAGGCCATCAGCTCCTCTCATCTAGATTACTGCAATATCCTTCTAGCTGGTCTCCCTGCCTTCTGTACCTCCCCCTCTCTGATCCATCCTCCATTCGATAGCCAAAGTGACTTTCCTAAAGCACAGGTCTAACCATATCACCCAACATCCCATTAAAAAAAAATACCCTCCAGTGGCCCCTTATACCTCCAGCATCAAATAGAACATCTTCAATTTGGCATTTGAATTATTGAACAGCTTGGCTCCTTCTTACCTTTCCATCATTTTTATACACTTTGCACTTTCTGATCCTTCAACAGGAGACTTCATCTTCCATGTCTGTGCTTTTGCACAATGTTCTCCAAGCCCGGAATGTTTTTCCTCTTTTCCTCCACCTCTGAGTTTTCCTGGCTTCCTTCAAGACTGCTCAATTCTCACATTCTTCAGGAGGCCTTTCCTGTTGCCCCCAGCAGCTAGTCTTCACTTCTGAGATTACCCTCAAGCTTCTTTGTATGAGTCTTGTTATTTTCTCTGTATGTACCCAGTTATTTTCGTATTTTCTTCTCCATTAAAATCTGAGGCCCTTTAGGGAAATGACCACTTTTTGTTTTTGTGTATCCCCAGAGATTATTACATATATTATGTGGCATATACTGGATGCTTTAAAAAAATGCTTGTTGGCTGACTGACTCCCCTATGGTCAGTAAAGGCCTACCCCCATTGAAATCATTCAGAGTCCCCTTGTCCACTAAGCAATGTAAACCCTTCCCTCCACCCTACTTTCCTATTCTTGGGGATGGTCCCCATCATGCTTCTGATCCAATATCTTGATGTCATTTTAAACTCCTTTCAAATCAAATTAATTGCAAAAATCTATCAATTCTTACACACCACCACTTCCACCTGTTTCTTCCCCTCTTCTCACTGTTACCACCTGAGTTGAGGTCTTTATCAGTTCTTACATCTATTATGATGGTCTCCTACTTGGTGTCCCAGATTCAAGGCCCTCCACATGCCAATTCACCCTTCACCCAAGCTAGCTAATGCATGTTCCTAATGCATAGGTCTGACTCCATTATTATTCCCACTCAAAAAACTCCAGTACAATACAAATATCTTAGATCAGCATTTTAGGCTATCTATAATTAGACTCCAATTCACCTTGCCAGTATTATTGCCCACTACTCCCTATTCACTCTATATTACAGTCAACCTGGGCTGTTAGCTATTCTCCAGACTTATTCTCCATTCTCCCACTTCTGGACACTCTTACTCCCCATCCCTAAAGCACAGTTCTTTCTTCTGTCCAAACCCAGAATATAGGCTACCTTCTCCATGAAGCTTCCCCTTACTCCCTCCAACTGAAAATGCCATCTTGCCTTTCTCAAAGGGCAGTTTAACCTGGTCTCTGTTCTGTGATATCCAATTTTACCCTATCAAATTTATAAACAAGTGTATAGTGTATGATTTATGTCCAAGTCTTATTTCCCCTATTAAATTATAAGGGCAGGATCTACAGTATGTAATTTTTCATCTCTTTATGCCTTAAACACCATTGTGCCTTAAATAAATGTTTTGTAAATCAGTACTTGAATGCTCTGGGGTCTGGGACCAGGGAACCAAAGGGTAGGAACCAGGCAGAAGTGACCTTTTCTTTAAATGGGCTTGCTTGCAAGTTAAGTGTTAGTTAATTTGAGATTGTCTTCATTAAGCCTTTTGAGGAGTGGGGGAGTGGAGGTCCTGTGTGTGTCTGTGTGTGTCTGTGTCTTGTGTGTCTGTGTGTGGAGTGGTGAGGAAATCTATTAACCAGGAGTTTTTACAGGCAAAACTGAAGCAGCTAATGGTGAAGTGGATAGATTTCAGGGTCTGGAGGCAGGAATCCAATTCAAATATGGTCTTACTACTAACTGTGTGATCCTGGGTAAATCACCTACCCTCAGTCTCCTCCTCTGTAAAATGGGGATAATGATAGTGCCTACCTTTAAGGACTTAGCACAGTGCCTGGCACATAGTAGGCACCATTTAAATCCCTTCCCTCCTAAACACCAACTTTGACAATCTTCCCCCCTGGACCTTTGTTTTTCTGAGTGTGGGTTAACAATTTGATTACTTCCACACATTCCTCAGTTTCCTCGTCTGTAAAATGAGCCAGAGAAGGAATGGCAAACCACTCCAGTATCTTTGTCAAGAAAACCCCAGGGGAAGCTAGGTGGAGCACCAAATAGAACACTGGCCCTGGAGTCAGGAGGACCTGAGTTCAAATCCTGCCTCAGACATTTGACACACTAGCTGTGTGACCTTGGGCAAGTCACTTAACCCCAATTGCATTGCCTTCCCCCTTCCAAAAACAAACTAAATGGGGTTATGAAGAGTCAGATGGGACTGAAATTGCTGAATAACAGGAAATGCAATGTTATTTAGAAAAAAGAACAAAGAACTTGGCTTGAGGAGATCTAGATTCTTATCTTGACTTTGTCACTGCCTGAACCTGGCACTTGGTTTCCAGGTTGGAACTAAAAGGGTTCTCACAGGTCATTTACTTCCACCCCCTCACTATAAAGATTAAAATACCTGAAACTAAGAGAAAGGAAGTGATTTGCCCAGGGTCACACAGTAATAGAAGGATCTAAACAGCAGGTTTTAGGACTCCCAACTCCAGACCTTTTCCAACTGCAGCAGGATTATTCCCCCCAACAGTATGTTCCTTGAAAATAGGTATATTCTGTTTCCCTTTTTGCCACAACCTGAAAAGATCTTAGCTTAACAGGGCCAAGGTCTCCCACTGCATTCTGGGCCATCTCCAGTCGTCCTCATGAATATCTGGCCACCGGACCCAGATGGCTCTGGAGGAAAAGGCAGACTGGTGCCCTTGCACAGCCTTGCCTCACTCAAATTAAAATCAACTGCAAGTCATGTCATCATCTCCCAGATGTAAGGGCCCTCTGCTAGAAGGAAGGACAAACCACAACACAATCACGTATACTCGATTTTATTATCTCCGACAGGTAGCACAGTACTTTACACTTAATTAAGGCTTGCTGAGTTGAATCCCTTGCAGCTCTGACGTTTTAAAATTGATTGTGTGATTCTATAAGCGGATCCGTGTAATTTAGGGTGTGATCGCGGGAACCCCTCACAGCTGCAAAAGAAACCCTCATTTGAGCTGCCCAGGCAACAAGAGGGCCGAACGACTTGGGGAGGATCTGGGAGACAGAATTAACTGAGTTTCAGGAGACAGCTGCTTCTGCCTAGCTCAGCTCATTGCTACTCAGTATTAGGACAGAAGATCCAAGCTACTTCTTACCAGTGGGATGGAGAAAGGTAACCCACCAGGTAGGGGGACCTCCCACCCCTAAATCCGCAGGAATTGACATGTGGCCCAGACGAGGCTCCAGGGAGTGGGAGAAGGCCCTGCGATCTCGGGGTGCGCCTCCAGAACTGCCCCTGGCCTCCTGCGGTCTGAGCCAGGTTGGGTGGGTGGAATGACTGTCGCGACACAGAGCTGTTTATCCCTTCCCAGCACAAGCAAATAAAGTGCGATTGGTACTTTCCAACTTCATACCGGGTAATATTCCTTTAATGGAATGCTTTTAGAGAGGAGTCATAAAAATAAATTGAAAAGTGCTTTCTGCGGGCTACAGCTGGTGTAAGCAGCATCTGAGCTAACAGGATAACACAAGGCTTAACTTAGCATCGCCGTTTTTATTACTCACCCTCGACAGGTCTTATAATAGTATAAATTCACTTAAAAAACGGACTTTCCCCCGCCCCCTGCAGCCACACACGCCCCGCCCGCCCCCGGGGTGCCCAAGCTCAGCCAGCCGGGTCCCTTCTTTCTAAGTCATGTAATTACAGGTCTTTTATGATTTAGATTTGAGACCAATTAGCTCATTCTGCAAGCCTTCCGCGTGCCAACTCGCTCCCCCCTCCCCGCTGCTGCTGCTGCTGCTGCTGCTGCCGCCGCCTCTGCGACCGCCGCGCCCGGCTCCGGGTTCCGCTGGGGATTCATCTGTGCGCGCTTGTGAAAAGGGAAGCTTTTGGTGAGGGGCGGAGGCGCCGGGGCTGCGTGCAAATGGGCTCTAGCTCCCTGCCTCCCGCCCGCACCCCCATCTGCCTCGGCGTCCTACACCTGGTCTCTAAATTTGTCACTGCTTGAAATACACACAAAGCAACACAAAGTTCAGTCTGGAGCCGGGGGTCTGCCTCTGCTAACAGGTAGTGGGGGCAGGAAGCCCTGGGCAGTTGGCTCCCCTGCAGCTGGGGTGACAGGTCGGGGCCTGGGGCAAGGACCATTGCAGAGAGAGACTCTGGAGAGAGTGGAGGGAGGTTGGAGGTGCGCAGTTCAGAAAAGCTTCCCATAGCATTTGCTGGAAAGCCCTTAGCTAATCTGTCTTTTTTTTTTCCTTTTGAGAGAGACAGAGAGAGAACTGAGACCCAGAGATCGGGACCCCTCCAAGACCACATCGCTAGTAAGTGACAAAGCCAGGATTCCAACCAGGGGCTCTGACTGCAGATCCGATCCTTTTTTCCACTGCACCAGGGACATAGGGTGCCTTTTCCCTTATTCTTTAACCTCCTCTTCCTCTGTCCTTTACAGTGATACACTTACCTAGCCTGTCCCTACTCTCTCTGATGCAGCAAATCAGAAAATGTGTTCTGTGAAAGGAAAAGGTCATCCAGCTCAAATCCATCAAGGAGCCAGTCAGAAAATATTTATGTATCAGACACTGAGCTAGGCCTGTAGGGACTGCAAAGAAGTCTCTTCCAAACTTTCCCTTAAAGAGAAGGATGGCTATGATCTAATGGAAAAGGCACACTGGATTTGGAGTTACCCAATTCGCTGTTACAATAATTAACTCCAGTTAATCTTAGGGTACAATAAAATGACCCCTTATTTTAGAGGAAAAATGTTGAGCTCAATAACAAAAGCTGAGCCCCCAGTTAGGAAAGATCCTAACACCCTGGCAGAGGTTGGGCCCACTGCCTGTGGTGTATGTCTTGCTAATTTACTCCTGACTTTTTTGTGGTTGAGGCAAATTGAATTTCCTGGAAACATTTGGGTAACAAAACAGCAGATTATATTATGGTATCTGTGAATAGACAGGTTTCAGAAACAAAGCTGGGTAAGGAGTTGATTTTTTTCTTGCAATTTTGTTCAGCCTGGTTCCCCTGATCCAAAATGTCTATGGAGTCAATGACTATCCTCTATAGTTTTCCTTTTCTGCTGTAGCTTATTTCCCCCCTTGCTCCTCAAAGGTGTGTCAGAAATAGCATGCTTACTCCCAACCTCCTGAATCCAAACTTTGAGGATCTTTTTTCTTTTACTTCTGAGATAGCTTCTTCCTTTTAGACAAATTGCTTAGGCTATGACCCTGTCTCTCACACAATAGCTTTGATTGATTCAAGGAGAAGAACAGGCCTTGTTCAGGCTCAGTTCTGACTGTTTGATTCAATCAGAAAGTGTTTTTACCTAGTTAAGGTACCATACCTAAAGGAAGGGGGGGGGGGGGGCCAAGAGGGTCAATCCCACCTTTACCATAGAACATCAGAGTTGGAAGGGCCCTCAGAAAGCTGCTTGGTCCCACCTATACTTGAACAGGAATCCCTTCTACATCAAATCCAAAAAGTAATCATCCAGACTTTTCTGGAAGATCCCCAGGAAGATATAATCAACCACCTCCCAGGGCAACCTATTCTGAAGGCCAAACCAAAGACCTGGGTCAGAATCCTAACTCTACCATTTCTTAGCTGTGTGGCCTTGGGTAAGTCACTGTATCTCTCTGTACTTCATTTTCCACTTGGGTGATAGAATCATAGGACTTGGAAGAAAATTTATAGACAAGTAGTATTTTAGAACTATATGGGGATGCTAAACTCGGAGAGTTCTTCTAACTCTAAAATCTGTTCCTTCTGAAGTCATGGCCTTGTATAGAAGATAAAACAATGTATATACAAAAAGATGATTAAGGAGGTTAAATGCCAAATAGAGATCATAGGATCATAGATCAGAAGCTGAAAGAAAACTAGTTATCTAGTTGGTACAGCCAATAAGTGCTTCTAGGAATTCAAAGGAGTGAGAAAGTGTTTAAGAGAACATGTGTGCTATTTGAGCTTGGCTCTGGAACATGTTGGAATTTAATAGGTAGGGTGACAGGCAGTTTTATGAGAGGGGATAGTGTGAATAAGGTAGGGAAGTAAAAAACAAAGTATTTACAGGGCAACGAGAAAACCAGTTTGACCAAAGCAGGCCATATAGGGGAGCCTACAATGGAACCACAAAAGCCTGGAACCCTAGGCCTGAAAGGAATCTCCAGATGACATTCAGTTTAATCCCTTGCCTTCAAATACATCTGTGTCTAAATCAGAGGATTATCTCTCTTATTCTGGTATCAATCTACAAGTATTTATTAGGCAGCTAGTATGTATCACACACACAGTGCCAGGCCCTGGAGATGTAAGTACAAAGAATGAAACAAGCCCTGCTTGCTATGAGGCCACAGTTACAGATTTTCATCAGAGGGAGGGAAGTTTCATGACCTGCAACTTTTACCTATTTTGGTATCTAACATCATCACCATTTAGAACATTCTTCCTAGGATCTTATCTTAATTCCCTCCACTGTGGCAATTTCCCTGGTTTTCTCCAAGTCTGCCCCTGAGGGAGTGAACAAATAGTTCATTTAGGGGTTTTTAAGTGCTAGGAGTAGATAAAAGGCTAGAGTAGCATTCTTCCTGCACACCCTACCCACTCGGTGACACAGTGTTCTGCATACCTACTCTTAATGCTTGGGATATGAATCAGGGGGTGGGAGAAGGAAAGGTAATGACTGAGAAAAAAATCTGGGTTCACAATTCACCAAGGCTGTTATTTTCCTATCTCTCAGTTCTTTTCCACTCTATTTGGAATGATTCCACTTGATCTCCCAAAAACATCCTTATCCAGTCATTTTTTTAAAAGCTCACATGCTCCAAGACCTCCTCCCACCCCCAGGAACCTCCCTCTTCCCCCACACCAGCACTGTTAATATCACATACCTATCTTTGATAGTCATACGCTTTCCGCCTCCCACCCCCACCAGCCTGTGCACCGTCATTGAGTTTCATGATATTTGACACTGTTAAATACACCCTGTATTGTTTCTATGTGTATGTATATATTATATATAATATTGTGTGTATACACACACATCACATCTGCATATACATATGCATATACCTATACATATACATATATGCATACATACATATAAGTATTTACATATATATATATTTGTGTGTGTGTATGTGTGTGTGTGAGAGAGATTTGGGTCTAATATCAAAGAACCCCACCAATAGATGGCAGGATCCATCCTGCCTTGAGTCTCTCATAATTGAACAAGCAATGTGGTACAATGGGATTTGTAGTTGGAGGAGTTCAGTTCAAACCCCAACTCTGTAACTGTCATCTCCAACAAATCACAACCTCTCTGGGCTTTGGTTTTCTCATCTGTAAAATGAGGGCACTGAGCTCAATGACTTCTAAGAGCTCATCTAACTTTAGATTCACAAATCTATTCTGAAGTCCAAAATCAATTGCAGTAGGATGATCACTCTATCAAATATTATTTAGAGGCAGATTTTGCTCAATGAGGAGAAACTAACAATTATTTCTATCCAGGAGAGAGAGGAGGAAGAAGGAGAAGAGGAGGAGGAGGAGAGGGAGAGGAAAAGGAAAAGGGAGAAGGAGGAGAAGAAAAAGCAGAGGATGAAGAGAAGGAGGAAGAAGGGGAGGAGGAGAAAGAAAAGAAGATGATGATGACGACTGTTTTGGAGTACTGAGGCCCTCTTTGATGGAGGTGTTTAGACTTCAAATGACCACTTGTCACGGATGGTATGAGAGAGCCTCATGCATCAGGCAGGGTCTTTGACTTGTTTCTTGTGTCCCTTACAATTCTGAGATTCTCTTGATCTACATGTCCTTTAAGGCTCAGCAAAGGTGCCATCTCCTGCACTAGTACAATTTTCCCAGTTGTTGACACTTTCCCTCCTGAAATCACTTTGTTTTATCAAGGGTTCAGGCATGAGTTGTTTACATCAGACTTTATTCATTGATGGAGACAATAATAGCTAAATCCAATGTGCCTGCATGAGGAGCAGAGTTGACTAGAAAGTTTGGAAAAGGAAGGGAATGAATATTTATATAGCACCTACTCTGTTCCAGGCAGTATGCTAGGTGCTTTACAAATTTTATCTCATTTGATCTTCACAACTCTGGAAGATAGGTGCTGTTATTATCCCCATTTTATAGTTGAGGAAACTGAAACTAACAGAAGTTAAATGACTAGCCCAGGGTCTCACAGCTAGGAAGTGGTATTGTTGTTTACTTGATTAGTCATGTCCAACTCTTCATGATCCCATTTGGGGTTTTCTTGGCAAAGATACTGGAGTGGTTTACCATTTCCTTCTCCAGCTTAGTTGACAGATGAGGAAACTAAGGCAAAGTTAAGTGACTTGTCCAGGGTCATATAGCTAGTCTGAAGCCAGATTTGAATTCAGGTCTTCCTGACTCCATGTCCAGTACCCTATCCACACTTCACCTCCTAGATGCTTCAAGGAAAATCTTTATTCTAACTCTCTGTGCTTCATATTTGGTTCCAAACTCTCTTGGGGTAGAAACCAAGAGAGAAAGAGAAAAAATTTGGGAAATGGAAGACACATAGATAAGTCAACACATCAACACACCCCTGATTTCCAAATGGATAGAAACTTCAAGGATTTTTCCCTTAGAAGAGATTGGGGATTCTCTATCAGTTGAACTGAGATATCTTGTTTTCAATGGGAGAGCTCATTCACTCTGCATATTTTCTGGCAAATTTTAATCAATATAACTTCTCTGATTTCTGTTTATCATCTAAATTGAAAAATGGCTCTGTGAACTATTCACAATTTGTGATAGTATGACTAGTATTTGGTGAAAAGGAACCAAACCTCTGGATATAAACTATACCTTTATTAAGGGTTAGGGATTAGAGCAGGGGTGGGGCATCTGTAGCCTCAAGGCCACATGTGGCCCTCTAGGTCCTTGGGTGCAGCCTTTTGAACCAAGTCCAAGTTTTAGAGAACAAATCCTTTTATTTTTTTTGCTTTTTGGAGGGCAATTGGGGTTAAGTAACTTGCCCAAAGTTTTGTTTTTTGTTTTTGTTTTTGTTTTTTTTTGTGTGTGTGTGCGTTAAGTGTCTGAGGCCGGATCTGAACTCAGGTCCTTCTGACTCCAGGGCAGATACTCTACTCACTGCGCCACCTAGCCTCCCCTAACAAATCCTTTTATTAAGGGAATTTGTTTTGTGAAGTTTGGATTCAGTCAAAGGGCTACACTTGAGGACCTAGAGAGTCACCTGTGGCCTCAAGACCATAGGTTCCCCACCGGACCAGAGAATCAGTTTGCACCTAAAAATCATTTCCCCTAGACTAATAATATTGGAAAGAGAGGAGGGAATAAGCAGGTAGATATAATTCTAGTCTGGTATGTCTTCTCTGAGGAGAGAAGAGTTGGCAGGCTAGTGGCCTGAATCTCTTGCTCCAGAGATATCAGACAGGTATCAAAGTCTCCCTTGTAGAGGGATGGACAAAATTCTAGAGCTCTCTTTTCTTACCTGCTAGTTACATTTAGTAAGGTGGATATACCTATAACCTTCATGGACAAAACTCACAATATATTGTATTTACTTACCCATGTAGTTATTGTGTAATATAAGCTCCTTGAGGGAGTTTTGCCTTTATCTTTGCATCCTCAGAATGTAGCACAAAGATTGATAATAGAGGGCATATAAGTTTCTGTTCATTGACTTGGACTGAACTGGACTGGATTTAGATTGGATTGGATTGGATTGGATTAGATTGGATTGCAACCTTCTGCCATAATCCTATGCTCACCTATGTACAATAGGTTTGTACAGTTATAGATTTAGAACTGAGAGAGAGCTTAAAGATTATCCTGTGACTTTATCCAACTCCTTCATTTTATAGATGAGTTGGTTGGTTGTTGTCTTTCATTCCCAAAGAGGACCAAAATGACAACACTATGTTGGGGTCAAGGTATAGTATGTCCTACTGTGGTTGATCAGACCAATATGAGTTAGGGAGGCTCTACCACAGGTCCGGCACAAAGAGACCATATGCACCTTTGGAGTCAAGGTCTCTAAATTTGTACATCTCACATTTCTTATAAATGAGTAAACTGAGGTCTAGGGATACAGGTGACTTGTCCAGAGTACACACAATACTTGTCCTTTAGGATCTTGCAAACCAAGATAGATAAATAGAGATGATTTACCTGAGACTGTGAAGCAAATTGAGAAAACCTCCAGATGCCTAATAGATTAATCTGTTGCAGCTAACAACCAGCTGGTGTCCTCAGTGAGGAAACTGAATTAGCAAACACCTCCACGGATTTCCTTCTAGACCTGGGGTGACTTGTTTGTTTGTTTAAGTAAGGATTCTGCCTTGATCAGACCTGGTCATCCAGGGAAGCAAATCTGCTGAGCCTGGTTCCCTGGAGTATAATGCAAAATTGAAAAATTCAAAACAAACCTGGGAAATCCAGGCACATTTTCATTTAATAAGCACTGTAATCAAGGCAGAAATCCTTACTTAAGCAAATCGTTGGCCTTGGGAGTGGAACATTGAACTTGATGCTCTTCACTCCCTGGGACATTATCTGGTATTCTATCTTCAGAACTAATACATGACCTTGAAAAACTATCTAAAGTCCTCCCCTCACTTTCCCCTATCCAATATGCACAAGCATCAATGCAGATGATTTCTGAAGAGGGAAAGAGGGACCAGTGGCAGGAGCAAGTCGCAAGTTCAAATATGGTAGTTGAGGGGCCAGTATCAGTTTCAAATTAAAGGTATGTGTCATCCAAGGGCAAAGCAATTTGACCTGAATTCTCCCCCCAGTGAGGGTAACACCAACGATAATGAATTCTGTCTTATCTCTGTGGTTGTGGGGATGATTTGCAGACATCACATTTGGTGATATTACAGACAGACACTGTTCCTAACTTGGAAAAGAAGAAAAAAAAATTGTTGATGCAGAGTAATATACTTGCACAGAGTAAGCAATAGCCACAGAACTGTATATCACAGCCAGATATAATGTCAAGCTTTAGAAGCTGATAAATTGGAAATAACAATGGAGAAATAGGGGAGCCTTGGGAAATATCAACAGATAGACCAGATCATTGTTTGGAGACAAGAAGGAGTCCAAAAGAGAGAGCTGGGAGCAAAACAGAGCAGTTGGCAAGGTCATGATGGAGTACAAGTCCAGGGATAAAAGGCTGTCAGGTCATCCCTTTTAGAGTCAAGGACAATAATAGCAAGAAATAATAAAATGGAGTAGAGCTGTCAACAGGGATAAGCAGATAATGTTACTTTCTATCTGCCTGGGTCCCATTTCCAATAGGGAAAACAAGTCTCTTATCCTGGAATAACTTCTCCTACCTCTACAGGCTGGGAGTGAGTGAGTGAGCGAGCGAAACAATCCATGTAATAGTGAGAATCATAGCACACCAGAGCAGGAGTGGGTCTTCTGAACAACATGGAAAGATGGAGAGAGCAATGGAATTATGTTTGGGAAAACCTGGGCTCAAATCTGGTCTCAGACACTGTTGGTTTAGCTTTGATTTGGAAACAAAACAAGACGCTTCTAAGGCATTGAACAGTTAACAAAAGGAGGTTTGCTTAGCTCAAATATAATAAGGATATGCAATAAGGATACAATGGTATTTAGCTTCTGTAAACATTGTCCCCATTATCTCCATATGGAAGTGCATCTGTTCAGCAGAGCAAAGTGTGGTAAACTGTGTGCTCTTCAATCTAATTCCATGTAAGTGGGATTTTTAAAATCTGTAACAGACCAGTAAACTGCTCAAAGAAGCCAGGGTCCAATTAGGTTCCAAGCACAGCTTTACCACCTTTTAGGGAAAACTAATACTTGATGCAGAATAAGGGGAGATATTGGTCCTATCACATAGCTTACTAGCTTTGTGGCCTTGGTTAAGTCACTTGAGCTCTTTAAGTCTCAGTTTCCTCATCTGCAAAGTAAGGATAATAATAGCACTGACAGGGGTGGCAATAAGAATCAAATGATATAATATAAATAAAGCTTCTAATGTATAGATAAATGCAGTTATTACTGCATGTAATAATATAATTATAAATTATATTGTATATTTGTATGTTATATTGTAAACTACTGTAATAAATGAGTTATTGCTGTACAGATAATGAAAGCATTTTAAATAAAATAAATTCCTTGTCTTTTTTCCTTTTTTTTAAATTTATTTATTTATTTTTTAAACAAATGCTTTATTAACTTCTGTTTTACATCATTCATTTCTGCCAGATTTTGAGTTACAATCATTTTCCCCCCGTTTTTCCCCTACCCACCCTTCCAGAATAGCAGTCCCACAAGATATCACTTCCTACAATCTGCTCTCTCCCATACCTTCTCCCATACCCCCTTCGACTTTTCCATTAGAGGAAGGTGAATCTTTGTGTCCCAATGCCTGCACTTCTTATCTCCCAATTACAAGCAAAAGAGTATTAATAATAGTATTTATATATATTTGAAACATTTAATGTTAAGACCTCTAATTTCAGATCCATTTCTTTCCTCCCTTGTCACCCATTCCCTCTGGGAAGATAAGTAATTCAGTATATGTTGTACATGTCTAGCTATGCAAAACATTATCATAGTAGATATATTGTACAAGGCTGCTTATAATTCCCTCCCACTCATCCCACCCCCCACCTGATCCATTCCCTGTTTGATTCTGTCGCTCTTCTATAGTGGGTATTTCCAACCTCCCCTCCCCCCAAGGATGCCCTCCTGTCCATCATCCTTCCTCTCATACCCCCTTCGCCCTATTCTGCTGTAGGTTGAGATATCCCATTTAGTATGTATGTCATTCTCTCCCTGAACCAAATTCAATGAGAATGTGGTTTTGCCTTTTTGCCTTTCTATTCTCCCCCTCCCTTGCAACCACTTCCCCTTGCTTCTTCTACATGAGATAATTTACCCTACCCTGTCTCTCCCCATCTCCTCTTGCCACTTTCCTCTCTCACCTCATAATTTCATTCCTTGAGTATTCTCCCTTCCCAACAAATTCAACCTATGCCCTCTATCCATATATAACTGTAACCATATACACAGACATTCACATATGTATTCATATGACCACACCCCCTTCTTCCATTATTTTCATAGTGAGAAAGATATCATCAGTCACAGTTATTGCTTTTCCATATAGGAATGTAAATAGTTCAACTTTGATAAGTTCCTTTTGATTTCTTTTCCCTGATTACCTTCTCAGGCATCTCTTGCTTCTTGTGTCTGGATGTCAAATTTTCTATTCAATTCTGGTTTTTTCCTCAAGAATGCTTGAAAGTCCTCTATTCCACTGAATGACCATATTTTCCCCTGAAACAAAATACTCAGTTTTGCTGGGTAGGTGACCTTTGGGTTCATTCCCAGCTCTTTTGCCCTCTGGAATATCATATTCCATGCCCTTCGATCCCTCAGTGTAGAAGCTGCCAGGTCATGGGCTATTCTGATTGTGTTTCCACAATATTGAAATTGTTTCTTCCTGACTGCTTGTAGTATTTTCTCCTTGATCTGGGGATTCTGGAACCTGGCTATAATATTCCTGGGAGTTTTCTTTTTGGGATCTTTTTCAGGAGGTGATCGGTGGATTCTTTCAACCTCTATTTTGCCCTCTGGATCTAAAGCATCAGGGCAATTTTCCTTGAGAATTTCTTGAAGGGTGATTTCTAGGTTCTTTCTTTGATCATGGCTTTCAGGTAGTCCAATAATTTTTAAATTGTCTCTCCTGGATCTATTTTCCAGGTCAGTGGTTTTTCCCATGAGATATTTCACATTGCCTTCTAATCTTTCATTTGTTTGGATCTGCTTAACAGCATCTTGATTTCTCATAAAGTCATTAGCTTCCATTTGCTCCAGTCTAACTCTGAAGGAATGAATCTCCTCAGTGAACTTTTGAGATTCTTTTTCCATCTGGCAAATTCGACTTTTTAAAGCATTCTTCTCCTTGTTGCCCTTTTGGGCCTCCTTTGCCATTTGAGTCAGTCTATTTTTTAAGGTGTTGTTTTCCTCAGTCAGGCTGTTGACCCTCATTTCATACTTTTCCTGCATCCTTCTCATTTCTCTTTCCAATTTTTCCTCCACTTCTCTTATTTGATTTTTAAAGTCCTTCTTAAGGTCCTCTATGGCCTGCACCCCGCTCATGTTTTCCCCTGGGGCTTTTGGAGCAGGACTTCTGACCTCACAGTCCTTTTCCCACTCTATGCCCCCAAAATAGGAGTCTAGGGTTGCATTTTTCTGTTTCCTTTGCCTTGGCATGTTGCCACTTAATTGCTTGATTTTGGGGCTTGTTGCCACCCTATGGCCTGGTGCTAGACAGGAACTTTCACCCCAAACGTGTGAGGGGGCCAACTTCCATTTCTGGCAAGCTGTAAACCCACCCACAACCTCCACCCCAGATCATAATCCAGATCCAGGGAGGTTAAAGCAAGAGCAATTACCCCACAAGACTGATCGCTGGATCTCCCTACAATTCACAGGCCAGGAGCTGGAGCTGCCTCTGAAAACTACAAAATGGCGTGTCTCCTCAGCGGCTTCTAGCCCCCAGGGGAGGGAGCCGACGCATTCCCCAAATACTGGTCCCAAAGTCCATAGGCCACTAACCTCTTACTTTGTCCTAGGCATGTCTATGTTGATAATTCTGGAGTCGCCACGGCTGCAGGTGTTCTGGGGTTCCTCCAGCTGGCTGCTGGCCCTGCCACCCTGGGGCTAAAACCTCAGCTCATGGGGACTTGGGCTCCACTCGGCTCGGCTCGGCTGCACTGGTCCTTCCTGCAGGGCTGCTGGGCTGTCCTCAGCGGGAGGTTAGCTTCTCTGTGTCGTTCTGTGGGTGCTGGGGCTCCAGAAGTTGTTCAGAGTCCCCTTTTACATAGTTTGGGGGGAATCTGGGGGCAGAGTGGCTTGGATGAACTGTTTCTACTCCGCCATCTTGGCTCCACCCCCTAAATTCCTTTTCTTGATCAGTCAATCAATCAATATTTATTAATTGCTTCCTATGAGTCAGGCACTATGCTAAGGGCTAGGGATACAAAAAGAAGCAAAAGACATTCCCTGCCCTCAAGGAGCTTACAATCTAATGGGTGAGACATACAAACAATTACATACAAAGTAAACTATATACAAGATAAATAGGAAACAGTTAAAAAAAGGGAAAGCATTGGAATTAAGAGGGATTGGGGAAAGTTTCATGTAGAAAGTGGAATTTAAATCAGGATTTAAAGGAAGCCAGGGAGGTTATTAGTGAGAGGGAAAGAAGAAGAATCTTCCAGGCAAAGAGGACAACCAGCAAAAATTCCCAGAACTGAGAGGTGGCATGTCTTGTTCTAGGAGCAATGAGAGAGAACCTATTTTGTGATCTTACAATTGTCCCATATTGTTTCCTAAAAAGGTGAAAATGTCTATATCTCAGAAGCTTCTTCATGGAGGGAAGGACAGTCAGCAAACTTTCAGGAGTCTTCTAAATCCACCCTACAGCTATTCCTATGCTCTCTGGTGAAGAAGGAACAAAATTATCCCTTTGTGGGACTATCTTGTCTGTCTGGTGGAGTCCCCTACAAAGTGACGACTACTACAATAAAAAAAGAGAGAGCAACTGAGCATCTTCAGCCCACACAATCAGATCCTCTCCTCAGTGACCACAGCAGAAATGAAAAAGCCAAAAAAGCCATATATAAACAGATGACATGGCAAGCAGAGATCTGGTGAAAACCTACTCAAGATATGTATGTTTGTATCATAATATATAAAGATGGCTGGCTTGAGAATGGCATGGATTCTGCCCCTATGGGAAGAAGAAAGAGAGCTGTGACTGGCCACTTGTCCTGCCTCTTGCCTATTTCCAAAAGGGGTATTAGGGCAGAATTATATCTATGTATCATACCTCAAATATCAATAATCCAGGAGTGCATAATAGGTTCAAAATAAAAGGCACTTTCCCTGATAGCTCTCAAAGGGAAAATAATAATTAGTTTGCATTCACGAGCTTAGCTCCCTCCCACCAAACATGGTTATACAAAGACCATTGCAAATAGCTAATGCATTTTTTAATCAAAATAATCAAGGAACAAAAATCAGTAGAATTATACAGATTAAACTACACAAAAGAATACATAAAAGTAAGTGGACTTTTCATCTGGAAGAGCAATAAGATCTCAGCCCAAGACAGGACAGAGAATGAGTTCACTTATGTGAAGTCCATTCTTAGCAGTCTGTAGGGTTGCTAGAGTTAGAATTCAAGGGAGGTTTTAGAAGGGATTGACTCATATATATATGTATGTATGTATATGTGTATGTGTATGTATATGTATATGTATATATATGTGACTCTGAGGGCTCTTAGTAGCCATGTAAAAATCTGTGTTTGAGTCCCTTAAAATAGTCTTCCAAAGTCCTCCAACTATCTGAAGAAGTACCCTTTTTTTTTTGCTTTTTTTTGGAGGACAATTGGGGTTAAGTGACTTGCCCAAAGTTACACAGCTAGTAAGTGTATCAAGTGTCTGAGGCCAGATTTGAACCTAGGTCCTCCTAGCCGCCCTTGAAGTACTCTTCTTTACTCACCTAGGGACACAGCATCACAGCTCAGCATTCTTTCAGCCAATCTAGAGTCATTACTCTCTCCACTTGAGCAACATGCAGCTCAAAGGGCTATCTTTCAGAAAAACTTCCCTGGGCTTGAGCAGAAGTTGGATTACACCTACATGGGAAATTTAGGAAATTAAAATTTTCCAGTTCTGGATTAAAGAAGCCCTGAAATCAAGAATTCAAAGGTCAGGAACAGATATGCCTTCTCTACTAGAAGGATATATACTAAGGTCATACTTTATAGGGGACTCGAAATATTTCCCTCTCTATGCAGAAGGCTGGAGTTCAGGAAGCAGTGACCTTCAATTCCCCTCCTGAGTCATGTGCAGTCAATAGCTTCTACTGCAATATGCCATAAAGGATAAAATCAGTTTATAGAAAGATTGCCAACTAAGAAATGTCTTTCTGGTATTTAAGGATAAAAATGGAAAAAGGGCAACAAACCAAAGAAAAATTTAAAAGATCTGCAATGATTTTTACATCAAACTTTTTGCCATCAAGGACAATAGAACTACCACATTTGAACTCTAACATTAAAGTTCAGTACATGCTTATAAAAGATGTATAAATGACACTAAAGAGAATGAAGATGGGAAACAAAGTTGAATTGAACAGATGTATGCATAAATTATATAACCCAGGGGTCATTAACTTTTTGTCATGGACTCCTTTGCCAGTCTGCTAAAGCCTATAGACTTCTTCTCAGAATAATATTTTTAAATTCATCAAATTAGACATATAGGATTACAAAGGAAATCAATTATACCAAAATATAGTTATAAAAATAATAAAAGCTCCAAAATCATGGATTCCCTAAAATCTGTCCACTAGGTCTGGTGATATCAGGTTAATAATTATTGTTATAGGTGATACAATTGTGATGGTATTGAGTGATTAAATCACAAAGTATCTAAAAGAGTAGAAGGTACAAAAGATGTGGGGGGATCTCATATCTAGTTAATACTATAAAAAGTGACAGACTATTGATATATATCTACTTTCCGATATATACAAAATTTTTATAAGAATCACCTCCATGTAAATCAAAGGTATCTTTGATCAAGAAATTAACAGGGTACAGGTAGGATTTTATAAGTGATTTTCCACAATGGGCCACATTTTTTCCATCACAATCTGACTACAAGAAGTACAGAATACAATATTGGTTATTGTTTATTGATTATTAAAAAGGATTTGATTTTGATGCCAATTTAAAGGCCTTCTTCTTCCAAGGTATCTCCCATCCATATATCAAAATCATTGAAAATTCTTTAAAAATATATATAATCAGTTGTAATTTTGTTTCATTGGCTCTCTGTTCCTAAACATTAGGCAAGGCATAAACTTGAGGGATATTCTCACCAAATACGTTTAGCATCATGGAGGAGTTCAATTTGAGTTCAACACAGAGTTCAATTTGAAGATTTGTCTATGGGTGGTGAGATCTTCCAGATTCTCTTGTTGACAGATGATGTTATGCTGGATTCACTGAAATCCAGAGTATTGCAGAGACTATTAGAAGAGATTTGTAATCACTGAAAGAGTTGTCCATCCACACAGGAAAAATCAAGTGTCCAGATTATAACATGTATAACATGTGTAAACAATCATAAAGCTTATATGTATATCTGAAAGAGACAGTGGACACTGAATGGTGCCTATAATTAAACAGGAGGAGACAGAGAGTGGGTCAGGTTATCTTTGGGAAACTATAGAGCTCCTTTAATTACACACCTTTTGTGGCAAGCTTATGAGAGGGCAGGAGTCACAGAGGATGTGCTGACATGGATGGATTGTGATCTATTCCATAGGAGGAAACATCCAAATCAATGCATCACAGATTCATCTGAATATTTGAGTAGATACATGTCATATCTCCTGCTTGCCATCACCTCTCCTCCCAGGAAAATGGAGGGTCCTTGAAGGCAATTCTGTTTTGTTTTAATCTTTTTGTTTCCAACACATAACACAGTGTGTGTCTAGTGGCTAAATAATGCTTAATAAATATTGTTGAATAGAATAGAATGGAATTATTCATCTTCAAATCACCTTCAAATATCCCTGTCGTCCAACTACTCAACTATCCTCATAAGCCCTGACACCTACCAGTTATGTGATTTTTTTTTTGCTTTTTGGAGGGCAATTGGGGTTAAGTAACTTGCCCAAGGTCACACGGCTAGGTTATTTTGTTTGTGTGTGTTAAGTGTCTGAGGCCAGATCCGAACTCAGGTCCTTCTGACTCCAGGGCTGACGCTCTACTCACTGCGCCACCTAGCCGCCCCAGGTTATGTGATTTTAAAGTCACTTAACCTCTATTTTCTTGAGTTTCCTCAATTCTAAAAGGGAGATAATAGTACCTACTTCATAGGGTGCTTGTAGGAGCAAATGACTTACTATTTGTAAAAAAAAAAAAAGTTAGCACAGTTCCTGGCACAGAGTAGGGTTGCCCATCTATTGGGGAACAACTGCACAAAGTATAAATGGTTTTTCTTTTTCCTTTTCTTTCCACCTCCCTTCCCTTCCACTACCTTTGCATTCTCCCCCTTATTCACATCCAGATTTACAGTCCCTCATCTTTACCAGCTTATTCTTTCCTCTGTGTCCTTTGGAACTTTTTTCAGGTATTCGCAATCTCAGTGGAGCTGTGAATAGCTCAGTCATTCTAGAAAACTTGAAATTATGCCCCAAAGTCACTGAACAGGACACACTTTTTGGCCTAGAGCTACCACTCCTAGGCCTATATCCCCAAAGAAAGCAAGCAAAGAAGAAAAGGACCTATGAACACAAAAATATTTATAGCAGCAAAGAATTGGAAAATAAAGGAATGCCCATCTATTGGGGAACAACTGCACAAAGTATGGCATATGAATGTAAAGGGACATATGACTGTGCGATAAGAAATAATGAAAAGGGGGCAGCTAGGTGGCTCAGTGAATAGAGCACCAGCCCTGGAGTCAGGAGGACCTGAGTTTAAATCCAACTTCAGACACTTAATGCACACACAAACAAAAACCTAGCCATATGACCTTGGGCAAGTTACTTAACCCCAATTGCCCTCCAAAAAAAAGCAAAAAAGAAAAAAAACCAAGAGAACAATTTGTACAATAACAACATGATAAAGACGAGCAACTTTTGAAAGACTTAAGAATTTTGATCAATGTAATTATCAACAATAATTCCAAATGAATGATGAGGAAGCTTGGACCCATTTCCAGGAAGAGAGATAATGAATTCAGGATGCAGCCTGGGATATGAATTTTTGAAAATTATCAGTGCAAGAATTTGTTTTGCTTAATGATGCTTATTTGTAACAAGGGATTTTTTTTATCCTTTTACTCTAAATATGAGGGGGTAGAGAGGAGGAGAAGTGTGAGGGAGAGAAAATAAATGTTTGTTAATAAAAATGAAATTTAAATTTGAATGAACTGCTAATAAACTCCCATTCATCCCTGACTTCTTTCTCTCACACTCCTTCCAATCCTTCATATTAATGGACATATGGTTTCCCTGTGGAAATTATTTTGTAATCACTAAGAATAATTTGACCACACACACATTACAATCAAGTATATAAAGAGTTTTACTGTCCAGATTATGAAGTCTGTATTGCCATTTCTAATTCTGTCTGCCCTTTTCTCACGTCTCCATCTCTTGGGGTCTGAATAGGGAAGCAGGATACTCTTTCAGACTTACTGCCACTTCCAAACCTTTGCTGCTACCATGCAAGGATATTACCCTGTCCTGAACTTCGTCATCTTTCATCTCCTGGGTGCCTCTCTCACTTTTAGCTTTGGAATCTGGCATGTGGCTCAGTTTTCCTCTCCATGCCTTTCCCTACCATCATCCTCAGAGAATTCAGTATCCATGCTAATGACCCTTCTAACTTCCTGTCCTTACAGTTTCTTCACCTGAACACCCATGTCCTTCACCCCCAATCTGGTATATTTCCACAACTCCCTAGGCTTATGGGAAATGGGGAGGAGAAGTCCTGGGTCTCATTGGCAATTAAAATTGTTATATCTTGAAAATCCTAAATAATTTTTCTTCTCTGTCTGTAATCTCACACCTCTCCCTCTTCTTTATTTTTTCCTTACTTGTCTGTTGCCTTCACCATTATCTTTGGCAAAAATAGCACTGAGGACAATGCTAACATTAAGGATGCACAAAAAAAGCAAATATAGTCTTGATATAAGGAAAAATTCCTAACAATTAGAGCTTTCCAAAATTGGATGGGGCTGACATAAGAGGTAAGAGATTTCCCCTCCATGAATGTCTTCAAGCAAAAGCTTGAAGGTATGTTGTAAAGAGGAGCCATATAGTTTCTTTTTCAGATACGAGTCTAGGTAGACTGTGAAGTCCCTTCCAGCTCTGAGATTCCAGTAGTCTTTCTTTCTTTCTTTCTTTCTTTCTTTCTTTCTTTCTTTCTTTCTTTCTTTCTTTCTTTCTTTCTTTATTGCTTTTTGGAGGGCAATTGGGGTTAAGTAACTTGCCCAAGGTCACATGGCTAGGTTTTTTTAGTTTGTGTGTGTGTGCTTTAAGTATCTGAGGCTGGATCTGAACTCAGGTCCTTCTGACTCCAGGGCTGGCGCTCTACTCACTGCACCACCTGGTCACCCCCCCTACCGGTAGTCTTTCTTGTTCTCCCATATTATGAAGCCTGTTCTTGCTTTATTTTGGCCCCTTCCCAGTCTTGACCCTATGATCAGCCACTTCTCCATTATTGAATTTCTTTTCCTCTTGCCATTCTGCAGTCATTGTCCTTAACTATAGACAGCTCCTATCATTTAGACACTCTGACCTGACTGCAGAACACTCCTGGAGGAAATTGCTAAATTATGCTGACAATGCAAATTTATGCCGTATAAACTTAAAGTGGCCCCCACTGCTACAAGACAGTTCTCTTACTAATTTCATATTAAATTGTTAAAAAATTTCTTACAATGACATTTTCAAACCATCCCATTTCTCCCCAAGCACCCAACTCTGCTCTTCCCTATCATTCTCACCCTTATTTTACTAAGAAGATAGAGGTTATACACACAATCTCAAAATCTCAGAATTGGAAGGGACCTCATGGGCCATCTACCTCCAACATCCACTTGACTGAAAATCCCACCTATAATATGTGTGACAAGTAGTTAGCCAGCTTTCTCTTAAAGACTTCCAGCAAGTGGATGCACATGACCTCCTGGTGCAGTCCATTCCACTTTTGGTTGGCTCTTGTTTTTACATTTTTCCTCATAACAACTTTTATCCATTGTTCCTGATTCTGTTGTCTCTGACTAAAGAGAACAACATGACAGCCCTTCAAATACATGAAAGCAGTTATCATGACCACACACACACACACACACACACACACACACACACACACACATCCCTCCATATTTTGTATTCACTGGGTCATTGCCTATATGACATCTGCTTCTCCCAGCCTCATCATCTTGGCCTCTCTCCTCTCAATGGGAACTTTCAATTCTGATTCCTCTCTTCCCAACTATGTATTCATCGAGTACACCCTCCCTCCATCTAGGCTAAGAGAAAGAGATGGTCCTCCTCTTTTCCAAAGGTAACCTTTCCATATGAACTTTTAATGCCCCTCTCCCCTATGACCTTATTCCATCAATCATTCTTTATCTCTCATGAATCTTTCATCTCTCCATCTCTACTGCCTTCTCTCCCCATCCTATAGACTCAGGACTCTCCTGGAGCAAATCCACATCCTTTCCCCAGAGTTCCGATTTGTTATTTCCAAATTTCTAACAGGCAGCTTAATCTAGATGTCCCATTGAGTCCTCATATCCAAAATTAAATATATTATCTTTCCTCCCCCCCTCACATTCTTTCTAAACATATTCATTTTTCATGATACCACTACCATCCTCCCTATATTCCAGGTTGGAAGCATTAACATTTTTGTTGACTCTTCCTTCTCTCAACACACCCCAACTCCACTCACCCAGTGTCCAATCAGTTGCCAAGATGAAATGATCCTTGTGTACAACATCTCTTGTACCCGTCTTCTTATCTCGACATTCGCTGCCACTGCCCTGCTTACACCCTTATCCCTTCTTACCTACACTACTCTAGCAGCCTCCTAGGGAGCCGACTTTCATCTAGCATCTTCCTTCTGTAATCTGTCCTTTACATCAATTCCTAATGCTACTCATGTCAACCTTTGAAATATTTCAGTGGTTCCTCATTGTCTTCCTAATCAAGTTTAAACTACTCATTCTGTCACTTTCAGTCCTCCAGAATCCTGCCTTTCCAGACTTATCATGTCCCTTTCATAAACACCACTTCAACACAGCGTGATAACTTTACTCCCCCCATTTTATGCCATCTATGCCTTTGTTTATACCATCCTGGATTATATCCCCCATTTACCCTGGGTGTGTTTTGCATGTAAACAGTTGTTTATACATTGTCTACCCCAATAGAATGTCATCTCCTTAACAGCAGGGCCCATGTTTTTGCCTTTCTTTGTATCCTGTCATTAGTACCTTGTCTGGCAGATAGGAAGTGCAAAATGCCTCAGAAATGCTCACTGAGTGGTGTTCAGAATTATTGCCTTAAATGGACTCTCTTTTCTTCATCTCTCTCTGTTGAACTTCCTCTCTTCCATGACAGTCCAACCTTAGCCATGCCACAATTTCAAAAAGATCTTTCCTAACTCCTGCAACTGCAAGTCAAGGCAACAAGCATTTATTAACCTCCTACTGTATGCCAGGCACTGTGCTAAGTGCTGGAGATACAAAAAAAGGGGGAGCAAAAACAATATCTGTGCTCAAGGAGCTCATATTCTAATGGGGGAGAAAACATGAAAAACATGCATATATAAGAGTGTATATACATATGGACATGCATACATATATACATAAGTGCATGTACACACATTTCTATATACATATGTGCACATGTGTATGTATTTCTATATAAAGCTATGCCTATATTTCTATGTGTTTCCATATACATACATGTACACAGCATGCATTTCCTATATGCAGACACACATGTTTTTCACACACATGTGTATATACATGCATATATATGTACATACATAAGATACAAGCAGAGTAATTCAGAGATAATTTCAGAGAGAAAGCACAGGTATTGGAATGGACTAGGGACAGCTTCTTTCAGAAGGTAGGATTTAAGCTGGTACTTGGGGAAAGCCAGGAGTCAGAAATGAGGAAGGAACATTCTAGCATGGGGGAATAGCCAGTTCAAAGGCAGAGTTTGGAGATGGAGTATTGTATTTGAAGAAGAGAAAGACCAGTGTCATTAGATTATTGAGTATATGGAAGGAAAATAAGGAGAGAAAAAACTGGAAAAGTAGACAGAGGCCTGGCTGTGAAGGGCTTTACAATACAACCAAGGGATTTTAGGTAACAGGGAATCACTGGAGTTCATTATATAGGGGAACAACATGATCAGACCTGAAGATTACATTGACAGCTGAGAGGAGTGGGATGAGAATTGAGGTAGGGGGATCAACCAGAAGGCTGTTGCAATAATCCAAGTGTAATATACTGAGGGTCTGCACAAAGGTCAGCCATGTCAAACAAAAGATGGGGGTATACATAAGAGGTGCTGCAAAGGAAGAAACAACAGGACCTAGCTACTTGGCAGTTTGATACAAAAAGGGCAAGGGGGAAGATTCAAGGATGCCACCTAGGTTGTGCACCTGTATAACTGGGGAAATGGCAGCACCCTGGGCAGTAATAGGGAAGTTGGGGAAAGGGAAGAGTTAGTGGGGAGATAAATTCTGTTTCAGACATGTTGAGTCTAAGACGTTTCTGGGCTATTGGATTTGAGTGATCTTTATCTCCTCAGATTTGTCTTTTTCATCTTGCCCAGACTTTCCTTTTTGTGCTTATTTTACTCTTCTTTGTTTATGCCATCCCCAATTAGATTATAAACTCCTTACTAGTAAGAACCATGTCATCGCTATGAGAGGAAGTGTTCCACAGAAGAAAGAGTAGGGGACTGGGAATCCAGAATATCTGAATTCAAGTCACATTTCAGCTATTATGTGACTCTGAGTAAGTCACTTAAACTCTCTTAGCTTCCACTATAAAATGGAAAGGTAATACCTCTACGGAGTGACCCTTAAGAGTCTTGGCTATAAGACCTCTCATCCTCAAAGCAGGAGATTCTTAATCACATATTCCAAGGTTTTTAGAATAAAGCTCTTTCCAGAGAGTCAATCTTTTCTTTAGACAGTTTTCAGGTCCAGGAGCTTATGTTTCTGTCAGAGACTTCATGATAGTTTATGGTGAGTATTCTCTACACTTCAAAGTCTTAATTTCTCAAGTCTAGACTCTAGTTGGTCATTCTTTCATGTGAGGGTTATTTGCACAATTAACTATCATTTAACTTTAAGTTTGTGGGTTCATCAATTTTCCAACACCAAATCTCTTTGATCTTCACCTCTAGATGAGTGGGTGGTGGGAAAAGACAAACTGGTAAATTGAAAAAAAAATTGCTCTAGTGAAATGTAGCTATGCTGAAAATGTTAGCTGGCTTCCCTTTGTCTTTCTCTGTCATGAGAATTTGTTGGTATATATTATATAAATCCAATCCCAAAAGCCACTGGCTGCCTACCAGCCAGTTCAAAGCATCTTAAATTCATACCATGGTATACTGGTCCACTTTACTAGTCTTGCCCAAACCCCCGTAATCTGTACTCATTTGGATAGCCCCAGTCTTCTTCCTTACCACTAGCATAGATGATGCTTGCAAACTAATGATGTCTCTCATGATACCTCTCACCAACTGGTCTTTCAAATGGTTTCTAAGATCTTCCATCACAGGTGAATCTTCCACAAGTTCTAAGAAAGATCAGTAGTCAGAAAGGTGAATTTGAGGTATTGCTCCTCAGGCACAGCTCATATCCCACTCTTGAAATACAAAAGTGCTTTCTTTCCTATTGAGCCTCTCCCTTAATTGGTCCTTCAATTCTTCAGGCTCTAAACAGTCGCTAAAGTCAAACATCTCTAGATTCACTCCTAAGTTGCAGGAATTGGTGCTGTTGTGGTGATTTTTGCCAACACTCATTTCTATCTTCTTGTAGGTTTCTGCACAGGTCATACAGATGGTCAAAGTGTTCTGATACAGAATCCTAACTTGTTGCTTAGAGTAGATCACTAGTACTTCAAATAGGTTGGCATTAATTTCAATCAATTCTGACATCCTAGAAATATTTTCTGGCTCTGGAAATGCCAAAACTTAGGTTCCCACTTTCTTACTGAATACAAATCCCTGAGCAAACTTCAGACTTACTCTGATGTAGCCCAATTATGGATAATCCTTGTTACTCAAAATTCACAGAGTCCTGACTCTTTCTTAGGTTATAAAGGAGATGGTCATTTAATGGTCATTTACAATCGACTCTCCAGCACAATAAAACATCCCAAATTTTCTACCTTCAGAGTGGTTTTTATACAAGTTCTTATAGTGGAATCAAGCTACACAACTGGTGATAGCGTCAATCTTGGTGTCTTTCAGGTCCAGGGTAACCTCTATGTCTTACCTCATCTTCATTTCCCAACACTGGTTCTATGGGCATCAGCTTCCACCAAACCAAGTCTGTTATTGCCTTTTGAGTATATCCAGTCTATCTGTAATGACCTAACCCACATTTGTAGCATTTTTTTTCTTTGCCCATTTGCTTGAATTCTGTTGGTGTTGTCTTTGCTTAAGATTGCCATTACTTCTGGTCCCCTGATTTCTTTACCCCCTACCCCAACTTCTTGGTTCTTCAAATGGAAAAGTTCTATCTACTGTTGCATTTATCAGCAGGTTTTTATAAGTTCTTATCTTCAATTCTGAACAAACATTAGCAATTTCTTGCCCTGTTTCCATGGCCACAATACAAAATATTGTGGAGCTAGTCAAAATTGTGTTTTCCAAGTTATCTCACTCTTTGAAACCCTGGAACCATTCTCAAATGAACTTATTCTTTTATCAAATTTTATCTTTTTATCTTTTATCAAATTATTAAAATTTAGCTTTTTCTATTAAAATATTCTCATCTCTTGCTGTTTTAGCTTGCTTGCTCTATTCTGATCTCATTTGTATACTCAGGTTTTATTGCTCTTATAGCCAAAAATCCACAAACATTACAAACTCAGAGAGCATTTTGAACTGGATGGCACATTAGATGAATGTCTTTCTAAGATGGGTTACCAGCTTCAAAGTAATTACCCAGTTTTTACAAGCATTCTAACCATATAGGTCCAACAGGTACCTTGGAGATTATATAGTCAATTTCTCTCATTTTATATGTGAGGAAACTGAAGCTCAGAGAGGTTTGTGGCATCCAAGATTACATAGGTAGTAGGTATTACAGGTGGGACATGAACTCAATTTTCCTGCTTCCAGAGCCAGTGCCCTTATCATCATCCCATCCTCAATAAAGGATCAGTTTCCAAGTAGTCTCCCATCCTACCAGGGAATTTAGAATGGTCTCCCAGTTTAGAAAATAAACAAAAACCACAAGCAAAATAGCTTTTTCTTCATTTCACTTAATGACAACCTATAACATCTTGCCAAATGTTTTCAATATCATTACTTCTTGAGTCAAGAGGCATTTCCTTTACTAGAAATCCTCTCTAAGGTTCTAGGTACAATGCTATATGCTAATGTCTAAGGATGAAATATCTATACTGTTCCCATCAGTTTCCTTACTCACAATGAAAATAGTAGCAAAACAAAAGATAACAGTACTTAAGCACAATTCTGCAGAAGTTATCTTAAAGTAATTGAAACACCATGGAAAACTGGCCATCTGCTTACAGAATGAAAACAACAAAGTCTTCCAATGGTTCCTTGTAGTATGAGGGCATCCAAGGTGCTAATCCCAGCTGAGCCTCCTCATCATTGAAAGGTTCATTTATATCCCTTGCACTCAGCACCAGTAGGTGCTTAACACATGTTAGTAGGAGCACAGAATCATAGACGTAGAGATGGAAGCCATCTCTAAGGCTGTATAGTCCAGTTGTCTCATTTTGAGGAAACTGAGGCCCAAGGAGGTTAAGTGAATTACCCAAGGTTAAATAAATAATAAGCATCACAGGTGGTGGAATTTGATACGAGATTTTGGGTCCTCTGACTCAATTAATTGCTCTTAAATTAAGTTGCTTTGGCAGATGAGGAGTCATTCAGCTAAAAATCAGGAGCATTACTAAACCCCCAGCAACAACCCAGACACCTCAGTTTGACAGATCTAAGAACAATATGGCTGCCATATGGAGCCAGATCCAGCTTGCTGATTAATGGCTGGCAGGTCTAGGGTCAGCTTAGGATGTGACTATGTGAATGATCCCCAGTAGAATATAAGTTCTTTGAGGACAAGGACTATTTCTTTTTTCATCTTTGTACATATAGCTCCTAGTACAGTGCCTTAAATATAATAGGTGTTAAAAGTTTAGTTTAGGGGGCGGCTAGGTGGCACAGTGAGTAGAGCGTGGGCCCTGGAGTCAGAAGGACCTGAGTTCGGATCCGGCCTCAGACACTTAACACGCACAAACAAAAAAAACCTAGCCATGTAACCTTGGGAAAGTTACTTAACCCCAATTGCCCTCCAAAAACAAAAACAAAAAACAAACAAAAAAAGTTTAGTTTAGGGGCAGCTAGGTGGTGCAGTGAATAGAGCACTAGCCCTGAAGTCAGGAGGACCTGGGTTCAAATACGTCCTCAGACACTTGGTGCTTACTAGCTGTGTGACCCTTGCCTTGCCTTGCCTTCCCCCCGCCCTTCAAAAAATAAAATAAAATAAAGGTTTAGTTTAATTAAATGGGACTGAACTGATATCTGTCAGAGGGAAGAAGATATCAACTAAAGTTCCTTTTGTTTTGACTTTGTAATAGATGGAGAGCACACTAAAAACAACAACAACAACAACAACCAAACTCTAAGAGCCCCTCTTTTCTATTCTCTGGCTACCAAAAGATCCATGAAGTGGCAGGGCTCACTCATTGCTCAGGAAGTTAGAGGGAATTTGGTGGTTTCATTTTTCCAACGTGACAGGAAATTTGTTCTCTTCTCATTCCTCCCTAGGGGTCAATATTCTCACCTGGAGGATATCCTCCCAGTGCACTTCTACTCAGAGCCATCCAGAGGCACTGTTGGTCCCAACCAGAGACAGCATGGTACAGCGGAAAGAGTACTAGGTTTGGACTCAGATATCCTGGGTTCAGATCCCGCTTCTGCCACAAAAATGGCATGACTGAGCAATAGACTTAACTTCTCTGGACCTCAGTTTCCTCATCTGTGAAATGAAGGGGTTGAGCTACTCGAAGTCTGGTGGTGCTTTCCATATCTAGATCTATGATCCAGTGGGGGTACAGAAAGATAAGGAGGTGCCAGCTAACACCTCTCAGAGCAGAAAATCCTGTGTCTGTATGAAGTTATGGAATAATATAAAGGACATTGGCTTTGGAATCAAATCTGAACTCTTTTCCTTACTATCTGAATCACCTTTAGCAGATCATTTCACATTCCTAAGCCTTAATGTCCATATCTGCAAAATGGGTTGGAAGAAATTCTCTCTAAGGCCTCTTCTGGCTCAGTATCTTATAAACCTTTAACCAATCTCCCTTGAGATGAAAGGACAATGTTGTTCTTCCCATCAATTCCATTTCTCTTTCCCATAATATTCTCCCCCTCATTTGGGAGCATTGGTTAGGCAAGGTTTCAATGGGTAAGCATCTTAGGTGGAAAGAGCTCCCTTTAGTATTAAAAAAACATAATTCAGCTGGAGAATTTTTTCAAAAAGAAAAAAGAAAAATTCTAGAATCCATTCAGCAGTTATTTTAATTTAAATTTTATTCATTTTGTTTTTAATTTATAAAATAAAACAAGCATTTCTAGAACATAGTAGAGTAAAAAAAACGAAGAAAGAATGTTGTATACAATAACAGCAATATTGTTGTAAGAACAACTTTAAGCAACCAAGTTATTTTGACTACTATAAATAACCAAATTAACTACAAAAGATCCATGAAGGAAGACACTATCTGCATACAGAGAAAGAACTATAGATAGAAGTATGTATAAAATTATTTTACACACACACACATACATTTGTGTCTAATGGTAGCCAGCATACATTTATTTTGGCCTTACCGTATTGTCTCCATCATCCTATGCCCAGGATTGCTTCTCCCTTTCCTTTTCTTATTCTTTTCCATCTCACTTTGTTCAATAATAGATAGATAGATAGATAGATAGATAGATAGATAGATAGAGTAAATGAATACATAAATGAATGAATAGATAGATAAGTAAATGAAAACATACATGAATGGATGGATAGATAGATAAAAAGAACAGCAAATACACTCTCTCAGAACAAAAGGGAGGGTAGAAAGGGGGAGCAGAAGAGATTTAGTATGTCTTGGGTTTCCGACTTTGTCCTATAATTAATTGCTCCTCACTGGGATCCCAGAATATATAAACCTGACCCAAGTTCCAAGGTTCCATTAAAGCCCAAGGGAAGGAAGATCCAGGGGAGAAGGACATAGACTGAGAAGCAATGTGGTACAACCCAGAGGACCCTGCATTTGAAGCCATAGGACTTGAGTTAGGATTCTAGTTTTTCCAGTTCCTACCTAAATGACCTTGGGCATTTCTTCTCTGAGCTTCATGTTTTTGTTTTTTGTTTGTTTTGGGTTTTTTTTTTCATTTTGTAAATTGAAGAGAATCTGGTAAAATGATTTCTAATGTCCAGGAGTAAGCTGAGAGAGTGACCAACATGGAGAAATGGAGAAATACTGGTCTCTCAGAGTCAAAGAATCCTTCAATAGATACTCTCCCCAGACAGTGACTGCTGTAGCTGACCCGTCTCCCTCAGTTTCAGTGAAAAATTAGCACAATAAGCGTCCTGCTCTGGCTCAGGGGATCAGTGTGCTTGGGGATATAGTTTTTGTTTTGGTGTGCAATATGTATTTGTAAATATTCACTCCTGAACTGTATCCCAGAGCTGTCTGGAAGGCTCTGGCTTGATTCATATGTCCTTGCTGGAATATCCTTTCATAAACTCACCGAGAAGAATTGACTGCTGATTAGACTGTGGGCCCTGCCCACCCACAATGCAATCTGAGGCCCGAGGCATTGTCAGATGGTCCTTCCATCAATTCCAACTCCCTTTGCAGCATATAACCCATGGAAGGGGGGGAATGACAGTTTTCATCATTCCCTACTAAATGATTCAGTGCTGATTCATCCTGTTTCAAGTCCAATATCAACAATTTAGACAAAAAGAAAAAGGATATGGGGGAGTGGAAAGATGAAAAACAAATGCCCATCAGTCACCCTAAACTGTTTTCTTAAATTTCCTTATTTCAGGCATCACCTCTCGCTAGAGAGCAATGGGATCCCTTCCTGTGATCTCAAAGGGACCAAAGAAATAGGGGCCTGATTAAAGGACAGTGTATAGAGTTGGACAAGTGAGGAAGCACCTATCCTGTGCTCCTGGTGAAGTCTCATTTCTTTTCCTTCTTTGCACCTTCCTGGGTGGACATCCCCATTGTTATCTCTGAAGGACCACTCTGGGGACTGATGGACTGATTTCCCTGACTGACATAACAGGGACTAGCAGGCTATTCTGGGTACCACCCACATCCTTGAAACACCAGCCAATTACCCATCTCCTGAAAAGAAGAGATTCATGCTCTGGACAGATGTAAAAGCAGGCAAAGTTTGCCTTTACCGTCTTCCTTCCATGAACTTCAATACCCTGCTTTTGAGAAATCTCTTTCCTTTCTGT
Source organism: Gymnobelideus leadbeateri (assembly GCA_011680675.1). Taxonomy (NCBI): domain Eukaryota; kingdom Metazoa; phylum Chordata; class Mammalia; order Diprotodontia; family Petauridae; genus Gymnobelideus; species Gymnobelideus leadbeateri. Next base: position 268,857 of record WOXC01001072.1, read on the forward strand.
CCTCCACCATTCGCACCTCAAGTCCAGGTCACACAAAGTAAGTTCTAAAGCCAGAGGATTCAAACCAGGACCTCTGACCCTTTGTCTAGCACTTTTCTCCACTGTACCATCCTTTATTTAATTTTCAAATTATTAGACCTTTCTTCCTTATATAGGAGTAAATATTCTTTTCTGTAACTTCTACCCACCAGGTCTTTCTTCTTTCCTCTTAATCAACATAAAAAAAAAATTAACTCTCTCTGGGAGACTACAGTCCTCCAAATACTTTGATTCGGGTATGATATTGTGGTTGCTATCAATATCAATAATAATATAACATTTTCATGGAGCATTAGGCAATTCTCAAGGCCCTTATATTGACTTATTCATTGACTTATTTAATATTCAGTTAATTAATCCTCACAACAACACTATAAGGTAGACAGAGTCGACATTTTAATCACCATTTTACTGAAAACAGTCTTGGAGAGGTTAAGTGACTTGTCTAAGGTCATATAGCTAGGAAATAGTACACATGAAGATAAAACTCAAACTTCCTCGATCCTAGGGTTCATGCTACTACTTACCCTCATGTCTCTCCTTTCCCTTCTCTTCTCTGGAATATACATCCTCAATGCCTTCAATAAATTTCAAGGCTTTAGGGTAGAGCATGAGATTGGAGCTCATTCACAATGGTTTCCAGATTCCTTCAGTGCCCTGGTTATTCCTTTCCCTAGGAAAGATCCAGTTGGCATGCATGCTACTTTTCATCATTCCCCAAGTCATATATCTAATGTGGCCCTCCCCGACCAGACACAATCACTATATTTACCTTTGTCCCAATGCCAAATGCCATCGTGCACCCCCATGAGAATAAATTTAATTTCCAGTTTCTGGTTTTCAGATCCATGCAAAGAACCCTAAAAAAAGGTCTCTGTCACTATCAGATAATTATTATTTTTTATGACAAAATATGTGCTGTTCAGCGCAACAGAAATTGCCCTGGGGAAGGAATGGGATGTATACAATCTGTTCGATAGTTTAAAATGAAAAAGGAAGAAATAAAAGAGAGAGGGAAAAAAAAAAAACTATCCCACAACTTCTCCCTTCCTGGATTGTTAAGATAAACATCTTTTCTCCCAGTTACAGAGCTTGTGCTGACGGTGAATGCATCCCTCCCTCCAGAAATCGCTTCTGAAAAGCAGACATTTAGCATTTCCAATCTGTCTCTGAAGTTAAGATTAAATTACACACTGTTTTGAAGGCATCGAAAACACACTTGTTAATATAATAAATGCCTTCCGTTGGTTCGAGAATTTGTCTCTGTTAGGCACATCATTCAAGAATTATCTATTATAGTAAAAAAAAATTGAGCCATCTGGGTTGGTGCTAATATTTGTGAGCACTAAGTCTCAGATTTCTTTCATACTTCATTATGGGCTATGCCTGGGAAGCAATCATTCCAAAATCAGAGCTTGTTTTCTGTTGTCGGACTATTGTTCCCTGGGATTTATGAAGCAGCAAGAAGACATTTTCTTGATTTTAATAAGTTAAGCTAACAGTCCAGCGATGACAACCCCATTAAAACTCAGCAAGTTGAATGCTTAAGCCATAGACTTTTATACAAAATCTATCATTTTTACAAAGCAGCTATTCTTTCCCTCCACCTCTAGTAGGATATAGTATCAATAGACAGGGCAGGGGAAAATGCTTATTTTCCATATATTTGTTAAAGCATGTATATTTGCAATGCATCTTGCCTGACAATGTTTAAAAGATATGAAACATTATCAAACTGACCAATTTTGATGATGTGGAGAGATGGGATGGCAGACATTCGCTTTCTTTTCCATATCTACTCTGCTCCACTGAATAATGCCATGCATTTCTCTCACAGGTGAATTCAATGCAAGGAGGGGAGCCCTGACTGGCAGCCTCAGAGGGCTGAGCCATTCACTAATCATCCTGGAAAAGCCATTCCTCTACTTCCTAGCTGTGCCCTCTGACTCTCTCATTTTTTGTACCATACGTGCTAAGCTAACCTATATGTTGTCTTTCCTGAGAGTCTCTAAATTTTGTGAGGCTAAAGACCATTCTATTTTTTTGCCTTTGTATCTCCAGCACCTAACATACTGCCTGGGACATACATAGTAGGGGTTTAATACATGCTTTACATTTGATTGGTTGGTTGACTGGTAAATCTTATCGGCTCCCCAAGGCTCTCATAGTCACATCAGTCATGGGAGTTTTCATGGGAACTCACTTTCAAGTGTGAAACAAACTTCAGAAATGTGTCCTCACTTGTCAATAGGAAAGGAAATATCTTACCTTTAAGACAGGCCTTCCAAGCCTCCTACTTGATGTGCGGAGGAATCCTCTAGAGTCAGATGCAGAGCCTTTTCCCTAAGACTCTTTCCTTCCCCAGAACTCTGTTGAGTTCACCTGTCAAAGAAAAGTGTGGCTTTTAGAGGTGGGCCCCTATCAGAGCTACAGAAAGCCTCCAAGACCCATTCTCAAGTAGAACTGAAGGGCAGCTCCCTGGGGGGAATGACTTCCAACCATGGGTCCCAAACATAGGTGACCTAAGTGTTGGCAAAGGCTGCAACATAGAGATTTTAAAAATGTTGAATGGTCTTGCCCAAAAAAGAGAGAGGTTCCCAATCTGTTCTCAGCCAAGTGTTTCAAAGGCATGTCCACAACCTTAAAATGAGCCACTCCTGTGAGCAGTTTTGGAGTTAGATCTTTCAATGTATTCCAAATGCCTCTTTGATGCCCTCTCCCTGCCTTACCTTTCAAAAGACAGAAGTGCCTTTCAGTAGGAAATAAAGCAAGGGCATCAAGACTGGTCACAGTGCTATGCTCTGGCCTTCTGCCTTGGATGCAGTAACGTGTCCCCACAGCAGAGTTGGAAGAAACCTTAGAGGTCATCTAATCCAAATGCCTTATTTTACAGATAAAGGAACTGAGGCCCTGGGAGACCAAGTGACTCATCTGAAGTCAAATAACTAGTAAGCGGCAGTAACAGAACTCATAGTCAGATCACAGTTGAGGATTCCCCATCCACTGCTCCAGGAGAGGGACAACCCAGTCTGAAAGTATGAAGATTAACCAGTAAGTACTAGAAAGTTTAGCCAGGCTGGGAAGTCAATCATTCTGCAATTCAAGGACCACTTATGCTGACCTCAAGTTTGTAACCTTTTTTCCACGAATTTCAGAGATGTCTGGATCCACTCCTTCCCATAGTGAATCACAGTCTTGCTATTATAGACTCCAGCTGTGATGGAGACACATAAAAAAGTAGATGGTCAGTTCTATTGGTTCTCCCCCACCATCAGAAGTGTATGATGTGGGCCCAGAAAGAAATAATCTCTTTGATGAATGACTGAGATCCTCAAATTTCTGTTTCTAAAGAACTCAGGGGAGTCTTCCCAATAGGATCACCCAAGATGCCAGAAACCGTAGGTTTCTACTTTTTTGTTTCTTTCTGCCATGGTTGTGGCTTGGGTCAGACCTCACTTTCTGTGTGACTCATTCTCCTTTCCTGAAATTAAAAATGAGTGGCTATACCCACCAAGCAAATATGGTATCAGTCAGTTGGTGGTTTAATTCCCCTATCTCCCAATTTGTGCCTCTCTCCCACTCAGCCTGGTGGGTCAATGTCATAAAGTTGATTCCCATTAGTTCTATTATTACCCTTTAGATGGCTTCCCTTGGGGCACCCAGTGGAACGTTGAAACACAGAATCTATTTTTATGAAACAGCTCTGTAATAAAATAATAAAAAATAGATGATAGATTAGATCTTAAAGTATAGGAACAGCTTATGTTACAGCTTGCCTCAGAGACTTCACCTCCCCTGGTACGGTTCTAACTCCATTTCTGATTAAAAGAGAGAAAAAATAGCTATTGTGAAAATTCAGTTTCTAAATTTTTCCCATAATTCTTATTTGTAAGCACTTTGAGGCTGGCACTTCCTTATAATTTACTAAGTGTTCTGCTCTTAAATAGCACTTAGCCAAAAGAGGTGAAAGGAAATTATATCCAGCAATTAGACCAGTAAATAGAGCCCAGGACCCAGGTGCATAGGTTATTCCTTGCTTCAGGTGTCTTTTTCCCTTTAACCATCAACAGGTTGCCTATGGCCTCAATCAGCAGTGATATTTCTGACAGAGGCACTATGGACTCAATGGAGGGATGAATGCTGCCACCCCCAGCCCCCAGCTTCCATGCAGGGCCTCCGATGACCCACAGAATGCATTAGTGAGATTCACCCCAGAGGCAGAGAAAGCAGCCAGGACTCCATTAGAAAGGCTGTATTATATAGTATCACTAAGCCTATGTCTTCTTCAGTCACCTAGTTTCCCCAAAGTCATTCAGATTGAGAAATTCTTTCAAGCTGTCCAGACTCAGCGGCCAGCCTTGCCCCACTGGCTGTTACTGCTGCCCCTCTCATCCACCCCAGGTGTCCTACACAACAATAACTTACCTCTTCTTTCATTTTCAGGCATAGAAAGCATCTAGGCTGCTCATATTTTTTAATGGTTTCCTAGTATAATGAATCTTTTTTTTTAAGAAGGAGACTTGACTATAAAAAGAATGAAAGGTAAAGAATAGCTAAGCTGTGGATAATAAGACACAATGCTTCCATGAAACCTCCCCCAAAGACAGTAAGAGTCTAGGGTCTTCCTCTGCCTTCAAAAGAAACGCATTGGGGTCTGCGTGTTTATAACACCTCCTTTTTGACTTTATTGTCTTGTCTAATCTCTGTAGTGTAGGCAACATCAGGGCAAAACTATGGTTTTGTTTAATAATGATGAGCTAATATTTATCTTACTCTGTGTCAGGCATTGTGCTAAATATTTTACAATTACTATATTCTTTGATCCCCAAAACAATCCTGCAAGGTAGATTCTGTTATAATTCCCATTTTACAGATGAGGAAACTGAGACAAACAAAAGTAAGTGACTTATCCAGAGTCACACAGCTAGTAAGTTTATAAGGCTGAATTTGAATTAAAATCTTTCTAACTTCAAGCCCAGCACTCTGTCTACTTCTCCACCTAGCTGCCCATTGCTCAAAAAAAAAAAATAGGTCCTAGTTTACACAAGGACTGCAGTGTTACCAGTCAAGTGATTTTAAAAAATGGGGGGAAGCTAGGTGATGCAGTATATAGAGCACCGGCCCTGGAGTCAGGAGGACCTGAGTTCAAATCTGGCCCAAGACACTTGACACACTAGCTGTGTGACCTTGGGCAAGTCATTTAACCCCAATTGCCCTGCCTTCCCCTTCTTCCCCCCCAAAAGGCTCCCAGATTCTAGATGGAACATCTAGAATGCTCTAAAGGAACATCTAGACTGCAAATCTCTTTTGTCAAACATCCTGGTTGGCCAACTTCCCTAGAGACAACTAGGTGGTACAGTGAACAGAACCCTTGGTCTAGAGTTAGGTAGACATCAGCTCAAATTTGAGCTTAGATGATTATTAGCTGTGTGACTGTGGATAAGTCACTTAGCCTCTGTCTGCCTCACTTTCCCCAACTATAAAATGAGGATAACAATACCTCTCAGGTTGTTGTGAGGATCAAATGAAATATTTTTCGAGTTGCTTGGCAAATAGCATATGCTTAATAAATAAGGCCTCCTTCTTCCCTTACTTCCTAAAAACAAGTTAGGGGATTATTGGGACAGATTTATTGCTCAATATCTGATACTTAGTGCTGCTTCCCTGAATTAGCTAGAGCAAAGGTCTACACAGCGTGAGCTTGCAGCCCATGAGTTAATAAAAATGCTTCCTGATTAAATTTGCCTAATCTCTGCGACAAAGGCATTCTCTCCCTCACCTGGCTATGTCTCTCCTGAAATCATTCCACCTCAGTGTGATTACAGTAAAACATGGCAGCATAATGCCTTGCAAATAGTAGATGCTTAAGAAATGTTTGTAGAGTTAAATTTTAGAGATACTATGAGGTAACATGTTATAGTGAAAGAACAGCAGAGTTAGAATCAGGGAACCTGGTTCCAATGCCACTATACTTCTTAACATCTGAATGACCTTTGGGAGGTCACTCGTCCTCCTCGAGTCTCAGTTTCCTCATCTGTAAAAAGTGAGTGATTGGACTAAATCTCTAAGGTCTCTTATAGTTGTAAAATACATGCACACATAAGGTCTCTTATGGTTGTAAAATATATACTCACAAATATAAAATATATACACATACACAATTATAAAATATATACATGTATGTACCTGTGTAGCTATATGCATGTACACATATGTATATATACATGCATGTACACAGACATACATGTTTGTGTGTGTGTGTGTATATATATATATATATATATATATATATATATATATATATATATATACATATATACGAGGATATTCTTAATATTGCTTAGCTTTGGCCTTTTTTGTTATACTTATCCCAGGTGCAAAAAATACTAGTTATGACTCTGGCTCAGCAGTTTGCCACCTACCTAGAGTCAGAAGGTAGTGTGGTGAAATAGCCCTAGGTCTAAATTCAGGTAGATCTGAGTTCAAATCTGGTCTTAAACACTATATATGTGTACACACACACACACACACACACACACACACACACACAGTATATATTCCCTGCACAGATCACTCTCAGTCATCCTAAATCATTTGCATCTTTGTTAGGAAAGGTGGACGAACTCATCAGTCTCCCCCTTAACTCTATCCTCATCCTGTACCTGTTTATACTTACTCAGGCCTAGAACCCTTGCCCTGACCATATGCAACTACTATAACAGCTAACTTCTGCTTTCATATTTACAAAACGCTCGTCATTCATTATCTCATTTAATCTTCAGAAAATCCCTGAGAAGCAGATAGTTCAGAGTTTATTATCCTGATTTTTCAGACAATGAAACTCTAGCTCAGATAAGTTGAACGATCCATCCTAAGTCACATAGGATGAATAGGCATTTATACAGTGTGTGCTATGTGCCAAGCACTGTGTGAAATGCTTTTCACAACTACATCTTGCTCCTTCCTCATAGTTGTGAGAACTAGTTGTTATAGTCTAGTCATTTCAGTCATGTCTGACTCTTCATGACCCCATTTGGGTTTTCTTGGCAAAGATACTGAAGTGCTTTCCTATTTCCTTCTCCAGCTCATTTTACAGATGAGGAAACTGAGGCAAACAAGGTTAAGTGACTTGCTCAGGGTCATATAGTTTTCTGAGTATCTGAGACTAGATTTGAACTCAGAAAGATGAATCTTCCTGACCCCAGGCCAGGTGCTCTATGCACGTCACCACCTCGCTGCCCACCACGAAAGGTAGGTACCATTATCATCTCCATGTACAGATAAGGAAACTAAGGCAGACAAAAGTTACATGACTTTCCCAGGGTCACATACCCAGTAAGTGTTTGAGACCAGATTTGAACTCAGGTATTCCTGACTTTAAACCCAGCCTGTTTCCCCACACTACCTTCTGACTCGAGGTAGATGGCAAATGGCTGAGCCAGAGTCATAGCTAGTATTTTTTGCACCTGGGATAAGTGTAACAAAAAAGGCCAAAACTAAGCAATATTAAGCATATCCTCAATTAAAGTTCTGGGGAAAAAAATGGCTCCTTTTGGCTGGTAGGGGTAGGGTACTCAAAGAATCTGTAACCCCAACACTGGGCCACTGCTAGACAGTCTGTCAATGAAAAGAGAGTAGGGGAGATGAATAGGAAAAAGCTCTCCCCGAGAGAGAGCTTGTCACCTCGTACTTTCCTATTTTAATATATTATTCTTACTGGGAAAAACAAAATGGCTGCTAAGGTCTATTGTTTTTAACCTTCTGGAGGAATGGAAGTATTATCATTTATAAATCTGGCACACTGAGACAAAACCCCAATCACCCCACCCTAGTTACACAACCAGTATTCAGCTCAGGTCTCCTGACTCCGAATCTAGCAGTCCTCCCACTGTACCAGGTGTACAGGCAGTAAGTAACAGCCATGTTGGGGAGATAGCAGCCTTATGCTTCCAAGTTACACGAATTATCTTGTAATCTAAATAGGTGTGTCTTTATCTCTGTGCATCCAGCAGAAAAAGCAGAAATCACAGCATCCGGCCATGTGGGGCACACCTGGAGGAAGACACGGCTGGATCACAGAGGCACAGAAGCTTGAGCCCAGTTTTATTTCTCATGCATAATGGGCTGGAGAAAAGCAATTGGTGGGAATTAAAGTCTTGGAGTCCCCAGAAGCACCGACATTTGCCATTTGTCCTTGCTACTCACCACAGTAGGCTAGGCCTTCCTCTGTGGAAGGTCACATCTGGCCAGAGTCTTAAAGATCAGTCTCATCCATAAACCTCACTCAGGCTGCCAGTCTGGTCCTTCTGGAAAGAAGAATGGGTTGGAGGGAGGGGGCAGGTGATAAGAGAATATTTAACGCACACAAACTGCTTCAGGAGTCCACAACAGCCTCATTCAGCTTTCTTTCCTTCGGCGCTGTTTGATCCTCCCACCTTATGGAAGGAAAAAGAAATCATAAAAATATTTCACTTGCAAAATAGAGTCATGGCTACAGTTTTTCATCTACTTGAACAGAGGAAGTGTTAAATGCCCTGGAACATGGCGATTACTAGAGATGGCTGTCCTGTACATTTAAATCATTAATGGCAATAGGGTGCTGAACAAAGAGACATGGGTTTTGTACTTTCCTTCCTACAGAACTGCAGGGGGTGGGGATTCAGGGGAGGGGAACAAGCACTATGTGTCAGGCACTATGCCATGGAGGTAGGTGCCCCATTTTATAGTTGTGGAAACTGAGGCAAGCAAAAATTAAGTGACTTACCTAAGATCACACAGCTAGTAAGTGCCTGAGTTCTGATTTGAACTCAGGTCTTCCTGCTCTATCCACCATACCACCTAGCTGCCTCTTGGGAGATGGGGGAAGAGAGGAAAGATTCCTAGAAGAAGGTTGTCTTCTAGGGAAGAATACTCCTCCTCACCTTCTCTCTTAAGCAATTGACAAAGACATGGGTCAGATAGCAAAAAGCCTTCTTTCTTCAGCTCCCCCAGCACAAGCTTGGCCAACTCTGGCCACTCAAGGGACTCTCCATTCACCCTTGTGAGCTGGGATCTCCTTGGCATTTTCAAAGGCACATCCACAGCCTTGATGGGCTCTTTGAAATGGGCCACTCATGCAATCTGGTTTGGAGCTGGATCTTTCAATCTATTCCAGATGCTTCTTTGACGTCCTTCTTCCCCTCCCTTGACTCTCAAGGGACAAAAGTACCTTTCCGCAGGAAATAAAGTCAGAATATCAAGGCTAGAGACCCAGGCAGCTGTGATGCTATGCTCAGGCCTTCTGCCACAGGTGCAGTATTCTGTCTCCACAAAATCCCAGAACTGCAGGGTGTCAGAGCTGGAACTCAGGTCCTCCTGACTCCAGGCCAGTGTTCTATCCACTGTGCCACCTGTCACCTCTCTATAACCTTTTAATACCCGTTAGAATGATAGAAAGCTATGTCCCCAACCAAATTCTCCACTCACATCCCACCCCAACCCAGAACTGCATCCCTTCAGTTTAATGTGTTTGTCCTTATAATGATGCAAATACTTCTGGAACAAAGGGAGTCAGATGTGGCAGGAAACATTTGGATTTGGATCTGGTTTGAATCTCACCTTTATCCCCCTGGCTTCCTTTCTATAATCCCATATTCTACAAGAAGTCTTTCCCAGACTTCCTTATTACGAGTGCCTTCCCCCTGTTAATCACCTTCCATTTATCCTGGATTTATCTTGTTTATGGACGCAGCCAGAGGACTCAATGGATGGTGAGTTGGGCCTGAAGTCAAGAAGAGCTCTGTTCAAATCTGGCCTCAGATACTTAATCTGGGCAAGTCACTTAACCTCTGTTTACCTCAGTTTCTTCATTTGTGAAGTGGGGATAATAATAGCACCTACCTCTAGGGCCATTGTAAGGATCAAATGAGATAACATATTTGTAAAGCTCTTAGTATGCTGCCTGATACAGAGTCAATGTTACACAAATGTTTGCTATTATTATTTTTTGGATGTTACCTTCCCTGTTAGACTCAGAGCAGGGACTTTTTCCACCTTTCTTTCTATCCCTGACACTTACCTTAGCTCCTAGCACATAGTGGGTTCTTTTTTTTTTACTTTTTGGAGGGCAATTGGGGTTGTGACTTGCCCAAGGTCACACAGCTAATAAGTGTTAAGTGTCTGAGGCCAGATTTTTGAACTCAGGGCTTCCTGACTCCAGAGCCCATGCTCTATTTATTGCACCACCTAGATTCCCCTATATATGTCTGTTTGTTGACTGACTGAATACCTGTGATATCTTGGGCAAGGTAATACTTAATCCCCTCTAGGCTTTGCAGGTGCAATATTCTGCAAGCCCTCACAGCCAGCAGTGCCCATCCTCCCTGAACACTGTCCACCTTTGGTGTCTGCCTTAACACAACTCTCCCCTGTGGGTCCAGGAAGGTGTAGCTTGACCAGAAGCCACACCCCAGTAAAACCATCTCAACAGATGGGCTAAACCAGGGTGAGGGTAACTGACAGTCATCAAACCCATCAATGAGTCAGAAGAATGTGTGCCCCAAGCATGTGAAGACTTCCCCTGGGGAATAGGCAGATGAGAACAACATGTTCCAAAGGCCATGAAGGAAGCTGAAGCAGGTGCTGTGGGGTGCTTAAAGCTTGGTCAGGCATCGCAGAGGCATCCTTGGCCATAGCCAGTCATCTTAACTTTGACTCTAGGAGAGAGTGTGAGGCTAATGACTTTGTGCAGCTCTGCGTTCCTTAAATTCATTTCACAAGCAAGTCAGGACATCAGCTGTGCTGTCATTGGTCCTCTATGAAAACGAAGGATGAACAACAATAACCCTCTTAGGACTTCAGTTTCCTTACCTGTGAAATGAAGGACTCGAATGAAAGGATCCTTGCAGCCCAAAATTCAATGACACCATGAGGAAGAAAGGGAAGAGTACTGGATCAATCCGATATTTTATACATCGGTGTAAAAGTATTTTCTGAGATAGATTTTATCAGAAAAATAAGAAAAGGAAATAAAGGCAACTTGGATACCTGAAAAAAAAAACAAGCTAAAGGAGGGAGACTGGGAGACCAGGACCAACTTTTTTCTTCCTTCTTCCCTAACTTCTATACTTATAGAAGGTTCATCCTGACTGTGAGTCTATGGACCCTAGACATGCCTACCCTACAGCTTGCTTGTTCCCCTACCATCTCTTTTCAAACATCCCAATCCCCTTGACTGGCCTGTCTCCCCCTTCCCTCCATCTCTCCCTCCCACTCACAAGGCACTTCATATGACTGAAAGAACAGGAGCACCAAAACGCAATTTGATATCACCCAAATCTTCAGACCTGCATCATTGATGCCAGGTGATAATTACCAGGTTGATCACAAGAGGGCCCAGGAAGATACCTTTAAAGAGTATCTAGGGACAGCTAGGTGACACAGTGAACAGAGCACCGGCCCTGGAGTCAGGAGGACCTGAGAACAAATCCAGCCTCAGACACTTAACACTTAATAGCCATGTGACCTTGGGCAAGTCACTTAAGCCCGACTGCCCTGCCTTCCCCCTCCAAAAAAGAAAAATAAAAAGAGTATCTAAAGAGTAACACTCTGCATTTTCAAAGCACTAGATTTCAGCTTCTTGTCACCCATAAAAGTAAAAGGAGGAAGTCTAATTGTTGTGTTTGTCCTTCGTTCTCAAAGAGGACCATGGCATCAGAAAAATGATGACATGACTTTGATTTGAGTGAGGGAGGGCTGTGCAAGGGCACCAGCCTCACTTTCTCCTCCAGAGCCATCTGTGTCCAGTGGCCAGATATCCATCAGGATGACTGAAGATGGCTCAGGATGCACTGGGAGATCCAGGCCCCTTTAGCTAAGGCCTTTTCAGGTGCTCACTTAGAGTGAGAAAGTATAGTAAAGACAGGAGCTATGGGAGATAAGGAGCAAGGAAGGTCCTACTCTTACCTTGTGTGGCAAGCACCAGGCATCTGCCCCACCCAGCCCTGCTCAGCTTTGTTAGCTTTGAATCTACAAAGCTTGGAGGCTTCCATCAGATTTAAACATATGTCATCAGAGAATGTTTGATTCTCAGATGGGACAAAGAGGGGAAGGAAAAGGAATCAGAACTCTTAGCTCATCCAGTTCTCAGCCATGAGCCCCTCTTTTGCAGAAAACCTCCCCTGACCATTCCAGGGAAAGGCATTAACACTTGAGAACATATCCTGACTGATATCATTCAGAATCCATACCTCATGAGCCCCCCAACAATGTGATTATTTTTAGTCAGCTCAAGGACACAACTAGCTAAAAGAAAAGGTGTTTAATGAATAGTATAGTAAGGAAAGTAGCAATAGTTCATTACCCTTATAAACCTGGGGAACACTCTCCCATAAATGCATATACAGGCCTACCTCAAAGAGATTTCAGTCAGTTCCAGACCACTACAACACAGCAACATCACAGTAAAGGGAGACATATGAATTTTTTTGTTTCCATATGCATAAAAAAGTTATGTCCTATGAAGTACACAATCTATAAAAGCCCAATGTACACACCTTAATTAAAAATACTTTATTACTAAAAAATGCTAATCACATCTGAGGTGAGTCACAATCTTTTTGCTGGTGGAGGGGCTTGCCTGGATGTTGATGGTTGCTGATAGATAAGGGTGGTGATTGCTAAAGGCTGGGTTGGCTGTGGTAATTTATTTTATTTTATTTTGCTTTTTTTTGGAGGGGAGAAGGCAGGGCAATTGGGGTTAAGTGGCTTGCCCGAGGTCATGGGGTTAAGTGTTAAGTGTCTGAGGCTGTATTTGAACTCAGGTACTCCTGACTCCAGGACCAGGTGAGAGTGCCAGTGCTCTATTCACTGTGCCACCTAGCCACTCCTAGCTGTGGCAATTTCTGAAATAAGACAACAATAAAGTTTGCCACATCAGTTGACTCTTTCTTTCACTTGAACACTTAGAGGCCATTATGAAGTTATTAATTGACCTAATTTCAATATTGTTATGTCTCAAGAAATAAGGAGGCCAAGAAGAGGGAAAAAAAAGCAGGGAACCACTGGTCAGTGGAGCGGTCAGAACACACACAACATTTAGCAATTAAGTTCACCATCTTATAAGGACATGCTTCATGGCATCCCAAAACAATTGCAGTAGTAACATCAAAGATCACAGCTCACCATAAAAGATACAATAATAATGAAAAACTTTGAAATATTTCAAGAATGACCAAAATTTGAAACAGAGACACAACAGGAGCACATACTGTTGTGAAAATGGCACCAATAGACTTGCTCAGGACAGGACTGCCATAAACCTTCAATTTATAAAAAAAAACCAAAACACAATATCTGCAAAGCCCAATAAAGCCAGGTGCAATTAAATGAGGTATGCCTATACCATCAATGGAAAGAGTGAACATCGGAGGGAAAAGCAGTGGAGAAGGGGCACATACAGACAAGCAACATTCATGAAGGATGCATGTAGGACACACATGTGGCCAGAGCACATGCTTGGTATGGAAGGCCATACATAGAGGAAATTTGTTTGGTCACTTCACAAAAGTGAGGGGCGACACACATTTCTGGTGCGAAAGGACAGTGGTTTTCTTCTGGCATTGTCATTAGAAGACTCCCACTGGTCTTGTGATTTCATGTAAAATGCAGCTCCTGGTGGGCATGGACTATCTTCCAGGGTGTCATGTGCAGCCTCTTCTGGCCATGTAGAGACCACCTGTGGTCAAAACACACATGTTGAGGGGCATACATAGGGGCACACATGTCTCTTCTGGGCATTGCTCCTGCTGGTCTTATGGGATTACTGTTCACCGTTACTGGACTGATCCTGCAGCCATGGACGGTCATTGCCTCTCTCACCTGGTCCTAGCTTTCAGCTGGAGTCCCACACTCTCCACAAGAAGAGTGAGCTTTGCCATTGCTTGTTTAGTTTAAGAGAAGACTTTTACTATTGTTCTGTTAGAAAACTAAGCAACAGCAACAAAAGTCCTAAAACATCCAAACATAAAACTAAGGCACAAAATCCCTGGGTGTCCTTCCCTCTCTTAAGGAGGCAATCTGTCTGTTTCTTCAAGCTTTGGCTGAAATGGGTGCTTCCTCTCCAAGAGAGTCTTTGCTCCAGGCAATCAGCTCTGGCAGCACAGAGCTGTCAAAGCTAACCCACGCCTTAAGGCTTAAATGTATTTTTTTAACCTGGACTTCCTGGTCACCAAGGGCATCATTTTTATCAGATTCCTCTCTCTGACTCAGGTATAGAAATCCCCTGGACTTCCTCCTTAATTTCCAGTAGCTAAACTCTACCTAGTAACATCAGGTTAGAGGCCCCCCTTTTAGTAAATGACTAAGGGCTCCATATCATGTTTCTCCCTGTCTTCTTTATAATAAATAAAAGACAACGCATTGGTGGAAACTCATGAGTTAAGGATTTTTTGAAGGTTGGTTTGTTTGGGTTTTTTTTAGTAATTCAAGACCCACAGGATATCTTGAACCTGGGACAGGTTTTGAAGGATTCTCCATATGTAAGGAGGGGCACCCCAGTGGCCATTTATGCATACATGTCTTTGTGTGTCTTGATGCATAGGCAAATACATGGCTAGAGCACCAGGCCTAAAGTTAGGAAGATAAGTCTTCCTCAGTTCAAATCCAACCTCAGACACTCACTAGCTGTGTGACCCTGAACAAGTCACTTAAACCTGTTTGTCTCAGTTTCCTCATCTGTCAAATAAACAGGAGAAAGAAATGGCAAACCATTCCAGTATCTTTGCCAAGAAAACCCCAAATGAGGTCACAAAGAGTCAGACATAACTGAAACTACTCAACAACAAAAGGAAATCCACATACAAAAGGCTATGCTGTAGAGGGAAGAAAGCTGGACTTGGGAATCAGCATACCTTATTATCACTTACTCCAGATTGAGGTAATTCACTCAAGCTCCATGGCTTTTCCATTTCCTCATCTGTAAAATGGGTGAAATAATCCTTGTGCTGCCTACCTCTTTGAGGTGCCATGAGGCTCCCAAGAAACAATGGCAGCCAGGTACTTTGGAAGCCATAAAGCACTATATAAATAATAGCTTTGATTACATCTTAGGTGCTAGTTCTCAAAGTGAATGTAGTTTCTTCTTCTGTGTTCCCACTCCAATTAAACTTCCTGATCCTTCAGTGAAGGAAAGGAAGCCAAGTCCTGATGTTTTTGAATGATGCCATGCACATAACTGTCACTCCTGGCCTTTCTAGGGAATTTTAATTTGGGCACATTTTTTCTATACCATGTAGTCCAAAACCCTTGTTTTATATGTGAGGAAACTGATGACCAAAGCAGGGCCCATAAGTAGTAAGAAGTAGAGTCACAGATTTTGAAGCCAGAAGGGATCTAAGATCCCTAAAGCTATCTTGTCCAACCTCATTATTTTATGGATGAGAAAACTGAGGCTTGGAAAATTCAGGTGACTTGCCCAGATTCACACAACTTAAGTAGCAGGATCTGAACCCAGATTTTCATCATTTAAATTCCAGCACTTAATTCATTATACCCCAGTACCATTCTAAAAGCAAAAACCCTTCAGCTTTTGGTGTTCCCAAGCAGTCTTCTATCCAAATCTATCTATCCAAATACTAACCAGGCCTAACTCTGCTTGCTTCCAAGACCAGGTGAGGACGGGTGCATTCAGGACAGTAGGACTAAATGGTGTCACATCACGCCAAGTAAAATCATAGGAAAGTCAGCTATGATTCTAATACAGCCCAGTATAGAGAGAGGACTGGATTTAGAATCAGGGGACACAGGCTCAGTCTGCTTATCACCTGTATGATTTTAGGTAGGCCACTTCACCTATGTCGATCTCAGTTTCTCATCTATAAAACAGAAACATTGGACTACAATGATCTCTGAGGTTTCTTCCACTTCTAACGTTCTGTGAGCCTATGGCCAAATTACCTTTCCACTGTGAGGTCCAGGGGTGGGGAACCTACAGCCTCAAGGCTACATATGACCCTCTTAGGTCCTCAAGTTAGGCCCTTTACTGAATCTAAACAAATCCCCTCAATAAAAAGATTTGTTCTGTAAAAACTTGAATTCAGTCAAAAGGCCTCACCCGAGGACCTAAAGGGTTACATGTGGCCTCAAGGTCACAGGTTTCCCACCCCTGGTCCAGGTACTCCAAACTTCAATGATGCCTTTCATTCAGATGGTATTTTAATGATAACAATCACTAATAATAGTAATAAAAATGGCCAACATTTATAGACCCTTCATATATACTAGGCACTGTGCTAAGTGCTTGATCCTTACAACAATCCTGGGATGTAGGTGCTATTATTATACCCATTTAACAGATGAGGAAACTGAGGCAAACAGGCAGAAACTGACTTGCCCAGACACAGCTAGTGTCTGAAACTGGATTTAAATGGAGGTCTTCCTGACTTTATCCTTTTTAAAATGCTACAGAGGTAGCAGATAGAAAGTAGACAGAGTGCTGGGTCTAGAGTCAGGAGATCTGAGTTCAGATCCTGCCTCAGATACTTACTAGCTGTATGACCCTGAGCAAGTCACTTAACTTTTGCCTCAATTCCCTCCATGGAGATAATAAGAGCATCTACCTTGCAGAATTGTTGTTGAGGATGAAATGACAGACTATTTGTAAAACTCACTCAGTGCAGTCTGGTACATGAGGGGCTATATAGGTGGGTTTTTTTTTTCCTGTCCTTTCCTGTCACATATATTGACAGTGAAAAAATGTGCCATTTTGGTATTGGTTCCATTTTTTTTTTCTGTCACTGGAAAGTCCTAGGCCCTTTCTAATTCACTTCTAAATCAAGGCCACATTCTAAGGCAGTCTCCTGGCCGGCTGTAGAAATGTTACCCAGACAATCTGAATATTTCCCAAAGCATTTAGAATGTCAGCATTCCCAGACACATGGCTAGGAGGGTTGGCTACATGCTCGATGAGCACACCCAACTCCCACTCAGGGAGTGGGGGGCAGGGGAAGGGGGGTGAGGAGTAGGCCCTTGGAGACAGCAGACAGTGGGCCTTTTGGGCTGTTTTCTTCCTGCCTCCTTTTGCAGGTCCTATGGACCCTTGCCAGGCTGAAGAAGTGAGAGGCACGGTGCCCAACTCCTAAGCTCTGACATTGCTTTAAGCAAACTGTCTGGCTAAAAGGACAAAGCTGCCTGGTGTGTTCACTCGCTAAGACCTGTTTGCATTCAGCCATGAAAAAAGGGTGGGAGGTCTGGGGGAGGGGAGGGATACTTGGTAGATGGGGGTGTGGGGGAGAAGAAGCTGCCTCTCCAGAGATACCACAGGCCTCCCTAGAGAAGCCTTCCTCTTTAATTGTTCTCATCTTCCCTCCCTGCTTCAGACCTCCCCAGGTAAGAGCGGATTTGCATTTCCAAAGTCACTTTCTTCTTGTAGAGACATAAAGGTGAGATTAACTTAGTGGCAGGGGCAACCACTGCAGAGCGTGCTGGGAGGCTCGGAGTGCTTGGGTATTTCATTCACTCTGAAATCAACTCCAACAACAGGGTTCTTTATTTCATTCCCATCTCATGAGAACCAGCTCCAGCTGTAATAACCCAACTTAGTCATAATGAATTCTGGGGCAGAATTAATGTAAAATAGTAATGGTGATTAGGTAATTATCAAGGGCAGGGAGCATTTAACCTTCCCAGTGACAGGCAGGCCCAGATCTACCTGATACCATGTATACTCCCTGCAAAGAATTAATAATTTTAAAATTACCCCCCATCTCAACTATTAATCAAGAAATAAGGGTCCAGGAGCAGCGTCAATCATGCAAAGTTTTTTCCCCCTCCTCCCTTTAGCTCCTGCCAATGTACTTTCTCCCCACTGTCTGCATCTGTTGGATGCTTTGATTTTTATTTCAGATACTAAGCTGTTGCAAGTCTTGGAATATCTTGACAAGCTCAGACACATCACCCTCTAAAATTATCCACCCTAGTGAAATGCCAGATAGTAACCTTTGGCCTCTGCCTTTTTTAATTGCAACTCAAGCCATTTTAAAGTCACTGATTATGACAAGCCCAGGCCCTCCTCAGCAGTGGATCCCCCTCCCCATTTTCCTCAGGAGAATCTTCACCCAAGCTGCTGGGTAGAGCAGTTTGCCTCCATGAAAGACTGCTGTGTCTTGGTGAATCAAAGCACCATCGAATCACAGAGGAAGGAATCACTGAGATTTTAGAATCCAAACCTTATTCTACAACTAAGAAAACTAACAGAGAAGTGAAGAGATCTCCCTGAGATCACAGAGCTAATTAGTTATACAGTTGGTCCCTGAACTCAGACCTCTGCCCTCCAGACCAATGCCCTCTGTGTTACTAGGTCACAGTGAGTAGGGGCATTGTCCAATAAAGGGAGCATTCCTGAAAGCCATAGGTTGGACATGTGGGAAAGGTCATGGGCTCAGGAGTCAGGAAACCTGCGTTCTGATCTCACCTAGGGCAGCTCAGTTAACCTTCAGGGTTGAAGGGGCTGGGGGGGGGAAGAAATCACCAAAAAGAATAGTATTCAAATGTTCTTTAATGGTACTGATGAAATATTCCAAGGTGTTCTGCTTACTTTTTCCACAAATGGCCAGAGAGAACCCTTCTTGGTTGAAATCTATGACCCTATGACAGGAGCCTCCTTTGTTGAATTTCAACTGGGGGCCTAAAACATGAATGTCTATATAAAAGAAAAGTGGATCTAAGGCTTTGGAGAAACTTCCAGGGACTTGCAACTGTACTCAAGGTATAAGTCACCTCCCATTGAAGAATGAGTAAGAGTCAAAATCATCAACCCCCAGTGGAAACCTGTGATAAATGAGACACTTTGGTACACAGCAAGGAAGCATAGAGATGCCAGATTCCTCCTTAAGAGCCGGGCTGAAAGCACCTGGGCACATAGCTCTCAAGGATGATAAGGCCAAACAAATCTTACTTGGTTAAAAAACACCCCCCTGGCATCTCCTTAATTTCTCAAGCCCCTCCCTTCCTGCTCCCTGCCAGTCCTCATGCTGACGTCCCCTTTGCCCAGCTCACTCCTTTCTAGGCCTCACTCCAGGATACTTAGAGAACTCTTCAATTCTCCCATTGAAATTCCTCACCCTGCTTCAGAGTGCCTCTCCCTTTAGTATCAGCCATTGGCATGCTTGGCCCAGGTCTGTACAGTCCCAGAACAATCAGCCAGTCTAACTTGGAGGGTGAGAAGAAAAAGAAATCAACCTGTTTGGCATAAAGTAAAAACAGCCACCAGATTATCATTGAAAGTCCAATGGCAGACCACTCCAATATCTTTGCCAAGAAAAAACCCCAAATGGGTAATGGAGAATTGAACATGACTGAAAAAACTGAACAACAACAAACAAAAATACCAATATAGGTACATGTTGTCTCCCTTGTTAGAACAGAAATTCCTTGAGGATTGGGATTCTGTCATTCTTTGTATTTATACACATAATATTGCACAGTATCTGAGGTCTAGTAGGCATTTAGCAAAAGCTTATCAACCAATTGATTAGTTTTTTCATTTGTAAGATCAGGATGATAACATAGTGCTCACCTAGCAGGGATTATTAAGAAAGTGTTTTACAGATATTAAAATACCATGGAAAATGTGAAGTATGGAATAAAAAAAAGTCCAATGCTCTCTCCTCTAAATCAGCTGTCTCCCTTGGAAAGCTTACCTCCTTCTACCCAGAGATGGTGACAAAGACATGGAATGGTAGTTTGAAACAGATTGGCAGACTGAGATTTATAATTAAGAGGGATGTGCATGAGTGCCAAAACCAAGTCTTCTCTGAACTTTATATCTCCTCTAGAGTCTAGCCACTCTGTACACAGTAAGAATTGAATAAATGGAATAAATGTTTGTATAACCATACATATTATGTCTCCCAGTAAGCTCCTTGAGGGCAGGGACTATTTCAGTTCTGTCTTTCTATCCCTAGAGCTCATAATAGGCACTTAATAAGTGTTTGTTAATTGACTGATTGAAATTTAGTGTTGGAAAGGATGTTAGCAAGTGTTTCATCTAATCCTTATAGGTTAAAGGGAATTGAACAAAGTCACACACCAGTTTCCCAGTCCAGTGTTCTTTCAACTACATCACTGAGGAATTCAGTTTTCTATTCGCCATTGAGGAACACATCTATGCCGGTAGAAGCTAGGGATGAGAAGGAGCCTTTAGGTCTGTTGTATGGTTCTAAGCATTCTGTGGTTCCCTGAATTCTTTCTCATGTCCACTTTCCTTTAAGACCCTGATCCAACTCTCATGGCTTTCACTTTCTCCTCTCCCTCTCCCCTGAACTTTCTTAGCTTCCATTCAAATTGGAGTTCCTTGCCTGGATGGCTTATCCCATTATCATCAGCCAATAAGGTATGAATCCATTGCTCACTGCACGTGCACTCTTTAACGAGTGCCTTGGACATTCATTTAGCTGAATTTGATAGTGACAACACATTGACATTGGTAAGGTTAATGATCCAATACTTTATTTCATTGAACAAGTTGAACAACACTTAGCACATTGATCCACAGTGTCCTACAAATCCATCTTTGCTATTACTTTAATGGTGCTATGGCATCTATGCCCTTTAAGTAATTGGCGTCATGAAAAGACGCACTGGGCCCTGTTACATTGGATCAGATCTGCATGGAATTGTGAAATATTTTTATCTTTATCTCATCCCCTTTCACACATTAGAGTTGAAGACAGAGAGGACGGTGGTGGGGTTGTACAGGCACAAGAAAGAAGGTCTTCCTGTACATGGGAAGGAAAGGATTTTGCATTTATCTACACATTCAATAAGCATTTATCAAGTATTTACTTTATACAGGCACTATGTCACTAGGAATAAAAAAACAATGACTAAAACCAGTCCCTGCCCTCAAAACACTTCAAATCTATCGTAAGGCTATAAGATATACCCAGATAAATGATGGGAGAAACTTTGAGGGGAAAGAGGAGAGACAGAGACAGAGAGAGAAAGACAGAGACAGAGAGAGAGACAGACACAGGGAGAGAGGGAGACAGAAAAACACACAACTAAGGGACATCAAAAAAGGCTTCCTATGGGAAATGGCATTTGAGGTAGGCCTGGAAGGCAGCCAGGTGTTCTGAGTGGCAAAAGGGGGGAGAGAGCACATTCCAGGCAAGTGACAAATCCTGTTTAAAAACATGGAGGTGGGGGGGGTGGAGCCAAGATGACGGAGTAGAATCAGCTCATCCAAGCCACTCTGCCCCCAGATTCCCCCCAAACTATGTAAAAGGGGACTCTGAACAACTTCTGGAGCCCCAGCACCCACAGAACAACACAGAGAAGCTAACCTCCCGCTGAGGACAGCCCAGCAGCCCTGCAGGAAGGACCAGCACGGCGGTCTGGGAGCCAGCAGCAAGCAGCGCGCAGAGCACGGCGAGCCAAGCCCAGGTCCCCATGAGCCAATGTTTTAGCCCCAGGGCGGCAGGGCCAGCAGCCAGCTGGAGGAACCCCAGAACACCAGCAGCTGTGGAGATTCCAGAATTATCAACATAGACATGCCTAGGACAAAGTAAGAGGTTAGTGTCCTATGGACTTTTGGACCAGTATTTAGGGAATGCGTTGGCTCCCTCCCCTGGGGGCTAGAAGCCAATGAGGAGACACGCCATTTTGTAGTTTTCAGAGGCAGCTCCAGCTCCTGGCCTGCATGCTAACTGTAGGGAGATCCAACGATCAGTCTTGGGGGGAATCGCTCTTGCTATAACCTCCCTGGATCTGGATTGTGATCTGGGGTGGAAGTCGTGGGTGGGTTTACAGCTTGCCAGAAACGGAAGTTGCCCCCCACACGTTCGGGATGAAAATTCCTCTATCTGGCCTAAAAGCCATAGTGTGGCAATAAGCCCAAAAGTCAAGTAATTAAGTGGCAACATGCCAAGGCAAAGGAAACAGAAAAATGCAACCCTAGACTCCTATTTTGGGGGCATAGAGCAGGAAAAGGACTGTGAGGTCAGAAGTCCTGCTCCAAAAGCCCCAGGGGAAAACATGAGCGGGTTGCAGGCCATAGAGGACCTTAAGAAGGACTTTAAAAATCAAATAAGAGAAGTGGAGGAAAAATTGGAAAGAGAAATGAGAAGGATGCAGGAAAAGTATGAAATGAGGGTCAACAGCCTGACTGAGGAAAACAACACCTTAAAAAATAGACTAACTCAAATGGCAAAGGAGGCCCAAAAGGGCAATGAGGAGAAGAATGCCTTAAAAAGTCGAATTTGCCAGATGGAAAAAGAATCTCAAAAGTTCACTGAGGAGATTCATTCCTTCAGAGTTAGACTGGAGCAAATGGAAGCTAATGACTTTATGAGAAATCAAGATGCTGTTAAGCAGATCCAAACAAATGAAAGACTAGAAGGCAATGTGAAATATCTCATGGGAAAAACCACTGACCTGGAAAATAGATCCAGGAGAGACAATTTAAAAATTATTGGACTACCTGAAAGCCATGATCAAAGAAAGAACCTAGAAATCACCCTTCAAGAAATTTTCCTTGAAAATTTCCCTGATGCTTTAGATCCAGGGGGCAAAATAGAGGTTGAAAGAATCCACCAATCACCTCCTGAAAAAGATCCCAAAAAGAAAACTCCCAGGAATATTATAGCCAGGTTCCAGAATCCCCAGATCAAGGAGAAAATACTACAAGCAGCCAGGAAGAAACAATTTCAATATTGTGGAAACACAATCAGAATAGCCCAGGACCTGGCAGCTTCTACACTGAGGGATCGAAGGGCATGGAATATGATATTCCAGAGGGCAAAAGAACTGGGAATGAACCCAAGGGCCACCTACCCAGCAAAACTGAGTATTTTGTTTCAGGGGAAAATATGGTCATTCAGTGGAATAGAGGACTTTCAAGCATTCTTGAGGAAAAAACCAGAATTGAATAGAAAATTTGACATCCAGACACAAGAAGGAAGAGATGCCTGAGAAGGTAATCAGGGGAAAGAAATCAAAAGGAACTTATCAAAGTTGAACTATTTACATTCCTATATGGAAAAGTAATAACTGTGACTGATGATATCTTTCTCACTATGAAAATAATGGAAGAAGGGGGTGTGGTCATATGAATACATATGTGAATGTCTGTGTATATGCTTACAGTTATATATGGATAGAGGGCATAGGTCGAATTTGTTGGGAAGGGAGAATAGTCAAGGGATGAAATTATGAGGTGAGAGAGGAAAGTGGCAAGAGGAGATGGGGAGAGACAGGGTAGGGTAAACTATCTCATGTAGAAGAAGCAAGGGAAAGTGGTTGCAAGGGAGAGGGAGAATAGGACGGAAAAAAAGGCAAAACCACATTCTCATTGAATTTGGTTCAGGGAGAGAATGACATACATACTAAATGGGATATCTCAACCTGCAGCAGGATAGGGGGAAGGGGGATGAGAGGAGGGATGATGGATGGGAGGGCATCCTTGGGGGGAGGGGAGATTGGAAGTACCCACTATAGAAGAGGGACAGGATCATGTAGGGAATGGACCAGGTGGGGGGGTGGGATGAGTGGGGGGGAATTATAAGCAGCCCTGTACAATATATCTACTATGATAATGTTTTGCGTAGCTAGACATGTACAACATATACTGAATTACTTATCTCCCCAGAGGGAATGGGTGAAAAGGGAGGAAGGAAATGTATCTGAAATTCGAGGTCTTAACATTAAATGTTTCAAATATATATATAAAAAAAAACATGGAGGTGGGAAAAAGAATGCCCAGTTTGGGGAACAGAAAGCAAGTCAGTTTGTTGGGGATATAGGATTCATGAAGGGGAGAAAGAGGAAAATTAATCTCGAAAGGTTAGCTGAAGCCAGGACATGTAGAGTACATTCTATTAGCAGTACAACAGGAAATCTAGGGGGTGGAGACCTTCTGAGACCACACTCAGCATGGTAGAGACTGAGTACACCAAGGCTTTGTGACCTGAAGCAAGTGGTTTAACCTCTCTAGGTCCCAGTGTCTTCATCTATCAAAGATGAAAAGAACTGAACTGAGCACGATAATCCAGAAAGTGGAAATGCCTTCCTCATTCTGGACCCTGTGCTTTTATTGTGGCAACTTGGGTCTCTCCTAAGATTGTACAGCTGCTTACTTGTACAACAAGGATCAAAATCCAGGATTTGGGATGGAAGTTTGAGGACAAGGCCATTCTAGCCAAAGCAGTAAACAGCTAGCAATATGGTTTGAAATCAGGAAACCTGTTTCATGCCCCAAACATCTCCCCCACTGATGCCAGAAATGACACCTTTGTAGATTCTTTCCTTACCTCTCCTAGAGGGTGATACATGGAGTCACTAACAGTTCAGTGTGAATTTACTCACACTGAAAAAATAGGATCCCCACCCCCCACATCCCTTCCCACCTCCAAGACACCTTATATATTAAGGAGGGTGAGATAAAATAATCCATATGAAAAGGTATTCTGTTATGATACTTTACCAGAGTTCTGGCAAGGAATAGATAAAAAAAAAAAACTATTTCTCGTGCTTATCTCATCCTGTTCCCTATCTCTTAGACTCTGCAGGGGCTAAGAGAATAAAAGGGAACCACACCAGGGTTGGTCCTAGGCAATTAGGAAGTAGGCGCCTTTTGTCTTCAGCCCCACTGAGACCATCCCTGGGTTCCCAGTGTTCTCCAACTACTCAATCCTTCCAGAGTAAATTCACACTAAACTGTTAGTGACTTCATGTGTTATCTTCGAGGAGAGGTAAGGAATGAATCTCCTATGGTGTCATTTCTGGTATCAGTGGGGGAGATGTTTGGGGCATGGAATAGGCTTCCTGATAGCTTTCAAACCACATTGCTGGCCGACTGCTATCTTGTTAGAATGTCCTTGTCCTCAAAGTTCCACCCCAAATCCTGGATTTTGATCCTGTTTTGCAAGTAAGCAGCTGTGTAGTCTTAAGAGAGTCCCAAGTTGCACCAATAGAATTAAAGCATCCAGAATGAGAAAGACCTTCCCACTCTGGGGATTATTGTGTTCAGTTCTGGGGGCCACATTTTTTGTAAGAAATGCTTCCAATTGTCAAAGAATTGGAAACTGATTTTTCCACCACAACAACTCTATTAAAGCATATAGGCATATAGCATCACTTAAGTGGGGCAAGTACCCTGGATGTATTGAAGTATTTCAGAATTGTCCTGAGGAATGTAGCTAAGATCATGAAGGGGTTTAAAAGCAGGTCATTTGAAGCTCAATTGAAGATGAAAGAGGGGAGTACTGAGCTTAGACAAGACAGGTAGGAGATTTCAAATTTTTTAAATATTTTAGAGTCAAAGGCATGTCACATGGGAAAGAAAGTAGAATTGTTTTGCCTTGTCCTGCAGCAAAGAATTAGGACCAATGGTTAGAAGTTACAAAGAGGCATATTTAACCTTGATAGAAGAAAGAGCTTTCTAACAATTACAGTCGTCTAAAACTAAAACAAGCTGCCTCATAAAATAATGAATTTCCCATTCAATACAATTCAATCAAACTAGAAGGATGATGATATCCTCAATAAAAATAGAAAAAGTTAGAAGAGAGATAGGTTAAGAGGGAAAACATAATGAGTTCTGTTTTAAACAAGCTGAATTTGAGACACTTGCAACACATGAATTCTACGTGTTCTAAAGGCTGTAATGGCTGGCTAACCATCCATGCTCCATGGATACTCAAGAGGAAACTGATGTTTCAGGTAAGTATTAAATCAATGCTTTGCATATAGTGAGTGTAATTTTCTCTGGGAGTTTTGTTTGTTTGTTTTCAAACTTGTTCTCCCAATCTTGCCCAGGAAGAGCAGAGGCTACTCATGGATTGATCCCACCACAGATCATCATGGGAGCTTTGACCTGCCCTGACTTGGATTGGTTATCCCTCCTTAGACATCCTGGTGGCATTCCCCTCCAAGGGTTCCTCAAAACAAAGCTAAATTTAGTGCAGACACTTAATTGGTTTTAAACCTACAGCAAACTAAAACATACAAGTTCATGTAATCCACCAGCCTAAGCTTCCCAGCAGGCTCAGCTAATAAATGTCTACTGGTTGATTGGATAGTTGGTCCTTTCTAGTCCTAAGGTTCTATATTATTACAGAAATTCCCTGGACCTCAGTTTCCTCATAAGTAAAGTTAAAAGATTGGATTAAATGATCTTCAAGGCCCTCTCTCAACCTAACACTCTATAAACCTGTAATTCTACCCAAATTCCTCTCCCTCTATGTTCCTTAACTCTTAATCCCAGTGGAGTCGTGCTTATCAAATGTTGATCAGCAGTAAATTATTACTGGTTCACAAATTTTTATTACAAATGTTCTTACATAAAATCCACAAACTTTACAAACTGAATCCTATTTCTTCTTCTGTGTCCTATTCCTTTCACCTCCTTTTCCATCCTTTTCCACAATTCCTGGTCCCTGTCTCTGAGCCAAAAGGACCACAGAAGAGGCAACGGGTGCCAGAAAGGTCCCCTGCCCGTGATTTACATATTTTACTTGTCTGAAATGTAATTTGGCTTAGAAACCTCTACAAAAGAACACTCCCTTCCCCAATTCCAGTTCGGATTCATTATTCAAGAAACAGGGCTGGTTTTGCTCTTCCCTGGAGTGCTCATGTACTCTCTCTCTCTCTCTCTCTCTCTCTCTCTCTCTCTCTCTCTCTCTCTCTCTGTGTGTGTGTGTGTCTGTCTCTCTCTTTCTCTGTGTGTGTCTGTCTCTCTCTTTCTCTGTGTGTGTCTTCCTCTCTCTGTCTCTCCCTTCTCTTTCCTCTTTCTCTCACCTCTCTCTCTTTCCTCTCTCCCTCCTCCTCCCTCTTCTCTCTTCTCTCTTTCTCCTTCTCTTTTTCTCTTTCCCTTTCTCTATTTTTCTCTCCTCTGTCTCTCTCCTCCCTCCTTTCTCTCTCTCTCTCTGTCTCTCCTCTCTCTCTGACTCTCTCTCTGACTCTCTGTCTCTCTCTCTGTCTCTCTGTCTCTCTCTGTCTCTCTCTCTCTCTGTGTGTCTCTTTATCTGTGTGTGTGTCTTCCTCTCTCTGTCTCTCCTTTCTCTTTCCTCTTTCTCTCACCTCTCTCTTTCCTCTCTCTCCCTCCTCCTCCCTCTTCTCTCTTTTCTCTTTTTCCTTCTCTTTTTCTCTTCCCCTTTCTCTATTTTTCTCTTCTCTTCTCTGTCTTCTCTCTCTCCTCTCTCCTTTCTCTCTGTCTCTCTCTCTTTCTGTCTCTCTCTGTCTCTATCTCTCTGTCCCTCTCTTTCTCTGTCTCTCTGTCTCTCTCTCTGTCTCTGTCTCTATCTCTATCTCTCTGTCCCTCTCTTTCTCTGTCTCTGTCTCTCTGTCTCTGTCTCTCTCTGTCTCTATCTCTCTGTCCCTCTCTCTTTCTGTCTCTGTCTCTCTGTCTCTCTCTCTGTCTCTTTCTCTCTCTCTCCCTCCCCCCCCTCTCTGTCTCTCTCTCTCTCTGTCTCTCTCTCTTCCCTTTTCTCTTCCTCTCTTTCTCACTCCCTCCCTCTCTCCCCACCCCTGCTTCCATATTGCTTTGTGCCCTACCTACTAAGCAGGCAAACAATAGACCTTGTAATATTCAGTATCTTCCCAAAGCATCATCTGAAACTCCTTTCATCGCTTCTTTCATTACCCAAACAGGAGGGCTTGATCAATCATGCTGTGCATTGCACAGAAGAGAAGCGGATATTGGGCTAAGACATTGTCTGTATTGGAACCTGATGCTATTCTTAGAGCCTTGACCCTTCATCTTGGAAACTTCAAAGCCCACAGCAGGACTCAGGAAGGCTAATGCTGTGTCTCTGCTGACAAAGGGGAAATAAGGGCTTTTTTTAAGCTGCCATAGGATTCAGAATTTTTAACACCAGCCAAATGGTTTGTAGGTAGTTCCTAGTATGGCTTAACATTTATATTATACTTGAAGGTTTACAAGCTGCCTTGTCTATGTTGTCACATTTGATCCTCATGATAGCCCTGAGAGACAAATGCTACTTTTATCCCCATTTGACATGTTCTTACCTGAACCTCAGAGAGGTCAGATGATTTGCCAAGGGTCCCATAGACGTTATCCAAAGCAGGAGTGGAACTCAGATCTTCCCTACTCACAGTCCTAGACTCTGTCACCACACCACATTGCCTCAGGTCAGAAGACTTTGGTTTGAACCCTAACTTTGCAACTTTGAATCCTAACTGGTTACCTGAGGGACCTTGGGCAAGTGACCTGGGACTTATGTTATTTATCTATAAAATAACTGGTTTGAATAACATAGTTTCTAAGCTCCTTTCCTGCTCAAAATCCTATGAAACTTTCCCCCGCCCCCCCCCCCACTACACTATATGATAGATTAGAATGTTAGAACTAGCTGGGACTTCATTGTTGTGTTGTTGTTCAGTCATTTCAGTCCTGTGCAAATTACCTTGACACCATTTGGAGTTCTCTTGGCAAAAGATACTGGAGTGGTTTGCAATTTCCTTCTCCAGCTCATTTTAGAGATAAGGAAACTGAAACAGGGTTAAGTGACTTACCCAGGGTCACACAGCTAGTATCTGAGGCCAGATTTATACTCAGGTCCTCCTGATTACAGGCCTAGTGCTCTATCCACTGTACTAGCTGCCCATAACAGAACTTTAGGGAACCTCTACTCCAAGGCCCTCATTTTACAAATGAGAGAAATGAGGCCCAAGAGGTAAAGTAGTTTCCCTGAGCTTTAATAGCTAATTAAAGACAGATCTCATCCAGGAAGGCATCTCCAAAACCCTCTCCAGTATAGAAACTATCTATGTTACAGATCTCAGCCAGGAAGTCATCTCCAAAACCCTATTCCTGCCAGTATAGACACTATCTATGTTTACCAGAGGAAACACTACCTGTCTGGTGACTTCCACAATCTTTCTCAATGACTCTGCTATTCAAGTAATAACTAAAGCAGGACAGACAGGCCCCAGCTACCCCAGAACCCAATATCAGAGTTGGGGATGGGGGTGGGGGTGGGGAGAGGGGAGAACATGCTTCTTAACTCCAATAATCCAAAGACCATTGACCAAAAGCCTCTTGGAACCCTGCTATACCATGATGGAAGTGGAGAGGAATATGGGCTGGGAAAGGAGACAAAAGGAGACCTAGAGGTGCAGGAAAAGAACCAGCCACTCCATCTGCAGACATGACTAACCCTAGGGTCTACAGCAACTGGGGCTGCTGGTCCAACCTCGGTCTCTATTGGACTTGCCCAAAGTTGCTGGCATTCATAGTAACAAGTCTGCTGATGTCTCTCCCCTACTACTGCCATGGAGTCATTTCTCATTCCTCCCCACCCAAGATGCTCTGTTCCCACCAAACTCCCTTCACTCCCACCTTTGTGCCTTCACACATGTCTCCCATCTGTGGGAGTCCGTGTGATTCAGAGGGAAAATATCAGACTGAGAAAAAAGTCACTTTATCTAGAGAGAAAAAAAACACTCTATGTAAGGCTTTTTCCTACTCCCCCCGCCCCAGCTGCTAGTGCTTTCTTCCATCTCCCCCTGCCCTCCTCCCACAAAAAAAAAAAAAAAAAAATCCTATAGTAGATTTATTTTGCACATATTTATATAAGAGACAGTGTGAGTAGCAGAGGGGTCAAACTCAGGCCTGCCATAGTAGGATCCAGATTAAAATGTATTTGGGAGATGTTTAACAAAATAAATAAAAATACCTTGCAAATATAGACAATGTTAATTTGTGGTTCTCTAAGTCAATAGGCAGCCTGCAGGGATCGTTTCTATTTGAGTTTGACAACATTGGCCTGGGGGATGGTGAACTAGCCTTGGAGCTTAGAGCCAGGATCGCTTCTAAAACAAACTCTTAAATGAAGATAAGCTTACCTACCCCTCCTACCTCTTGGAGTAGCTGCCAGGATCATAAGATAAAAATAGGATATGATGCCATACAATATGATATGAAATAATATGACATGACATGATATGATATATGATATGATATGTATGATATAATTAATATAATATATGAATGTGCTTTAAGAACTGTAATATATATCTATATAGACATAAAAGTACTTTGTAGATACTAGTATAGGTATATACTATATAGATATGAAAGTACTTTAAGAACTGTTACAAAAAGGTGAGGTATGGTCATTAATTGGAATGCCTCCCTCCCTGCTAAACAATGCCTCTTTTCCTTCTTTAAAATTTTGCTAAAAAAAAATAACAACAAAACACTTTCTCTTCCTCTGGGGAGTTTTCTCCGATTAGCCCATTTTAGGTTCTTTTAGGGCAGCAAGGTGGTGTAGTGGATAAAGTGCCAAGGAAGACTCATGTTCCTCAGTTCAAATCTGACCTCAGATACTTAGTAACTATGTGACCCTGGATATGTCACTTAACCCTGTTTGCCTCAGTTTCCTGATACAGAAAATTAAATGGAGCAGGAAATGGCAAACCCTTCTGTACATTTGCCAAGAAAACACAAATGGTTCCATGAAAAATCAGACACAACTAAACTAACTATACCACAACAAGATTCTGTCCAGGTGTGTGTGCTTTCAGAGTTTAGATATGTGGCCAACACTAAATCCATACTGTTTCATTGTATGCTGTATTCTTCACATGGGCTGATTCTATGCCTTTCATTGATACAGTAAGTAAGTGAGAGGCAGAGACAGTGGTTTTCTGCTTCTTCCCCCTCGACCATCCTGCTTAGGATCCATAACTAGGGTGGCACAGATGAGGCTTTTTCACAAGGTATCACCATGGATTGGGGGACAGAGGTGGAGGCAGGGAAGGAATATTAATATATATATATGTTATATACACAATAATAATAGCTGGTATTTAAATACCATTTTATAGAATTTTATAGAATATATAGTCTTAGAATTTTATAGAATATATAGTCTTATTTGATCACCCAAACAACCTCATGAACTGAGCAAGGCTATCCTACAGAATAATAGCTAGCATCTATATAGTATTTCAAAGTTTGCAAAGTACTTTACAAATATGGTCTCATTTCATCCTCATAATAACCCTGAGTTGTTGTTCAGTCACTTTTCAGTCATGACCACTCTTGTGATTTCATTTGGGGTTTTCTTGGCAAAGATCCTGGAGTGGTTTGCCATTTCCTTCTCCAGCTCATTTTACAGATGAGGAAACTGAGGCGAACAGGTGAAGTGACTTGCCCAGGATCACATACTTAGCAATTATCTGAGCCTACATTTGAATTCAGTACCTTCAGATCTGGTGCTCTATCTACTGTGTCACTTAGCTGCCCAATAATCCTGAGAGATAGGTGTTATTATTGTCTCATTTTATAGGTGAGGAAACTGAGGCAGCCAGAAGTGACTTCCTCAGGGTCACACAGCTAATAAGTATCTGAGGCAGGATTCAAACTCAGGTCTTCCCAACTCCAGGTCCAACACTGTATCCACTGTGCCACCTGGCTACCTCTCTAGTCTATAGAAAAAGACATGTAGTGGAAAGAGATGGGAGGACCTGACTGCATGACCCGGGACATGTCACTAAAGCTCCTAGTGGCCTAGACCATTCTTTAAAATCATTAATTAAATAGAACATACCAAGATGCATTGGTACCATGGGATTCCCTATAGCAGTGAAGTCACAGCACCAGCCATATCCCTTTAAAGATGAAGAAACAGGGACCCTCTGAGACATGAATCTACTTGCCTGAGTCACCTTACTATCAGTTTGCAGAAGCAGGATTCGCTCCCTGCCCTCACTTTGAATCTTTCCAACTTCCCAACTGAAGACACGTTTATGTCCAGCCCCTTGTGCCCCAGATCTCTATTTTCTTCTCATACAGGGCTCCTCACCCAAGAGTTGGCTGCGGTCAGTCAACACTGACTCCATGACTGACTGGCCACTCATCACAGGGTACTGCGGTTTGTGGCGGGGCCCTCACTGTGCAGAAGGCAGCAGCTGAACACAAAGCTTTCCTGCTGGCGAACGCAGGCTTTGTCCTTCTCTCACCTTCCCTTTTCCTTTCTAAATTACTCTTGATTGTATAGCATCTGCTCCCTTCATAAATGCATATGCTTCTTCCTTTAAATCTGAATGCCTGTCTAGGAGCCTGTACAGGGAACTGCATACAAATACAGAACAGAAAGTTGTCTTTCCAAGTCATCTGGTAAATCAAATCTGCAGGTTCGGGTAGCATTTCTCGGGTAAGTGGCAGCCAGTCATACAGGCAGGCCTGGAAATACCAGACCTCCCTTGGAGCCAAATGATATTTCACGAATTCTTTCTATTCTTCTAGGTACAGGCAAAAAGCTGGGAGAATTGCTGATGGGAAGTCAGCCTCTTCCCAGGGTTCACCTCTTAACTCCCTCAGCCTCCCCAGCAGCAAAGGGGTAAGAGGACAGAGATTCTGGATGTGCCCAAGCCCCAATAAAAAAGTGGCACATTTCCCTGGGGAATCTTAAGTGTTGGTAAACAGGCCCAATGAATAATTCACAGTCTTAATTTTTTTAATTGTTCCTAAAATAGTATGTTGGGGCTCTGAGTTGCCCCTGGACACTTCGCTTAGCTCCCCCTTTTGTTCCTGTCTATAAAGGAAGCCTTTCAGGTTTAGACTCTGCAAGAGGGCTCTCTAGGTAGCTAGATGGTGTTATGAATAGAGTGCTGAACTTGAACTCAATAAGATCTGGATTCAAGTCCTGCCTCAGACACTTACTAGCTGTATGACCTTGGGTAAGTCACTTAACCCTGTTTGCCTCAGTTTCCTCATTTGTAAAATGAACTAGAGAAGGAAGTAACAGACTGTTCCAGTATCTTTGCCAAAAAAATCCTAAATGGGGTCACAAAGAATCAGACATAATTGAAAAATGACTGAACAATAAACTAATAGCACCTAAATCATAGGACTATGGTGAAGAACAAATGAGATAACATTGGTGAAGTGTTTTGCCAACTTTAAAACACTATGTGAAAGCCAAGTAGTTATTACTGTTATTATTATCATCTGTCTTTGACAAAGGGGATGAACTTTCTGAGCTGGAAAGATAATCTCTGATACAACAAATGGAATTTGGGAGGGGAGAATCAGAAGGGAAAGGAGAAAAAAGGTGAGCATAAGTGGGCACACACGTGTGTGTGTGTATGTGTGTACAATGAATTTGAGTTTGAATATTTCATTGCCACACACAAAAGGGTGAGGCAGCTTTTAGAGTGATGCTTCTCTTTCCATCCCATAAGCAAAAGGAGTCTAATGAGGTTGATATCAACTGGGAGTGTGGCAGTAAGGGAGCAAAACCAAAGTTGTTGCAAGTTGTCTGCATTTTCTATTGGCCAATGTTTTCTTTTTTAAAAAATGAATTTATATTGATATTTTTGTTTTCATATTGCCAAAATTTCTCCCAATATTCCTTCCCAAGCTCTCCCTCCTGGAAAGCCATCACATATAACAAATAATATTTTTTTAAAAAAGACAAAACTGGTCAATATAAAAATCTGGAAATGTCTGCAATGTTCTACATCCACTGAGCTCACCTCTGCCAAGGAGTGGGGTTGATGTCTTCCAATATCTATTTTGGGGTGATGCTTGTTCTTTCTAATTCTTCAGTTCTGTTCTTTGTAATTATCTTTAATTCACGGTATCAGATTCAGTTCCCTGGGAGAGCAGGTCCAGCTTTATTGGTTGATATGATTGATTCACTTTCAATTATTTTGTGGCAGTTTTTTTTTCCTTTCACATTGCTGTAGCCATTGTGTATATTGTTTTCTTGACTCAACTTTGACTTCACTCTGCATCAGTTCAGATACATCTTTTCATACTTCTCTACTGAAGAGAGCATTGCTCTGATGGGCTGACCACATTGTTCAAACATCAACATACATTTGTCCAAAAGACTATTTTACAGAGAACTTACACAAGGTAAGTGCTCACAAGGACGTCAGAAGAAGAGATACAAGGACACTCTGAAGGTCTATCCGAAGAACTTTGGAATTGATTGTGAGACATTGGAGACGCTGACACAGAATCACCCAGCATGGTGTGCCCACATCAAAGAAGATGCTGTGCACTATGAGCAAAGCAGAATTTACAGCAGCTCAAAAGAAATGTGAGATGCTCAAATTTAGAGACATCTCCATTCCAAATGGTCATGCAGACTATGTGCTTAACCTGTGGTAAAGCCTTCCAAGCTTGTATTATTCTAATCAGTCACTGTCAGACACACTACACATTGACCCCAGTACAGTGATGTCATTTTCTTCCCCTTCAAGTACATAGGACAGCAACCATTTGAATTCCTCATAGTCATCATTTCTTACAATGCTAATATTCCATTCCATTCATGTGCCACATTTTGTTTGACCATTCCCCAATCAATAGATCAATTGGCATCTACTTTGTTTTCAGTTTTTTGATATCACACACAAGTGTGCTATAAATATTTTTCATGGATATGGAGGTAGGGAAAAGAGGATGCTTTTGTAAGACAAAAGGTGTCTTATTTCCAGAAAATACAAACTCCCTGATCTTAAAAGCCATTCAGTTGAGCACTTAGCCCAGAATTTTAACAATATATCATTGACTTTCTAGTCACTGCTTTCCGAAGGCCTACCCACAAATCACTCCAAGACATTGTCCCTCAGTTCCCAAGGCAGCCTCTCTTCACAGACAATAAAGCTGGACCTGTTCTCCAAGGGAACTTGATCTAAACCCCTATTCTTAAAAGTTAGATTCCAAAAACCAAAGTACACAACCAACACAGTTTGGCTTATTTATTCAGGATTGTTTCCTAGTGGGGAGCAGTGAACTGTATCTGTCCCTTTATGGGTTGGCTTCCTGGTATCCCTACTCTAACATCTGTGCTGGGTCCCCCAAGGCCTCCTAACCATGTGCTCTAGCTCTTATTCCAAAGTTCCAGCTAGACCATAATTGGTGGGAGTCAGAGTGTGGAGTGTCCACCAGGAGCAATCATGGTACTTTTGAGAGTTTTCTTCTTTCTTCATGTCCCTATCTGACTCTCAGCTGCCCTTTTAACTCCTGTTCTCCTTTCCTACTACTTCACTTTATTTTCTCTTTCTTTTCCCCTCCCCACTCTCATCTGTTCTAAAATTCTCTTTGTCTGCGATGGCCACTGAACTTCAGCAAGTGGGACCCATGGATTTAGAGATGCAGCTGAATGTCAGGTCATAGAGGATGATGGGATTTAAAGTGAAGGGCCCAACATCCCAACCAGCCATCATTTGCCACCAGCTGCTCTGCTTGGCTTCAACTCCACCATTAAATGCATCGTGCCCTCTGCTCTGAGTACCCCCCTTTCACCATCCTTTTTTGCATTGTCTTTCCCCATTGGATTAAAACTCCCTGAGAACAGGGACTGTCTCTCATTTTCTTATTTGCATTACCACAGTGCCTGACACATAGTAGGCAATTAATAAATGCTTATCAGTTTATGTCATAGTCCAGTCCCTTAATATTACAAATAATGAGTTGGAGGCCCACCAAGATGAAATAGGTCACATAGATAGGAAGTAATAGATCTGTGTCTCAGTTTTAGATCTTCTAATCCAAAAATCCAGTGTTCTTTGCTTCCCCTTAACAAGCCAAGCATCCTAGGACTCACACAAACATTCCTTCACCACCAAATTTTAGTGCTTTAGGAAAAAATGCCATGCACTTGCCATTAGCCTTAAAACTTCTGCTGATTTTTTAATTTCTTCCTGTTCCCTGAAACCCAGAATATAAATATGGTGATAGCCAGACAGCAGGAAGAATAGGAGAAACGGATCTGAAATAGGGAAGATCTGCATTCAGAGCCAGCCTCCGACACTTACTGGTATCCTGTCGCTCTATTGCTTCATCTATAAAATGGGGACAATAATAGCACCTTCTTCCCAGCTTGTTACGAGGATCAGATGCAACATATTTGTAAAGTGCTTTGTAAACCTTGAAGTGTCATATAAATGCTGTTGTTGTCTTGTTGTTGTTGTTAGTCTACAGGTTGTCTATCCTTCTCTCCCTCTTACAGTTCTCTACTAGATGTTTACTGACCCTGTAACCTTGTCCTCTGGATTATGGAATTCTTAGATCTCTTCTCTTTGGCTTAGACAATCCATTCCCCATTTCTAATTCTAGTCCCTGGGATTTGGTTGGGTGTATGTGACGGTGTTTCAGGAGGAGGAATTACATATTCCACTCTCCTTCTCTTCTTCCATTTCCAAAGAATAGGATCATCCTTATTATTGTTGGAGAGTCTACAGCAGGGGGGGAAAGGGGCAATCATCTGGCGAAATTATAATGGCAGCTATCCAACTGGGATATAGAAAAGCATTGTAAAGGACCAAAGAGCCAGGGCTAGATCATGATCAAACCTCGTCCCTCCAATGGGACTCCATCTACTTTCCTTTCAAACCCAAAAGATGTAAAACGCCACATCATCAAAAGAACA
This sequence comes from Gymnobelideus leadbeateri, assembly GCA_011680675.1. Taxonomy (NCBI): domain Eukaryota; kingdom Metazoa; phylum Chordata; class Mammalia; order Diprotodontia; family Petauridae; genus Gymnobelideus; species Gymnobelideus leadbeateri. The sequence goes on from WOXC01001072.1 coordinate 305,285, forward strand.
GAACATTTTTTCCCTTCTTCTTCTTCTCATGCATTGGCACAAATAATGGTCACAAGGTCTTCTCAGCAGATGCTCATTACCTAAGCCAGTCACCAAAGAGCCTTCTCCAAAGTTCACCACTGTGTACTACTCACCTCGTGGCACAAAGGGACATTTGCCTGTTAGCCCTGTTTCATCAGTGTGGCATTTCTTTCTACATCCTCTGAAGCCTGCAAAAGCCTAGAGGCATTTGATCGCTTTGAGCATTTCATGTTTAAAATATCCCTTATTTAAAGTGACTTTATTATTCCTTCAGAACAGCCCAAAATATCACTCCAGTTTTACAACTGTGGCTATGGAGTTGGACTCTATGGTGGTTCTTGTCTCTGTTCCAAACCTCTCTTTATTACCTATGTCTTTTGGATAGAACTGGATTAAGTGGGATCAGGGAGAGATGCCCCAACTCTCCCTCCAATAACAATACCAAACAACAGCCCCATGCCATTCGGTCAAATCAACAAGAATGGATTTGGACATAGATAAGTCTCCAAATCATAGGATTGTAAGTTCATAGATTTAGAGCTATTAATGGAACTCCAAGGTCATCATTGTCTAAGCCAACTCCTTTATTTTACAGACAAGGGCATTCAGACTCATAAAGGTGAAAGGCCATATAGGCAGTAGGGAACAGAGCCAGGATTCAAAACTATATCGTGTGACTTTAAATTCAGCACTATTTCCCTTGTGCCAATTTCTTAATCTTGGAGATGTCTGTGGCTAAACAATTTAACAGTGAATGTATGGTCAATCTCTCTGACTTGTAAGATAAGCCTCGATATACAAATATGTACATATATTTAGATTTAAATATACAGATATGTATATATCTGTATATATCTAGATAGATAGATAGATAGATAGATAGAGTATACATTACTAGAATGTATTTAAAGGCAAAATGGCTTAGTCAGATCTACTTGAGTTTTCACTCCACTAGGACAGCCTTCAGAAAGCCCAGGATCATAATATATTCATGCCATTATCAGGAAAAAGAATAAGACTTAAGTAGAGGGATGACTAATTAAAGAACATTATTATTAAACCAATACGTAACTACAATTCAATCTTTTCCAAAGCATAATTGTAAAATAATCATGTTACTAACTATATGTAAAAGTCATATTTGTGTAACTACATAAGTATAACTTCTATAGGTAATTACATGGCAAAGTAGATGGAGCTGGACCTGAATGGAAGAGCTGAGTTCAAATCTCAAGCTAGATACTCATTGTGTGGTCCTAGGTAAGTCTCTCAAACTTTGTCTCATTTTCCTCATTTGTAAAATGAAACAATAAAGGCCTCTACTCCCCAGGGCTGTCGTGAGGATAAAATAGATACGGTTTGCAACGTGCTTTGCAAACTGTAAAGTGTTATATAAATGCTAGCTATTATTGCTTCAATAATTCAACACTAGAGTAATGAGTGTTCTCCTCTCACCACCTCTGCAACCCCTCTCCTTGGGGATCTTATTGTGAAAAGATATTCCCTGAATGAGAGCATGGGTTGTATAACTGCCAGTCCTAAGCTCTTTGTACCATGTTGTACAAACACACAAACATTGTGAGCCTTGATATCTCTCTCTTGGAACAAGTGTGAAGTTTTTTTTTTTTTAATGATATTGTAAACTGTGAGGATGTCATCATTAAAAGTAATATCATCTCTAAAGCACTAAAATGGTAGTAGAGAAATGGAAAAATAATGTAAACATTTGTCATAACCATTAATTAGGTCAGAAACCCACAGAATTTCAGAGTTGGAAGAGCCTTAATTGACCATTTTGCCCAATTAATACCCTCCCCCCCACCAAAAAAAAGAATTTCCTCCAGAACAGGGGTTATTAATATATTATATTAATATTAATAATTCAACATAATTGGTTTCTTTTGTAGTCTTCTACATTGCATCAAGACTCAAGGTCCAGACATTTCTCCCAGTTCTCCCCTCTAAGGTTCATACAGAATAAGTCTAATCCCTCTTCCATGGGAAAGCCCTTTACATATTACTTGGAGGGGGAGGAGGGAATGGTATTATCAATGCCATTTATGAGTTCTCCATCTTAATTTTGGGCAGGTTAGCCATTCTGCACTAGACTATACTTTCTGACACCATTTGAGTCATTGTGAGCTTCAGGTTACATGAGAGTAGGAATTCCAGCCTCATTCCAGTCAAGAAAAGCACTATAGTTTCTCCCAGAGTCCCACTCCATTAAGTCAACCAGTTAACTCAACCACAATGCAAGATCCTCCATTGATCACTTTTATAGACTCCCTGTGTTTTTCTATCTTGTTGTGTTTGTCCCAAGAGTGAGTACAGAAAGCACTACTCAACCTGTATGTAACCTGGGTTCTGGGTTGACCATGACAATAGGCAATCCATCATCAAAACTGATATTGGGAGATGGGGAGGAAAGTAGGAAAAAAAGGAACCATCATTTTTTAAAACAAAGCTCATCTTGGCCCTGCCATCCAGGGTCACCACCTTTGACTCCTCCTTAGTGAGAGACATTCTACAGAGACCTGAGTGCATCAGTCTTTTGCTTCTATGAACTCCTATGAACTATGGTATGGAAATCTAATGCCAGAGCCCCCATTCAGCACCTCTGCTCAGTGGTTCGAAGTGGGTTGAATTGTAGCCTGCAGCAGGGGGTGATAAATGTAGCGTAAGCTGACTTTCCCCCAGCAAACTGCAAATTGCCTGAGCAGTGCAGCCCACAAAAGGTTCCCGTGGAGTGAATTTATCTTGTATTGTTGGGAGGAAGAGGAAAAGAGGGGAGACCAGGCATTCTATTTTTGCAAAGTCACATTCGATCTTGTTCAATGTGTAGTCCACCCGTCTTCTAAAGGGGGCTCCAATGGAAAGAAAAAAAATGTTGGCCCAGGAATGTAGACCAGATAAAGGGATTTATTTTTAACACCATCAGAGTTCACAACCATGTGAGCATTTCAATTTCAAGTCATTCTCTCCTGAATAATAATAATGTGTTCTGCTGGAGTGAATGTTATGTCACCCAATATTTCAGGACTGAGAAAAATGCACCATGGAACAGGGGATGCCAAGATCATCAGAGTCTCCATTTTCTATGGGTCACCTTTTCTTCAGAACAAGAGAAGTATAAGATACTTGTCTCACTTCCCAGAATGCTCTTTGATCACTCCCCACCTGAGAGGTCAGTCAGGCTACTCTGATCAATTTTCTTCTAGGACAATTTGATTAGCACTCATCAGGTTTGTCAAACCAGCTTCCATTCAGAATCTTCCCTAGGGTTAGTAAATGATGGAGACATTAGAAGGAAATTAGTACCTATGGAATTAAATTGAGAGCATATTTAAGTCACATACTTCAGAACCAAGTGTTCCTTGTCTCCTGGGATAGATGGTCATAGCACAACTGTCTGTATGTGTAGAGGCAAACACCCCAGAATCCCCAGGGTGGCTGCCAACAGGTTCTTAGATCTGCTTTTCAAAAGGAAAGCAACTCAAAATCAGTTAACAAGCTCACTTTGATCAATCAAACATATATTACCTAGTTCAGGGGGAAAAGGTCAGCACCCCGAACTTCAGAGTTTACAGACAGATCAAACGGACAGGCTTCCAAACTGTCCAACCATTATCAATACCAAAATCACAGTTACCAGAGAGGGAAGCATCAACATCTGGGTTTTCAAAGCCAGGGGGCTCTCAACGGCTGCCCAGAGTCTCATCTGGTCAAATCACACAACTCTTCTCAAAGTGAGCCCCAAAGCAAAGCCTCACATAAGGAATTATATAGCCTTCTCCTGGCTCAGAGAATGTAACCACCCTCTTGACCCACTGCCCAATCACACAGCATCAAGATGTGGTCATTCCTGAAAACCAAGCCATCTACCACAGGCTCCATGTGACCACATTCAGCCTATTAGGAGGCAGAGTATATTTTCAAATCAAGGAAGGTTTTCAGAGTTTCTTAAGCCAATCAAAGGGCCTAGGGGCAGGGAAGATCTTTAAATCTGCATTTCCATTACAGTATGTGAATTTGTGCAGATTCTCCTTGATCATATATCACTCTTCCATTCAAAAACCAGGTGGCACCAAGGTGGTGCAATCAATAGAGTACTAGGCCTAGAGTCAGGAAGACTCATATTCCTGAGTTCAAATCTGGCCTCAGCATTTATTAGCTATGTGACCCTGGGTAAGTCGCTTAACCTTGTGTACCTCAGTTTCCTCATCTGTAAAATGAGCTGGAGAAGGAAATGGCAAACTACTCCAATATCTCTGCCAAGAAAACCCCAAAGGGGGTCACAAAGAGTTGCATGTGACTTAATAAACAACTGAAAAACAAATTAAAAAACCATCAGTGGTTCCCCATAATCCATGAGATGATTTGTTCTTGAGTGTCTATCATCAAGTTCCCTCTTCCCCCTTCCTCAACACTACCACATGCATTCAAATGAGACCCCAATTTAATTATTAATAATTAATTCACATTTCCATAGATCTAAAAATAAATAAGCAAACCTTGTGGGCATATATGTGATTATCCTCATTTTGAAAATGTGGAAACTGAGGACATGAAAAGATAGAATTTGAACCTAAGTCTTCTAAGTTTCAATATTCTTTCCACCATACCCTGAACACAGAACAAAGAACGTGGGATGTTAAGAGTTGGAAAGATCCTTGTTGATTCCTATCTTGGAAGCTTAAGGAGAAATTTATGCAGCATGGGGTAAGCTGAGCTCCAGAAGTCATTATGACTTGGAGATTTAGCATATCCAGCATCCAAGTAATTGTGGCATTTGAACACCTGCCTGGGCTATGGGAGATCAAGGAAAGACCTATCAGTATTAAGAAACATCCACTGATTTTTTTTTTGCATTGATAGGTACCTAAATCTAGAATAATCATGTACATGTTTGGAAAATGTTGGGTAGTTTTTATAACCGATTTATATAAATATATATATGTATATATATATATATATATAAGTGTATATATGTATATATAAGTGTATATATATATATATATATGTATATGTGTGTGTGTGTATATATATATGTCAGAGACGACACTGGTTGTAAAAATTCTTTCCCAATTTTCACTTCCCTCCTAACCTTGGTTACATTGGCTTTGTATGTACAAAAACTGTTCAATTTAATGTAATCAAAATTATCCATTTTGCATTTCTCAATGCTCTCTATCTCTTGTTTGGTCATAAATTCTTCCCTTCTTCATAAATCTGACAGGTATGCTATTTCTTGCTCTCCCAGATTGCTTATAGTATCAGCCTTTATATCTAAATCGTGAACCCATTTTGACTTTATTTTGGTATACAGTGTAAGATATTGGTCTATACCCAGTTTCTGCCATACTACTTTCCAGCTTTCCCAGCAATTTCTGTCAAATAGTGAGTTCTTGTTCCATATAAATAAATAAATATATACATATACAGCAACATTTCATTTATCCAGCAAGACAATACAGAGGATAGGGCACTCGTGCTGGATTTATGAAGACCTTAGTTTAAGTCCTGTCTCAGCTGTGTGACCAACCCCGAGGAGATCACTCAATCTCTGTTTTCTTCAGTTTTCTCACCTGTAAAATGAGGGTAATACCCCTATCTCTCACGATTGTTGTGAGGATAAAATGAGATAACATTCATAAAGTGATTTGTAAATCTTAAAGAGCTTTGTAAATGCCAGCTGGTGGTAGTAGTAGTAGTAGTAGTGGTGGTGGTGGTGGTGGTGGTGGTAGTGGTAATAGTAATAGCAGTAGCAGTAGCAGTAGTAGTAGTAATAGTAGTAGTAGTGTAATAGTAGTAGTAGTAGTCATAGTAGTAGTAGTAATAGTAGTAGTAGTAGTAGTAGTAGTAGTAGTAGTAGTATAATGAGATCATTTATCTGTTCACCTCAACTTTTCCCAGATGTTACTGAGAATCCAGAGTGAACAACAACAAAAATAAAAGCCCGTGAGAAACTAGGTACTACTAACTACTCATAAGGTCCTTCCTCAGGACCCATTTACTCTTACTTTAGATACAATTCCAAGAAGTTGGGCGATCTGTCTTCCCAGATCACAGGACAATAGCAGGAGAAAATTAGACAAGATAGAAGACTGCTAAGGGTGGACACATTGACAGCAGCAAAAAATGACTGCTAATTGCCTCCTAATTGTCCTCCTTCTCTCTAGTCTTTCTTCTCTCCAATCCATAATTGAGTTACCAAAATAATCTTATTAATAAGACAGAAGCCTGTTTCAGTCTGCTGCTTAGAAATCTTTAGCAGCTCTCAGTTGACTACAGGATGGCATTTTTTATAATCCTGATCTTGGCATTCGACGTCCTCCACAATCCTGTTCCAGCCTACTTGGAGAGTTTTATCTGATGCTATTCCCCATCACATACTCTCATGTTACAGCTAAATGAGTGCATCAATAGAGATAGTTCGCATGGATGCTACAGCTGGACCCAGAAGAGTGTAAGAGACTAGACTGGATTGTTTTTGAAAAATTGTGCTGTGCTTTCAATGATCTGGGACTGTGCTGTTGGCTTGTTTTTCAATGCAGACCTGAGATTTCATTGGTATCGGGAACTGTCTCTGACATAATTCTCTCAAGAAATGAAGATCGGCACTGCCAGTAAGGTGACTCCCTGTACCAAGGCCATTCTGCTCCTTACAAGTTTGCTATCTGACAACCCAAACAATCCAGTCATTTGGGGACACCAAGAGGTTAAGAGGCTTTCCCAGTCAGTATGTCTTAGAGGTGGGATTCAAACCCAGGTCTTTCTGATTCTGAGGCTGTCTCTGGATACCATGCTATCTTTCCTCAAACCACTTATTGCCATAAAAGTCCGTCTTTTTTAGTGATAATATCTCCCCAGTGCATTTGAGTTGGTAGAGCAAAACCCCACCTGAAAGTCTCATCTCTAAAACATTTCATGCTTATATCAGAATCATACTTGGTTCCCTGAAAGCCATGAAAATGATAACTATTTTATGTCTCTGATTATCAATATCAAGAAAATTATAAACTGAGGGCAGCTAGATGGTGCAGTGAATAGAGACCAAGGTTTGAAGTGAGGAAAAGCCATCTTCCTGAGTTCAAATCTGGCCTCAGACACTAGCTATGTGACCCTGATCAAGTCACTTAATCCTGTTTGCCTCAGTTTCCTTATCTGTAAAATGAGCTGGAGAAGGAAATGGCAAACAACTCCAGTGATTTTGCCAAGGAAACCCCAAGTGGGGCCATGAAAGGTCAGACAAGACTGAAACAACTCAACAACAACAATTATACACAATTGGGAAAGACAGTTCATAAAGTTGGTACATCAGAGGCAGCTAGGTAGTGCCATGTATTGAGTTCAAGTTCATATACTTAGCTGTGTGTCCCTAGGCAAGTCATCTGACCTGTCTGCCTCAGTTTCTTCATCTGTAAAATGGGGATAATAATAGCACCTACCTCACCCCCCAAGATTGTCAGGAGGATCAAAAGAGATAATATTTGCACAGTGCTTCACAAACTTTAAGGTGCTATGCAAATCGTAGCTACTGTCCATTAGTATGTGCAGTATCATGGACAGATACTGTGTACGGACACTGAGCTGGGCCCAGATTTGAAAAGGAATAGGAAAATAGGCCAGCGTTCTCAGATATTCTCTCCTCCCCCTTCCCTCTGCTCACCTCCTAGTTCTTGTTGTTTCTCTACTCTTCCAATTCAAACGTGATCCATTCTTCACATCCAAGAACTCCAAGAAGCTTCCCCCAACCACCAAGCCAATATTAACTTCCTTCTCCTCTGATCTCCTAGAGTCTTGCTGTTTAAACACTTGTTTGATAATCAGCACATTCTTCCCAATACGTGACTTTTCTTGAGAAGGATCTATGTCTATCTTCCCAAATAGACTATGAAGCCCTTGAGAAGAAGTTGCCACATCTCACTCACTAACATCTCCCACAGTGCCTAACTCTTATTAATGGGGGCCATTGCCAGTTGTCTTGACCTATGTCTTACCACTGGACTCATAACTCTGGAGGAGAGAGTGAGGCTGATGACCTTGAAGAGCTCTGCCTCACTTAAATCCAATTCACTTGCAAATCAAAACATCACCCTCCAGGTCCTTAGACCTTTTCCAGAACAAAAGAGGAACAACAACAAGGTGGTTCAGTTCTTCCAGTCATGTCTAACTCTTCATGACCCCATTTGGGGTTTTCTTGGCAAAGATGCTAAAGTGGTTTGTCATTCCCTTCTCCAGCTCATTTTACAGATATGGAACTGAGGCAAACAAGGTTAAGTGACTTGCCCAGGGTCACACAGCTAGTGTCTAAGGCCAGATTTTAACATATTAATATATTTACACATACTAAGCATTCAGTAAATATTTGATTGGCCTTCAATGGCACAACTAGATATAACCTATATCTCCTCTTCATAATACACAGCAGTTTACCATCCATAACCCTTTCAACTGGAGCTTTGTGGAATTAGATCAATATTTCCTCCCCTATACTTTTACTCTTAAAGTTAGTACTTACTTTTAACTTAGGGTGGGGACTCAGAACTGAAGGAGAAATAAACAGTGTAGGTTTTTTGCTGCTACATTTTAAGACTTTGGTTGAAAGTCTAGATTTGGAGGATTTGAGTAGAACAAAGACATAGGCACCTCCCTAAAATCCTAGAGTTTGGGCAAATGTCTTTGCAGACAACCTAGGCCTAGGCATGACTACCACCCAACTAAGCTCTTGCTTTATAGTAGGGCCCTTTTAAAAGAGGAAAAGGGTAGTCATTTCTTCGGGACATCTCTTTGTATGACAATTCACTAGAAGCAAAAAGTACGTTGGGGAAATTTCAATTCAGAGGATCTAAATTTTAAACTTATATCACTGTGACTTAGACCATGTCATGAAAAGAACATGTCCCAAAGTCAGTAGACATCATTAAAGAGCTGAAGGCACCCAGACCAGATCAGAAATGAAGGAAGAAATTCGATGATGGACTGGTTCAGGTCCCACTGTAAATGTCTTGCCTCATCTTTCAGGTGAAAACGGACTGACCTTTTCATAATTCACAGTAGTATTAGGGGAAAGTGGAAAAATATGCTACCCTTTGGTGCTTGGTTATTAACCTGACTATAATATATATATATATATGTGTACACACATACATGGACACGGACATGCATGTGACCACATGTACTACATATACACACATGTGTATACATACCTACATATATGTGTGTGTGTATGCAGGTAGGTAGAGAGGTGGATAAAGTGCTGGGTCCAATAGAGTAATGATTCAGGAAGACTCATCTTCTTGAGTTCAGATCTGGTCTCAGATACTTACTGACCCTGGGTAAATCACTTAATTCTGTTTGCCTCAGTTTCCTCATCTGTAAAATGAGCTGGACAAGGAAATGGCAAGCCATTTCAATATCTTTGCCAAGAAATTCCCAAATGGGATCACAAAGAGTTGGACACAACTGAAAAACGACCACATAAGAATATATAAATGCATGTGTGTACATATATGTACACATATATGTGCCTATATGACAACATATAAACAAACGTATATATACCCACATATGCATAAGTACATATGCATATAAATTCACATACAGATGTACATGTACTGTACATGTACATATACACATACACATACACATACACATACACATACACATACATATACATTCAAATGTCGGAGCTCCGGACTGTAAGCTCTCCTCATGCTCTGGTAGTTTGGTAAAGGACGACTGTCTAAACAATACTATTTTCTCACCTTCAGTCAGAGGCTTCCCCACAAAGATGATGGGGGCAGCAAACACAGAGCTAAATTAGCCATGCCTGATGAGAAAGGCTCTCATTGCAAGAGCAAGCTTGGACTCCTGCTCCAAGCACCCTTTGATCTGTCAAGTCTCCCTTTGATCCCTGGATACAACTGCTCTTTTCTCTGGCCTTTTGATACCGCAGACCATGACATTCCACCTGACCCTGAGGATTCACCCTGCTGTCAGTCCCTTCCCCACAAATTCTCAGGCTAGGGGCTGGTCCTCAGAGGAACTCCCCTTTTCATTGAGCCCCTAACTGGAGTTCCAGTGTCAGAGGTTACAGCCTTTGGAATAGGCATGCCCTTAGGGGAAGGTAAATGGTCTCAACAGGAAGTATCAGGCAAGTGGCAATCAGCTGTGCCTGCTGGCATTCAGCTCATCAGAAGCCAATTTCCCAGCAGTCTGTGTGGGCCTAGACTCCTGTTTTGATACAGAATTCAAAGAATCCCCATAGTATGACACAATAGAACATACTCACGATTAATTTTGCTGTCATGGACTTTATTGAAAGGTACACTGGGATAGAGAGACATTAGCAGTTTCTAGACCTCCCTAAAAAGTCAAATTTCCTCCTACAGAGTACCCCCATTCAACCCAACAACAGTGAATGGAGAGCCACCTTTAAATGTTTGCTTTACATAGATCGGGATTTGGTAGAGCTGAGTTGCCTGCCTCTTCAGGAAGAAGGAGAATTGAATGTGGCTCAAATTCAGTCTCAAGTCAAAAGATCACAGAGGAAGGAGTCTTGGCTTGTGCTCGTGCATTCAATAAATAAACATTAAGGGTCTCCTATGTGCCAGGTTCAATACTAGGCAATGGACCTTCCCTCCTCTAGGGCAGGTACGATTTTTTTTTGTCTTTCTTTGTATTCCCAACCCTTAGTACAGTGCCTGGTATACAGCAAGTGTTAATTAAGTGTTTATTGATTTAAAAAAATATTTCTTGTCCTCAAATTGCTGACATTCTATTGAGGAAAACAACATAGACATTTGTATATCAATATAAAATAATTTTCTGAAAGGGAATGAGTCAGAACCAAAGTCAGTAAACATTTATTAAGTGCCTACTGTGTGTACCAGGCACCAGGCTAAACACTGGGGATACAAAGAGAGAAATAACGCAGTCCCTGCCCTCAGTGAACCTCTGATCTAACGTAAGAGATAATACATTAAAAGGAGGTTGGAAATGGGGAGGAGAGTGAAGTAGAGAGAGAAGATTACCTGGCATAATAAACTCATGCAGCTGGGGTGGGTGGAAATGATCTGAAGAGGTGTGTTTTTGAGCTGATTTCATATTGCAGATCAATGAGTTTCTGGAGAAGATGAGGTCCAGGAGAGTAGCCATGTGGGAAACAACCAAGTGCCCCCTTTAAATGGTGGAGGAAAGATAGATAGATAGATAGATAGATAGATAGATAGATAGATAGATAGATAGATGAATGAATAAATGGTGGAGGACCATGGAGGAGCTATCCAATGAGGAAAAGACCTCATGTAGGGAGTATCCCTTGAATGGAGCTTTGAAGGGAGCCAGGCATTCTAAGGGGCAACAGGAAGTGCATTTCAGGCACGGGAGGTATCCTAGGCAAGGATATATAAGGAATGGTAAATCAGGACCAGTTTGACTGAAGCATACATTGTATGAAAGTAGAATCATTGTACTAAGAGTGGAAGGAGTAGAAAACTGGAATCAAACTGTGACTAGCTTTAAATGCTAAACAGTAGTTTAGCCTAGAGGCAACAGGAAGTCACTAGGGCTTTTTGAGTACAGAAGTGACATATATATATATGTTTTTCAGAAGGTTATTTTGCCAGCCATATGGAGGATGGATTGGAGAGCAGAAAGGCTGGGGGAAAGGAGAGGAATTAGGAGATGATGCAATAGTCCAGGTGAGAGGTGATGAGTGTCTGAACCAGGCTAGTGGCCACATGAGGGGATAAAAGAAGGCCAAGTTTGAGAGATGTTATAGACACAAAACTTTAAAGACTTGGCAAATGACTAGATATGATGGGAGGGGAGCAGAATGAAGAGCTGCTGATGACATCAGGGCTGTTGAGTAGGGTGAGTGGAGGGATAGAGATGCCTTCAACAGAAATAAAGAAGATGGTTTAGGTATAGCAGTACACACCTGTCATCCCTGCTACTGGGGAAGCTAAAGCTCCATGCTGAAGTCAATACCAACATGATGAGTTCTTGGGGGCAGGGGACGAGGGATCGGGGAAAAACAAGTTGCCAAAGGAGCAAAAGAGGTAAGGGAGGAAACAAGAATTTGTTAAGTACCTACTATGTGCCAGCCTGTGCTTAGCACTTCACAAATATTATCTTGTTGGATCCTCATAACAACCCTTGGGAGGGTCAGCTAGATTAGAAACAGAGCAGGGAGAGAGAGAGAGAGAGAGAGAGAGAGAGAGAGAAGAAGAAGAAGAAGAAGAAGAAGAAGAAGAAGAAGAAGAAGAAGAATAGAAGAAGAAGAAGAAGAGTAGAAGAAGAAGAAGAAGAAGAAGAAGAAGAAGAAGAAGAAGACAAGGAGAGGAGGGAGGAAGAAAGGGAGAGAGGGAGGGAGAAAGCAAGACAGAAGGGTAAGTTTAAGAGGGCACAATTAATTCTATTCCAGACATGTTGAGTTTGAGATACCTAAGGAGCATTCACTTACAGATGTCCAAGAGGCAGTTGAAGGTCTGGAACTGGGGCTCAGGAGGGTTTCCTTCAAGGCTCAGCCCAAAATATATTATAAAGAATACAAAGAGATCCATTGATGTTTATTTGTGTAAAGTGGAGCAGGAAAATCTAAATACTAAAATATTTGAAGATAACGGGATCTTTATTGTTATTCAGTCATGTTTTCAGTCGTGCCTGATTCTTTGTGACCCATATGAAGTTTTCTTGGCAAAGGTACTAGAAGGTTTGCCATTTCTTTCTCCAGTTCATTTTACAGATCTACCTTCTCTGAAAATAAGTAGTTTATGGCTCATCCTGATAAATAAGAAAGTCTTCTACAACAATATGAATCAAGTGAAACATCAACTGAATTGTTTTGAACAATGAAATTCCAGAATGATTTTAGGGATTCAAATGTTGCCTCCTACACGAAACCTTCATATATGCATGTATGTGTATGCATGCATGTACATTAATATATTTGTATGTATATAAATAGATACATATGTGTAGGTATATGTATTGCATGTCTATATAGGTATATATATGTGTTTGTGTATGTATATATATACATGCATATGGATGGATGGATGTGGATATTGCTATTGACTTATATTTATATATATATATATATTTATATCCATTCTCATTAAAACACACACTACTTAAGAGATTTCATTTTTTACTTTGTATACTCAGCACAAATCATAGTGCTTGTGCAATATGTTAATATACATTTGCTTATTCATTGATACATAGATCTTGGAGATGATCATTGAAACTGTGGAAATAGATACTATCACCAAAAGGATGTGGAAAGAGAAGAGAGCTCTTAACAATAGCTTTCTTCTCATGGGAGAAAAGAGTAGGAGGGAGAAAAAATAGATTTTTGTTAAATGAAAAAAAAATTATGTTAAATTATGTTAAAATAAAAGGAGAGAGAGAAAAGAGAGTCTGAGGTTTATTTATAGTAAGGGCATAGGACATAGATTAAGAACCAGAAAAGGAAACTGAGGAGTGGCCAAACAGACAGGAGATAGGAGGAAAACCAAGAGAGAGCAGCAGCACTAAACCAAGAGAGAAAAGAATATCCCAGAAAAGAGGGTGATCCATAGTGTCAAATGCTCCAGAAGGTCGAGACGGAAGAGGACTGCCTAGGCCACAGAATGCTATCTCCACTGTAAAGTGCCAGGCCAGATTCTACGTCTACTATCATGAAAATCCCTGAGAAGAATGTCTCACTCTATGAAGACCTGAGTACTGTTGTTCCAGGCCATTGAAGGTGCTTCTTGTTTGTTTTTTTTTTTTGGGGGGGGGAGACTTAAAAATTTCTACAGAAAAAAACAAACCATCTAGTAATCCTGAAAAGTAATAGGTCTTTTTATCATGGATACATTTTACTAAATGCAAAGGAATATTTTTAATTTTAATGAGAGTGAACGGGAGATGGGAAAGGAGCAAGGGAATGAAGCAATATTTTATCAAGATGACTGACCCCAAGAGTCAAAGTGGTACAAGGTAAAGGGTTCTGAAATTGTACATAGAGGACTCAGGTTCAAATCCTGGAGCCAGCATTTACTACCTGTGTAACTTTGCACAAGTCCCTTGTCCTTTCTGGGCCTCATTTGTAAAACAAGATTTTAACTAGGTGGCCTCCACTGTCTTTGAGCCTGTTACCCATGAGACAAGGATACATCTGCATCTGCAGAGGTGAATGGAAATTCCAACCTTGGACCCAGCAGCTGGAGGAAGAAAATCCTAGTGAGAGCGTCGTCATCTCCCTAGAGCTAGGCTCTTTACCACTTCTCCAGCTCTTTGGTGCTGGGACACCTCAGCTGTCCCATAAAACACGGTCATGGGAGGCATTCTGTAGCATTCTGTTCAGGTAGTCTGATTGTTCTCCCATATCTGATGTCATCAGCAGGCAGGTGCCAATTAGATATTATAACATGGGTTATACAGGATATGAATGGATATTCTCTTCCTAGAAGTTTCCAGAAAGGAAGATACCAGAAACGTGGGGCTCCAGAGAAGGAACAGGAAAAAGACAGCCTGCCACCAAAAATGACCCAGTGGATGCTTTCCCTGACTGAGAGATACTACGAATAGCAAAAATACAGAACATAGAAGGACACCCTTGGAACTCTACACAATGGTGGTTGTCTTAGCTTAGTACATCCTCTCACTCTTACTTACTCATAAACCTTGAAAAGAGTAATGAAGCTAGTTTAGGCAAGCCATTACTTCAGATTTGCTCCTCTTTGCTTTAAATATAGAGACAAAATATAATCATACCCAAACTGGGACAACTGAGGCATCGGCTTCTCCCACAGCAGAGAGGTTGTTGCACCAGTCTTACCACTGATGATATACGGCTTTCAATCCATGAAATAATCACAAAAAGCTGACAACCACAATACAAATGTGCTGTGCCCTTTGTCGTTGGAGAAGTACTTGTGCCGAAAATGGTCCCATTTACAATTGTTCAAAAATAAATTAATTTTTCAAGTCACCTTCATTGAGTTAACAGTAAATAAGTGATGAATAAAAACACTGCCTTCAAGTTAAAAAAAAAAGGCTGGGAGACTATTTCATTATCTTGATTGGTTCTAAACTCACTTTCCATCAACTCAATAAAAATGCTTTCTAAATTAAATTCTTTTTAAAGCTTTTAAAGCTATGGGTCAAGTTTTTCTCTGCATATGGGCAGGCCCATTTGCAGATGGGCTCTTTCTTCATAGAATTCGTTAAAAAAGTACAAAAATGACATTGCTGGCTTACTGCCAAATGGACAAATGCTTCTTTAAAAATTATCGGTTTTCTTATTTGTTATTGTTGGGTTTTGCTATTGTTATTATTGTTTTTGTGTTATTGTTGCTTTTTCCCCCAGTACCATGGATAGATTTGCTGCAAACTGGTAATTCACGCTCTCTATTCACTCCTCATTATATCTGAATGTAAGCTAGGGCTTTGGCCTGGAGTAGGGTGTAGCTTGGGCCAGAGAACCCTCATCACAGCAATTTTGCTTAACCAAGGGAGCTAAGCAGTCAAAGGGCACGATAACTTATCCCAAATCTTACAAAAACTTACATACACTTTTGAATGATCTGTTTTCAGGAGCATATGAGTTACAATTCTATGGGGTGTCAGCCATGGTGTGTGTGTGTGTGTGTGTGTGTGTGTGTGTGTGTGTGTGTGTGTGTGTACATCTGTACTCTGCACAATGCCCAAAAGTAGCAAGTTCAGCTATTACACAGTTATTTGCCTACTTTTGTTTGTAGGTACCACAAAGTCCTTGAGACATTAGAAAATATTATATAAGGGAAACATAGAGTTTCTTTATCTGTAATATTTTAAGACTGCTGCCTAATCTAGGTTAAGCATTATTCTGCATGGAGACGGGAGGTTAGACTGATTGGCCCTTGGCCAATCTTGACAGACTGAAGCATCTTGGAATTGAGGGAATTCTTCAAACCCTATCATAAGTCAGATTCCCAGAAAACTGATAAGGGAAGAGTCCCCAGCATGCAAACCCAAGTATTCCCCCTTACTCACTCACTCACCTTTCTATCCACTTCCTTTTCCTGATCCAGTTTACCTCTCCTCTCTCCAGGTTGAGTGTCTCATTTTGCCCTTCTCCCATCTTCCCTCCCCACTATGCATAGACACACACACACACACACACACACACACACACACACACACCACTTTGGTTTTCCAAATAAGCAGCATCTCTCTCTTCTCCTCAAATCATGAATAATTAGAATGGAGGGTGAGTAATACTGGAGTCAAGGCCTTAGTATGTCATGGGTTATAAAATTTAATCTGCCAGCAGCTCCTGACCAGATATCAATTACCTTTCCTAAAGTGAGAAAAAGTGACCTATATTCACACAAAGAGCTGAGAAACATCTTGTAACATCCTATCCACACCCATGTGCATTCACCACCACCATGAATTGATTCCATCCAGGAAGCTAAGGGGGAAAAAGCAATATATATACTGACTTCCCCACAATCTCGTATTGTGGAGACAGATATGGTTTGTCAGGATACTTCACTGATTGAATCTAATTACATTCCTATAGAAAATAAATTCCTTGAGTTTTTCTTTGTGTTCGTAGTATTCAGTATAGTATGTACGTTGAAAGGGGAAGAGAAGTTTACATTTATATAGCTCTATGTGCTAGCCACTGGGGTAAGCACTTTAAATACATTATCTCATTTGATCCTTACAACAACCATGCAAATTACAGTTGAGGAAATTGAGGCAAACAGAGGTGAAGTGACTTGCTTAGGATTATACAGCTAGTAAGTGTCTGGAGCTAGATTTGAACTCAGAGCTTAATAAACATTTGCTAAAATCAGCTGAATGTGGGAGATCTCCATACTCAGCTCTCAGGACAAACAGCCATGAGCACTCATATTTTACTTTTAGATGTATACTCTGTGTTTTGTCTTTGAAGCAATAAAGAACCTGACTACGGACCACACCCAAGGAGATGTATACACACAACATGCCTTCCTGACTTCCTTTCCTCGAGGTATAGCAAGTCATGACATTACTCTCCTGATGTCATTGGTCCTCTTCGTGAACAAAGGACAAAAAACAACAACAATCTATGAGCAACCATTTGCACACACAAAAACATGAAAGGAATCAAGAGTGAAAACCTAGATAATCGCAGTAAAAATGGTGGAAGTTGCCCAGAGTCCTTCCTTATTATTCATTTTTATTCATTTCCCCATTATCTCAACCATTGCATTGTGTATCCCAGAAGAAATGGGCCGATCTGACAATGGTACACCAGCATTAACGATAATGCCAAAACTATGTTAAGCATCTGCTGTTTCCTTAATTCAGCTGTAAGTGAAGTCCCTGAAACTCGTCTCTAGTGTGTATTTTCAGATGTTTTATTCTACTCCTGATTCCTTGGTGAACATCCCACAAGAGCAATCTCCCTACCTTTCATCTAGGAGGTGACATTTCTTTGTTATCCCACTTGGTAGAAATGCAACACACTCCAGTAAATCGTCTGGAGGCTGAGTGCATTCAGTAGTTGCTGACCCAATCCCAGATGGAAAACACAACCCAGCGCACCCTCCTCATCTCATTCATGACAGTAATTATGCAGGGTTCGGACACCAAGTCATTACCAGTGAATGAATTATTCCTAGAAACAGTTAGTGCCCAATAATGAAGTTAATGGAAGATAATATGACAGTCATTAGAATGACAGCACTCTCATCATTCTTGAAGGGAGATGTGCCGCAATCAGAGGCCAGCAACAGGCAGATGGGATTAATCCATGTCAACATGTGTTTACCAGGCTGCCCTGGACTCTGTCCTTGTGCCTCATGGTTATATCCTGGAATTGGATGTGCACTATGGTGAGATGAGCTTTATATTTCTCAAGTTCTTTCCTTGAAAATACACAAATCTGGGAGGGAAAGCTGAGTTCTAGTCCTGGTTTAGCCCTTGGCATGGTATATGGCTGTGAACCGGTCACTTAACCAAGTTGTGCCTCAATTTCCTCATTTGTAACAGATAGGAAACCATCCTTGCTTCTTTAATTCTTGAAGGAATGAGCACAAGACAAAGAAAGATAAGGCTTGAATTAAAGAGTTTATAACAGAGAGGAAGACTCCTTTTAAAAAGATAAAGGATGGGGTGGCTAGGTGGCAAAGTGAATAGAGCATCTGCCCTGGAGTGAGGAGGACCTGAGTTCAAATCCAGACTCAGACATTTAACACTTAACATGTGACCTTGGGCAAGTCACTTAACCCCAATTGCCCTCCAAAAAGCAAAAAATAAAGATAAAAAGATAAAGGATTGGAAACAAAAGTTATTAAATACCAAAATATTCATAGCAGCACTCTGTGGTATCAAAGGACTGGAAATAGAGAGGATATCCATTAACTTTGGAAAGCTGAACAAATTACAGGATATGAATGTAATAAAAAATTATTGTGTAAAAAGAAAGGAATATAGGAAATGCAGAAAAAATATATGAGAAGATTTATATGAACTGACCCAAAATGAAAGAAGCAAAATCAAAGGAAAAATATATACATAATTACAGCAGTGTATATATGGCATAATGGATAGAGTGCCAGGCCTGGAGTCAGGAAGACTCACCCTCCTGAGTTCAAATCTGGCCTCAGACATTCTAGCTGTGTGACCCTGAGCAAGTTATTTAAACATCTTTGCCTCAGTTTCCTAATCTGTAAAATGAGCTGGAGAAGGAAATGACAACCCACTCCAGTATGTCTGCCAAGAAATCCCCAAAAGGGGTCACAAAGAGTTGGACACACCTGAAACTGAACAATAATAACAAAAATGAAATACTCAAAAGGATGCTGAAATTTTTTGAGTAAAATTTTAAAAAGCCAGTGAAAGCTATGAAGAGATAATGATGCACCCATACCTCATTCCTCATGTCAGAAAGATGAAGGACCAGTAGGATAGGACACAGCACACATTACTAGATGAGGTTTCTACATTAGCTGGTTTTGTTTAATTGTTTTTATCACAGGGAAGAGGTCAGTGAAAGAAGAAATTACTGCAATGTACATCAACAAAATTTGTTTTTAAAAAGGATTGGCATTTCATAATTCTAGATAGAACTATGTCTTTTCTGTGCTGTACAAGATTTCTACTGCTAAGGTTCTGGGCTACTCTCAAGGGTATCTATGTATGGACTTGTTTGTTTCTGTAAATGTACCTTAGTCTGATAACAAAACCAGCCTCTATTGCCCAAAAGAGTCAGAGAGCAGAACTAAGAACAAGAAATCGGTTTTCCTAAGAGACAGATTTCATCTTGACTTAAAGAAAAAAACTTCCTAACACAAAGTGCCTGAGCTGGTAAGGTGGGAAATGGGGGCCTCTCCACAACATGAATTTGTAAAACAAAATCTGGATGACCCTTTATCCTCACCTCTGTGCACACTGCAATCCATTCAAACTGGTATCCGGGCTATTCCTTGCAAACAACACTCCATCTCCCATCTCAGTCCTTTATACTAACAATCCGCCGTGCCTGGAATACTCTTGCTCCTCACCTCTGATTCTTAGAATCTCTGGCATCATCTTTCTTCAAAATTCAGCTCATACATCTGAAGAGAGCCTTTCCCTTTCTCCCAGCTACTGAAACTGTCACTTCTAAGATTCTCTTCCAGCTGCTCTGTGTATATCTTGCATGCACCTAATGCTATATACATGTTTTTTCCCTCATTAAAATATAAGCTCCTTGAGGGCAGGGGCTGTTTTAAACCTTTCTTCATATCTTCAGGACTCTGTATAGTACCCGACTCTCATTCCTACTTACTTGTGCTCAATGAATGCATGGTGACTGATTGATTAATGTTGTGGAGGGTATTCCCTTTCAGGCAGGGATGGGAACAGTTTATCTCTAGGGTGCTGTGATTTGATGGATACCCTCTCCATTTCCAGTCCTTTCCTACCACAAAATGCTACTATATGGTTTTGGTATGTTTTGGTATTTAATAGACTTTTGTTTTGGTATTTAATGGTATAATTTTTTGTTTGGTATTTGGTATAATGGTAATTGGTATAATGGACTTTTGTTTTGGTATTTGATGGACTTTTGTTTCTAATCACAAGAACCCCGGATCCTTCTGCCCTCCTGCTTAGTTCCTAGAGGCTTTCCCCTTACTGCTAAAAGCAAGAATTCGAGGACTCCAGGTGAAGGTAAAATTTGTTAATAAAGCAGAGTAAGAGAGAAAAAATGAGTTATAGTGATCCTTCCACCTTAAAGACCTTGGTTTATGGTGCTATGTATGGACCACCACAGCAGCCCTTCCAGGGAGCACCTGCTTCCTCCAGATAGAGAAGTCCATAAAGCCCTTCTATAGCATCTCTCTGAGGCTACACAAACCTCCCTCAGCTCCCGGCTTCTGCTGAGAATGTTCTCCTGGAGCTCCCTTGGCATCTACCATCTGCAGCCAGAAGGCAAGAGGAACCAATTCCTATTAAACTACAGTACAGTGCCATAAAGGAAATAAAAACATTCCTCAGCTCTGAGAACCCTCTAACCCTGACCAACACACACGCTGGCCTCTTTCCAAGGCAAATCAAATCTGGATACATAGCCACTCAGATAGGAAATCCCTCTTTGATGCCACCCTCTGGAAATTCATACTTGCTTCCTCTTTAAACGACATATTAGTACTTTGTATACTTTTATATTTACTTGTGCACATGTTGCTTATCCCCAGTTACTAATATAAGCTCCTTGAGGGTAGAGATTTTGTCTCTGTGTCTCCAAATTTGCACATAGTAGGCATTTCATAAATATTTGTTGAATTCAGTCACATTGAATTGAATTCCCTTTCTCTAGTTCTGGGTCATTCAGATTATACACTGGCAGGTATTCAAAAGATGAGGCTGGGACCATGGCCTCAAGCTTACACAGAGCTAAAGTGATACAATAAAGCCATTTACAGGTTGGAACCAGCAACACACGGTCTGTAGATAGAGGTTGTATTAATAGCTTTCCGGGGGCCAGAAGGACTACTGGGTGGAAACATTTGAGCTACAAAGCAAATGCCTATTTGTAGGATGGTATTGAGAGGGGGCAGCCTAGGGTTGTCTGGGTCCTTGCCTAAGTGGCCATCCTCGATTATGCAAAGCAGTAAGAGCCACCTTAAGTAATTGCCGACCATGCCAATCCGTTTACCAACATGAATTAATTAGCAGCAGGGGACACTGGTTCCTGCCTGGGTGGAGCAATAATGGCCATCTCATGTAGGGCCAATACTGGTCCCGGTGACCTCCGCTCTGCCCCACACTGCTCTCTGAAGCCACTGAATAGGGAATTGGAGTTGGCCTGAGGCACCCTCATTATGTAATGACTAGGACATTAATTACAAGTAATTTGGAAAATGTCTTGGTGACTGTGCATGCATTCAATGGAACCGATTAAAACAGTGAAGCCAGGCATTTAGGAGGCCAGGCGGCTGTTTTGCAAAGCATTCAGATGGGGAGGAAGGTAAGAGCCCATCTCTGAGTACCAGACAATCCTGCGTGAGAGAAGTCATCTCATCGAGGGGACCTCTAGCTGAGCTAGTGATGTTAAGCAGAAGAGAATGAAGCATGGCAGAGAGTCTGCGAGGAGAAGAAAGCCCCCATTATTTTTTCGAAATTAAATGCACTTTCCAAAGTACTGAGGCTATTACCAGCTATTATCTGACATTAATATACAGAAGCAGATAATGGAAAGGGGTTGATGATCTCTTAGAGCAAATCGGCATATATTTAAGCAAGACACTTTCAAATGAAGACGAGGCAATTAGCAAATCAGGTCAAACGTAGACTCATCTAATCTACTCCATGATGGAATTCTCCACAAAGCTTGCAATCCACCAGGTTCCCCAGTGAGGAGTCTTCAGCAGGGAAACCCCAGCCCAAATAGGCCTATCAGTCTTGGAAACTTAACAGCCTCATTCTACTGACACCCTTCCCCAAGCTTCCAAAAGACGGATTTCAGCTGAATCTTAATAGCACATCCTTGGAGCAAGCTTTTCTAAGGCCTCTTGGAACAATAATTGTCTCATAATATATTTGCAGCATAAACCAAATTATACAGGACCCTAGCTTCAAACACATGCTGGCCCCATATACTTAGTGCCTTGTGCTTATCCCTTTTAAAAGATGGCAGGGTATGTAGTAAAAAAAAAAAAAAATGGAGGTTGGTAGATGAAACAATGAGGAAAGCCACGAAGTGCAGTCTTAGAAGGAGTCACAGTTAAGTTACACACTACAGGCTTTAGTCTGAAGGGTAATGCATACCCATGTGTATTCTTATTGTTCAGCCATTTTGCAGCTGTGTCTGACTCTTTTGTGACCCAATTTGGGGTTTTCTTGGCAAAGATACTGGAGTGGTTTACCATTTCCTTCTCTAGTTCATTTTACAGATGAGGAAACTGAGGTAAATAGGGTTAAGTGATTTGCCCAGGGTCACATAACTAGTAAGTTTATGGAGCTAGAATTGAAATTAGGAAGGGGAGTCTTCCTGACTCCAAGCCCAGTACTTTATCCACCGTACCTCACGCATCCCTCTACCTCCATAAAAGTTATCTGAATTTTGAATATACCAACCAACAGCTTGCAGATCCCAATGGATGGGCATATTTATTTGTTAAGTCTCTTGCTCCACATTCTGGTCATCAATGAATCATATGGATGAGAAAACCACTCTGGAATCACTGTTTTCACACCATTCATATCAAATGACTAATGGGGCAATGAACCAAATTGCTGAGAGCTTTAAAGAGAAAGAAATTATAACTGTTAGCCAAGTTGAAGCAGTGTGAATGAATGGATGAAAAAGCATTTGCAAAATGCTTACTATACTTACCATAAGCACTGAAGATTAAAATATCAAAAAGTCTTTGTCCTCAAGGAACTTACGTTCTAATTGGGGAGGGAACACATATAGGGGAACAATGGCCAAGATGGGTATTATGGCCTCAGAAGACACAGAAATGTTGAGTGGAGCTGTAGTGCAATTGATAAGGAGGTGCTTTCTAAGAATAGTAGTGTTTACTTGATTACTGCTCCCAGAAAAAGAGGTGAGGTGGGAGAGAAGGATGCATATGTGCCAATATGGCCTAAAGACAGCTGCAGAGCAGCACAGTAGGTCTAGGTCAGGCTAGACATTGAGAAGTCTCATCCAGCTTTCACTTTTCTTCCTATTCTACTATACCAGACCAACTTATAGACACATACCTCTAATAGAGTAAAGTTGGTGGTGGAGATGCTTTGCAGTTGAAATGATGTCTAAGTTAAAGACCAGTGCAATGTAAGAGTCGACTTGACAAATGTTTATTGAGCTCCTGAGATTTTAAAGAAGAACAAATAAGAAACCTTTCTACTGTCGTAGTCTTGTGACTGTTAGCACAACCACGCTCTTATGACTCAAGGGAGAGGCATCAGGGTACACCTTGTCATGACTATCCCTTCTATATCTAAGAGCTCTCAAGGGGCAGTTAGCAAAGGCACAGATCATGTGATATGTCAAGAATCATACATGATCATAAAGTTAGCAATTTGGAGATTATTGTTGTTGTTTAGTCATTTTTCAGTTGTGTTCAACTCCTCATGACGCCATTTGGGGTTTTCTTGGCAAAGATACTTGAGTGGTTTGCTATTTCCTTCTCCAACTCATTTTACAGATAAGGAAACTGAGGCAAACAAGGTTAAATGACTTGTACAAGGTCACACAGCTAGGGAGTGTCTGAGGCAACAATTGAATTTGGGTCTTTCTGACTCTAAGTCTAGCACTCTATCCACTGTGCCACTTAGCTGCCATTTGGAGATCTAAGACAACCACTCACTTTACAATGAAGAATCTGGTGACCATAAAAATCATGTGACAATCCCAAGGCCATATAGGAAATTAGTGATAGTACCAGGATTAGAACCTAAGCCCTCTGAATTCCAGGGATTCAGAATTCTTTCCACTGCAACACACTGCCACAATCCCCCTAAGACTTTTGCCAAGGAGAGAGTAAACAAAGGATCACATAAACAGAAATGAGCATCTGTATTGTATACACACATATACATATGTGCACATGCATGCACACATGAAATACACCCACTTCCCTAAAAGGTGGGTCTGTCTAACCCTACCAGCCCCAATCTCACATGCCTTTCCCTTCCCTCTTTCTTTCCACACAAATAAATTCTTTCATCTGAAGAATATGGCGGCTGGTTTGCCTAAGAATAGCCAGTGTCATACCCTTCTTCTGGTTCCCATAAAAATGCAGACCACGATAGCCCCAAGAAGAAATCCCAAAGCATTTAGACAGCTATCACCCCAATGGCTTTCAGGAGATTAGGACACCATGGAAATTTCTCTGGGTTTCTCTAGTAACTTTGTGCTCTCTCCCTAACCTGTTGTACTTCTTTCTCCCCTCAATCCAGCTATATGACTTCAAAGACTTAGCAGGAGAGGTAAGACATCATTATAATCTAGTCTAGAGAGAGACGGGGCTTAAGTCAGGTTGCAAAAAGTATTATATGAAAGAGTTTATCCATCTCTGCTTCTCTATGAAGGCTAATGACTTAAACGAAATTTGTCATACCATAAAGGCTAGCTGCATGTAATATGATTCAATTTGGAAATGTCAGCCATCTTTAAACAAAATGGCAGCCCACAAGAGTTTGACCTGGTATATATTTGGAAACTTTTAACTGATTTTAAGAGCATGTGTATAGAAATTACAAAGATAAGTATTTTATAAGAGAAAACAATCCATCATTCTTAGACTACCCAAAGAAGCCCGTTACTCTTGACATTTGTACTAGGAAAAAATAATTTGTATAACTGCATTGAATAAGGGATATTATTCACAAGTAGTATCAAGGCTACTGAAGGACTGACTGGTTATTAGGCTTCTGAGATTTAGAACTGGCAAGGATCTCTGAGAGAATCTAATTCAGCCTCTCACATTTTAAAATTGAGAATAGCAAGGACCAGAAAGAGAGAGTAAATTGTCTGTAGTCACACACACAGTACATAGAGGAGCTGAATCTGAACCCAGGTCCTCTGCTCTTTCTACTTCCTCCATTGGCTCTGTGTCTAACAGCTAAGGACACTAAAATGCATATAGTGGCAAATGACACACAGTAGGTGAGTGGTTCAACTGGCCATAGCCCTGTGAGTCAGAGGCCTTAGGGACACCCTCTGCTCCCTCCAGAACACCTTCTAGGTAATGTCTGGAGATCAAAGTGTCATGCCCAGAGAACTGTAAGCTTGCTCCATCTGTGGCAAGTCAGCCAAGAAGTATCAGAGAAGATGTTCCCTGAAAGGTATGTCAGGTACCAGAGGAATAGCTCTGCTCTTGTTGGCAGATTTAGAGACAGCTGGGAGCTAGAGATTTTCTAATTCACCTCCTAGTCATGTTACAGGTGAGGAAACTGATGTCTAGAAATGTTAAATTGCTTACTTATAGTACCTCTTATTCAATAACCATTTTTAAAGCAGCTATTGAGTTCCTCTGTAGGGCACAGTGCTAAGTACTTAGGTTAGAACTGGGGCTCAGAACTTCAAAGCCTTCTCTCTATTTAGAGTTGGAAGGGACCTTAGAGGCCACCAAGTCCATTTTACAGATGAGGAAACTGAGGCACAGAGAAGCTAAGTGACTTGATTAGGGTCATGCAGCTAGTCAATGTCCAAGGGGTTTTAAACTCAGTTCTTCCTGACTCCACATCTAGATTCTCTGCTATATAAATCAGGTGAGAAAACTTCAAAGTTTCCTTTTCTTTTTTTCTCTTTTTCTCTTCTTTTCTCTCTCTTTTTTTTTTGATTTTTGGAGGGGGAAAGGTGGGGCAATTGACTTGCCCAAGGTCACATGGCTAGTTTTGTGTTAAGTATCTGAGGCCACATTTGAACTCAGGTTCTCCTGAATCCAGGGCCAGTACTCTATTCACTCAAAGTTTCCTTTTCAAAGAGAAACAAAGACAATTTACTCTAGCAGGTGCTCTGTCAGGGACTTATCTAGAGAAGAGCACTCCTGCTTCCCTATTCTCAGAGGATCATCCCTGATGTGCAATATCAAACACAGAGAAAGTCACTAAGTAAGGGAATTATGGTCCCACGTGATATGGCTGGCTGTTGAATATGACAAACAGAGGTCTGAGGGAAGAGAGCTTCAGAAGGCATGCTGGTCACCCACCCTGGAAGCCAAAGGATACAGATAACACGAGGAAAATGACCCCTTTGCCTCAGGACTTAGTGAGCTGTAGCCATGAGCTGTAGTCAAGATCTCAATGGACCCAGAATCAATGGATCATAAGCTTGAACACCAGTTTTGACCACAGTGGTTATAGAATAATCTGGAAAAACTTTTTTTTCTCAGGTCTAGTTCTCTGCCGGGTTATCTCTACCCTGCATTGTCCTCTTCTCCTAAGCCTGGTATCTCTTCTATCTTCTAGAATCTGCCAGGGACCTTATCTGCTCGAGCACTGGCCCCATACATGTATTAATGACAGGAATACAGTCAGACAGGAAAAATACTTGTCTCACTATAAAATGAAGAAGTTTAAATTCCATCTGAGCTCAGCATTTGTGCTTACTCAGATTCATTCACATTGTAAGACCCAAAGAATATTGAAGACTCTATAAAAAACTGTGATGGGTCAGACCCACACAGCTCTCCCTAGACTTTCTTCAGCAAAGCAGCCCTAAATTGGGTAGAAATAAAGGAAGAAGTTACAAAATATTTCTAACTCCGAATCAAATTTAGGATTCTGAAAGAGCCCATTACCTGGTAAACAGGAAGTCTATATTAAAGTAGAAATGTAAGTCTAAGAGTGGGTTTGAAACCCCTCCACCCTGTTTTAGCCTTGATACTCTAATTGAGATCATATCTCAATCAATCAATCACTCATAGGCCTTAGACTAATTGCTAAAAGGTCCTTGAACTAGGATAGGCTGAGGAAACTAGGCCATGATCCAGGAATAATTTATAAATTATATCATCTATAAATTAGCAAGTAAATTGAGAATGGAAATAAATGTTGATTTCTAGCACACTCTTGAGGACTAATCATGGGGTGGGGGGTGAAGGGAGACCTCAGTTTAGGCCTTGGCCAGGTCTCCTTCCCATACATCCCACCCACCTCCCCCTGTTTTAGCTAAATCAAGACCTTTTGAGCTTTGAAGGGGCTAGAGGATGTTGACCCTCCTCTCTTCCCATCAGCATCCTAGCAGCATCCCCAGATCATTTGGCAGCAGGGTCTACATCAACAGTGAAGGACTCATGGACAGAGATTCATCACATTTAAGAATGAGCTTCTTGAAGACGTCAAGAATGGGAGAAAAGGACTAGCAAACGGAAGTTGTGATTTACCCCCTTTGCTACGTGGGCTCTCTAAGCTTGAGTCCACTCTTCCCTGGACTTTATATGGGAAAGTGTGTTAAAGACTTGGGGACAGGGGAGGGGGTCCCCGATGGTTACATTTGTATCAACTATTCTTACTATACCACTTTAGTAAATATCCTTACTAAAAGCTACTTAAGACTGGCTGATTAATGATTCTCATTATTTTTTTTCATTATTCAAGAATTCTCATTCTCAAATGATTCTTAATTGATAACCTTAGGGGAAGTACATCAGTGGAGGCTTGAGCTGATGAAATTAGAGAACCATATCTGCTTTTCAGGAATAACCCTAGAATTTCAAATGGGGGAAAGAGGCAAACCAGCCCTTACGATCTGACTTACCAATGGCATTGGAAGAAGGGATAAAAATCTTTGGAGTTTATTTATTTATTTATTTACTCATTCATTTATATGTGTGTGTATGCATATACATATACATATATACATATACATATACACACATATACACACATGCCTTTGGGCTCTAGTTAGCAAAGGTTTTTCTTTGTTCCAAAGAGCTTAATGGGAAAATGAACCTTTTTTTGCCAGTGAAATACCTTTAACAGCCAAGACTCTGAGAACAGACTGCCCTCTATTTGGGTGAGGAAAAGCCATTGAGGGTTTGTCTCTATTAACTGAGTGAATAGAGGAAAGGACTGCCTTTCTAAAAGAGTTGCAGGGAGTAAAAAACAATTTGGGATTTAACTAAAAGGGAAAAAGCAAAGTCCATCTTCTTCTTAGCTGGAGAATTAACACCTTGTCTGAGGACTTCCCACTAAATCCAGAAGCTAAGAACCGAGAGAAACTGTGTAATCTTGTGCCTCACAGAGCCAAAGAAAGTCCCAACCAGCAAGAACCACAGCAACAATGGGGCATTACAAAGCAGCAATCATATGAAACCACTTATGGTGGTTCCACCATATGGATGAAACAACTTATTCAAAGCCACCCAGATAATTAGTGGCAGGACAAGGGCTAGATTCCAGATTACTTTTTCCTCTAAACCAGTAATTCTCAAAATGTGGTCCTTGGATCCCTCTGGGGACCCTGACACACTTTCAGGAGATCTAAGAGGTCAAAACTATTTTCCTAATAATATTGTGACATTACTTGCCCATTAAGATACTCCTTCCTTTTCCATCTAGATTTCTGGGTGAGGCTTTTCCTTCATGTACTTTAACCAAAATGGCCTATTACAACAGATTGACTGCAGAAGCAGATATGAGAATCCAGCTGTCTTCCATTAAGCCAGATGTTAAAAAGATTGACACAAATACACGACTACATGCCACTCCTCACTAAATTTGTTTTCTTTTGGAAAATATAGTTATTTTTCATCAAAAAAACGTTATTTATGTTAACTTGCCGTGGGTTTATCATAACTATTTTAGTTAACTAATAAATGTATTTTTAAAAAATTATCCATTTTTATTTCTATTATGGTAAATACCAATAGATATAAACAACATAAACAAAAGATCTTTGATCCTCAATAATTCTTAAAGGAATCCTGAGACCAAAAATTTTTAGAACCACTGCTCACAAGATTGTTGTGAGGTTCAAACAAGATGATTTATGTGCTTTTGTAACTGTGAAATGTTATTAGATTGATGTCAGCTATAATTATAAACCCCTGAGCCCAGGCCAGTTGAAGAATCTGACAAGCACCTCTCTCTTGAACTCCAGGGCACAAGTTTGGGGAAGGAGAATTATAGTTCTTATAGTCAGTACCACACAGGTCGCCACTTACCTTGTCCTAGCATTCTCACACATTCTCAAGGTGGACAGTTGACATTTACATGGCTCATTAATGTCCACAAAGGGCTTTGCACACTTCAGCTCACATGAAGCTAACAAGTCTGTGAGGTAGGCAATGAGAGATTCTTATCCCCATTTTAAAGATGAGGAAATTGAGGTTCAGAATGGTAGTGTGTCTTCCCCACCAGGATCATACAACTATGGATCAGAGAGAGGGTTCAAGAGGGTTCAAGAGGATTCAAGAGGGTTCAAGAGGGTTCAACACAGTTATGGATCAGAGAGAGGGTTCAAGTTCAGACCTCTTCAGACTCCAAGCCTAGGCTCTCTGTACCACACTGCATTGTCCATAAGCTATGTGAGATCAGAGACCGATACAAAGCAGGGCATATAAAAGTGACTGTTTATAGATTGACTGACAGAGGGAGGATGGCAGAGTTGGAGACCAGGGTACTGCAGCAATCAATGAACCCCCAACAATGAAGGTTTTTAAGTTTTGGATGTTTGTTCCCTACACTATATACCCACATCAAAAACACAGAGACCCTGCACAAGGCAGGGGAAATTCAGGGTAGTGAAAAGTCAATAATAATGATGGATTGTTATTTGTCACAGACATTACTTACCTATTACAATAACAACTCTGCACATTTATACGCCACTTTACAATCATTACCTCACTTGCAAAGTGTTTTTGTCACAAAAACTCTTGGAGGAGCCAATCCCCCAATAGAGAGGTGGTCAAAGGATCAGAAAAAAGAAATTCAAACTAGCAGCAATATTGAAAAAAACACTGCAAATCACTAATAATAAGATAAATGCAAAATCAAACTACTCTGAGACTTAACTCCCTCACTCAGCAAATTGGAATGATGATAGGACCAGATAATGTTGGGGCTATGGGGAGAAAGTCACACCAATATATTCTAAATTGGGGAAGCCTGGTGGCAAAGGGAATAGAGCCTCATTTTTTGAGTTCAAATCTAGCCTCTGACACTAGCTATGTGACCCTAGACAAGTCACTTAACCCTGTTTGCCTCAGTTTCCTCATCTGTAAAATGAGCTGGAGAGAAAAGTGGCAAACCACTGCAGTATCTTTGCCAAGAAAACCCCATAATGGGGTCATGAAGAATTGGAAATAACCTAACCAACTCAACAACAACAAAGCACTATACATTGTTTCAAACATTCAGGAAAACAATTTGGAATCACATGAGAAAAATCACTAACCTGCAATACCCTTGATCCCAGTAATCTTACTCCTAGATAGAATTATACCTACCTAAGTCACTGACAGAAAGACCTCATAAACAGCAGCATATCCGTTACGATACTTTGTTATAGTAAAATGACAGAAACAACACAGATACCCATCAAATGGGAAACCACTGAACAAACTGTGATAAAGAGACACAATTGAATTCTATCATGCAGGAAGAGAATGAATAGGAGGAATTCAGAGAAACTATGGGAAGACTTTATGAACTGATACAGAATGAAGAAAGTAAAACCAAGAGAACGCACATGACTACACTGTAAATGAAAATGACACTGAAATTCTGCTGTACTCTTATTAATTGCAATGAGCACATTTGTAATGGAAATGCAAATTTAAAGATCTTCCCTGCCCCTAGCTTAAGTGCACCTGGAGTCTGTGGTGGGAGGCTTGTTTTTCAGGAAAGCCCATACCTTGATACTTTGTGATTGGGCAGTGGGTCCAGAAGGTTGTTACATTCTCTGAGCCAGGAGAAGGCTATATAAACTCTGAGGAGAGGCTTTGCTTTGGGGCTCACTTTGAGAAATGTTGTGTGATTTGACCAGATGAGACTCTGGGAAGCCGTTGTTGAGAGCCCCCCGGCTTTGAAAACCCAGATGTTGATGCTTCCCTCTCTGGTAACTGTGATTTGGTATTGATGTAATGCTGGGACAGTTTGGAAGCCTGTCTGTTTGATTTGTAAGTTCTGTAACTCTGAAGTTTGGGGTGCTGACCTTTTTCCCCTGAACTAGGTAATGTGTGTTTGTTTGATTAAAGTAAGCTTGTTAACCCATTTTGAGTTGCTTTCCTTTACGAAAGCAGATCTAAGAACCTGTGTTGGCAGTCACCCTGGGGATATTGGGGTGCTTGCTGCTACAAAATGGCGACGAGGATGGGATCTGCTGAGTAAAAGGAAAGTATGGGGGCTGGGATAATTGTTTGTTTCCCAGTTGTGGTAGCTGTGATTCTGTGGAGCCATGGAGCAGGAGAGAAGAACGGCCTGCATGCTGACTTCACTGAGCTGAGAGCAGGAATGGTGAACTGCCTGCATGGAGACCTGTGGAGAAGCCTGGAGCCGCTGCCTTCTGCTGGAGGAGAAGGAACCCAGGAGTTTGGAATTCAGCCACAGGACAAGATAAGGACTGTGTGGCAAAGCAGGGGCACTGATTGTGTTTCCTTGCTGCATCCCACAGTTTGGGACCCAGGGGGAGGATGGACTTGTGACTGGTGGGTGGGGTGAAGTGCCATGGACCCCAAGGACCCCACTTTGGTTTTGTTGCCTAGCTCCCTCTCTGGACTTGGAAGCAGGGGCTGGAGCAGTGCAAGGGGAAGGACACCGCCCCCCTCCCAAGAGAACTTTATGTGATAATGCTTTGTATTTTGTGAATTGATGTGAAAATGCAATGTACTTTGTTTAAGGCCCAGTGGCCACTTTGGTAACTTTAAATGTACCTTGAAAATGTGACTTAAGAGATGGTTAGTGCTAATTGAAATGTAAATTGTCTATGCTATGGGCATACTTAGTAAGACTTTACTGAATAAGTTACTGATTGTACTTTGAGATATTGTTACAGATAAGAGACTAATTGAGCTAATCAAGACTTTGCCCCATGAGTGGAAGACTTGTACTTTGAAAACTGATGTAACTGATTGAGTTAACTTAAGAGTGACTATTTTTTGATTTTACTGATAAGTGGACTGAGTTAACATTTGCCCCATGAGTGGAAGACTTGGACTATTGTATTTTGAGATTATATTGTGATTTTCTTATGTACCTGGAAAATGTGACCTAAGAGATGTTTAGTGCTAATTCAAGTGTAAATTGTATATGCTATGGGCATGAAAGATCTTGGGGCCGAATGTAATGGAAATGCAAATTTAAAGATCTTCCCTGCCCCTAGCTTAAGTGCACCTGGAGTCTGTGGTGGGAGGCTTGTTTTTCAGGAAAGCCCATACCTTGATACTTTGTGATTGGGCAGTGGGTCCAGAAGGTTGTTACATTCTCTGAGCCAGGAGAAGGCTATATAAACCCTGAGGAGAGGCTTTGCTTTGGGGCTCACTTTGAGAAGTGTTGTGTGATTTGACCAGATGAGACTCTGGGAAGCCGTTGTTGAGAGCCCCCCGGCTTTGAAAACCCAGATGTTGATGCTTTCCTCTCTGGTAACTGTGATTTGGTATTGATGTAATGGTGGGACAGTTTGGAAGCCTGTCTGTTTGATTTGTAAGTTCTGTAACTCTGAAGTTTGGGGTGCTGACCTTTTTCCCCTGAACTAGGTAATGTATGTTTGTTTGATTAAAGTAAGCTTGTTAACCCATTTTGAGTTGCTTTCCTTTTGAAAAGCAGATCTAAGAACCTGTGTTGGCAGTCACCCTGGGGATATTGGGGTGCTTGCTGCTACAACATTGCACATTGTAAATAAAACAATAAAAAGTATACAGGATATATTATTATATAGGATACATTATTTTATATACTAAATATATAATAATTATATATAATAAAATAAATATATACTATACTATAATTATATAATAACTGTTATTTTAATTATTTAATTATTATTTAAATGATAAAACACATTTCCCTGCTCTTTGTAGGAACACAGAGGACTATGGATGTATGGATAGATGAAAAATATTTATTAAGTTCTTACTATGTCCCAGGCACATGCTGAGCATCTATATAAAAAAGGCAAGATAGTCTCTGATCCCAAAGAGCTTTTTTTTTGCCTTTTTTTGGAGGCAGGGAGGGCAGGGCAATTGGGGTTAAGTGACTTGCCTGAGGTCACACATCTAGTAAGTGTTATGTGTCTGAGGCAAGAGCTTACATTCTAATTTATTGCTGTTGTTTTTCAGTCATTTCAGTCATGTTTGACTTCATGATCCTATTTGGGGTTTTCTTGGCAAAGATACCGAAGTGGTTTGCCATTTCCTTCTCCATTTTATTTTATAGATGAGGAAACTGAGGCAGACAGGGTGAAGTGACTTGTCCAGGGTCACACTGCTAGAAACTTTCTAACGCCAGATGCAAACTCAGGAAAATGAGTCTTCCTGACTCCAGGACAAGTGCTCAGCACACTATGGCACCACCTAGTAGCCTTTACATTCTAATAGAAGTAGTTAAGAGTAGACCTATTGGATTGGTAGCCAGGGAATGGTGTTTTGGTCTGGCAAGTCATAAAGATGGTAAATGGGGCATTAGGGCTTTCAACTGAGATAGATGTGCCTTTTCCAAAAACAAAAACTGTCATATGTGGTTGCCTCATCATTTGGGTTTTATATCATTTTCCCCCTCATTTTGAGGGAGGTTTCATTGGAAGGAGTAGAGTATCCTGGGAATTTACACTAAAAAAAAATCAAAAGTAATCAATGATACTTTTTATAAAGAAAAAAAAAAACCTTGATGAAGACAGTACAATTAACCCTATTTTACAGATAAGCAAACTGAAACTCAGAGAGGCCAATTGACTTAGCCAAGGTCACACAGCCAATACATGTTAAATATGGGATTAGCATTTAAGCCTCCTGATTTCAAGACTAGTATTCATCCTTACTATTCCATGGTACCTTTCCATCCTCACAAAAACTTTGAAAATCAGAGCAGCACATATGACAATTTTCTACTATACAGATGAGGAAATTGAGACTCAGAGGTTATATAACCAGAGAGGGATGGAAATGTTCTTGCTACCTATGCTGTAAACACTGCCTCCTCCACTCTCTCATTTGTTACATCTGAACAGGCAGTACTCAAAGTTCCTGTAATGTGAAATGGACAGCCTTTATGCTAAAGATAGACTTTGGTTCATCTTATTTACTCATCCTCCTATTTGGCCGGACCAGCCAGTAATTTGTGGGAAGGGTGGGGAGGGTGAGAGGTGGAGGAAGGATGCTAATTACCTCCATGGGATTCTGTAAGAAACTTCAGGCCATGATAGCATTTCCTGATCTTTATCTCAAAAGGAATATTGATGGCAACCCTCTGAGTCAATTTAGTGGATTGTTTCAATGTACTGAAAGGAAGACAGCCTCAGTTGATGAGCTCAGCAGGCATTACTAGGCCAAGGCCAAGGGTTCAACCTTGATATATGTTCCAGATTTCTAGAAAATACAAATAGCTCTCTGCTCCATGACACCAGGCTGTGCTTTCCCTCAAGACATGACAATTCCCAGGGAGAATGGGTGGGATGCCAATGAACCTCTTTACTGGTTCTGGAAAATCTAGCAGCCAGGGGTGGGGAACCTATGGCCTCGTGGCCACATGTGGCTCTCTAGGTCCTCAAGTGCAGTCCTTTGACTGAATCCAAACTTCACAGAACAAATCCCCTTAATAAAAGGATTTCTTCTGTAAAACTTGGACTCAGTCAAAAGGCTGCACCCAAGGACCTAGAAGACCTCATGGAAGAGAGAACTAACAAGGCTAGGGTATCAGGCAAAGCCTCACACAGTGAGTAGAAGCTAAGCTGGTCCCTGAAAGAAAGAAGGGGATTGACTCCACAAGGTGAAAGTGAGGAGGGAGACCATTCCAGGCACAGGGGCAGTTTGTGCAAAGGCTGAGAGGTAGGAGATGAAATTCCAAATTCAGGTCAGTGTGGCCAGAATATAAATTGTATGAGGAGAAATAATAGGAAAGGGGAATATCTGGAAAGATAAGCTAAAATTGATTTGTGGAAGACTTTAAGTGAGACAAAGAAGTTTGTATTTTATCTTTGAGGCACTTGGGAGCACCTGAAGCTTCTTGAGAAGAAGAATAAAGTGGTACTCCTTTGCCACATGTACTCACCAAACTTGGGCCTCCTTTCTCCTGAATTCTATATAGTTGGGTTTCATCAACTTTTGAAGGAATGTTTTGTAACAATTGTTCTTCTTATATCACTTTAGTAAGCATCTCTAAGTTACTTAAGGTTAGCTGGCTGAGATTCTCAACTGATACTTGCGTGACAAATGGTGGGAGCTATAATGGATGGTATTAGAGAATCATCCCTGATTCTTCAGGGGAGCCCTTGGAATCCCTGTGTTTTAAGGACATCAATTCAACAACTATGAATTCAAGACGAAAGAGAGAGAAGTCAGAGGACCCAAATAGTAAGCTATTGCAATAGTCTATGGGAGAGGTAATAAGTGACTGTATGAATGGCTAATAGGTTACAAATTCCAAAGATATTATTATAAGGAGGTAGAATCAACAAGACTTGGCCATGAATGGATAGACCCATGATTGCATCAGTATAAGGGAACTTCCTCTACTCAAATGTAGATCTGTATCTTCTCAACCACCTATATAGTCTTAGAGAGCTGCCTGGGGCCTGACGAATCAACTGACCTACCCAGAATTATGTGGTCAGTATAATTCACAGCTGGGACTTGAACTGAGATCACCCTGACTTTAGGCTAGCTCTCTGTCCAGTACCCATGTATGTACTACTCTATCCAATATTCATAGCTGTCAGGAGCAATGGATTGGATAAATAAAGGAATTCCATGAAAAACTCTGTAAAAAAGCAAAGAACTACCCTATAATTCACCCTGTGTGCAATAACATACCAGACTTGGGTCCAAGGATCTGGGACACCTTTTCCTACTATGTGGTTTAGCTCTAGACTCAGGCAGGTATTAGATTCAGTCCTGGGGGAGCCTGAACTCTTAAGAGTTCACATATTCCCAATAGGGATTAAGGATTTGAGATCAGATGGAGCCACCATCTCATCTTCAGGAGAAAAATCAAATTATCTTGATGAAAATTATTTCATGGGTCCCAACAACACATAGGGCTGCATGTAGCAGCCCATACATTTCCACAGCTTATCCCCTTGCCAATGCATAGAGCCATCCAGATGTAAATGAATAAAGTCTCTTCAAGGGTCCTTATGGCAAATAGGGCTCACCAAATAAATGTACAAA
The DNA here is from genome assembly GCA_011680675.1 of Gymnobelideus leadbeateri. Taxonomy (NCBI): domain Eukaryota; kingdom Metazoa; phylum Chordata; class Mammalia; order Diprotodontia; family Petauridae; genus Gymnobelideus; species Gymnobelideus leadbeateri. Next base: position 341,602 of record WOXC01001072.1, read on the forward strand.
TTCACCCAATGCAAGGAGAAGCAGGTTTAGCTTTGTTGGATAAAGCTCAGGACTTGAAATCAGGAAGACCTGAGTTTGAATCCTGTCTCAGAAACTTATCCATTGTGTGACCACTGGGCTAGTCACTCAACCTCTCTGTGACTAAGTTTTCCTGTCCTTAAAATGAGAATAATAAAAGCATCTGCTTTACATGGCTATTATAAGGAAATATCTTATGTAAACGTGCTTTGCAAACATGAAAGCACTCTACAAATGTTGGCTATTATTATCACTGCCATTACTATTATTATAAAGAAAACTTGAACATGACCTGCAAACAGGGGGATGATTATATAGTGTTGCCAAGTTTGCAAAGCATTTTATATAGTATTACCTCCATTTGATTCTCAAAGCAACCTTATGTGGTAGGTGGTATTATTATCCCCATTTTTCAGATAAGGAAATAGAGGCAGAAAGATTAAGTAACTTGCCTAAGCATATATATCTAGTAAGTATGTGGTGGGATTTGAACTTAGGTCTTGCTGACTTCAAATCCATTGCTCTGTTCACTTAACCATTCAGGGTTCAGTGAAATGAACCTCTTGGATCTAAGACAAGATCCCTAAGGTCCCCATCGGGTGTGCTCTACCCCAAAGGGTCAAACATGCAACTAGTAGGTTGAAATGTGATTGGGAAATATACAAAACAAATGAAAATACAACAGAACACAGATAATGTTAATGTGTGGCTTTCCAACTCAATATGCAGTCCTTATGTACAATTTAGTGTCTCTATCTTTATTTGAATTGACAGCACAATTCTACTCCATTACACACGTAAATCTGGATTTCCCATACTAGATTTGCTTTAAGAAGGACACATTGGAGTTTACAAGGCTAGATCCAGGTGTTCCTGGAAGCCTCCTGCATCATCAACTGCTCATCAAACCAGAGAAAGAGTGGTGGACTGTGAATGAGGGCCATTATCTACAGAAGGGCAGAATTAGGGGATAAAAGGCTCCTTGAAGCCAGTTCAATCCCTGCGGCTCCTTCCTGGTTCCTTTAGGTTCAGCAGCTAATCTTCAAAATGTAACCCTGGATTTTGAGCTCCCACAGACTCTGACAACTAGTTATTTTCTCTGTGCCCATCAGCTTGGCCTTTTCCAAAGCAGTCTTTCTGGAGTCCCATTAGCCAGGATAGTCTCAAGCTTCCTGGAAGATAGAAAGCAGAGGCAGGCTAGCAGGCCCCTCAATTTCAAAGTCTTCCCCTCCAAAGTGGATTTAATTTCATTTTAATCAAGAGAACAGAGAAGGGAATTTGCAATAGATCAAAGGGATATAGTAGCCCCGAAAGCAAAGATAAAAGACACCAATGGGAAAATGCATGGACTACTGTAGCCATAGGGAGAAAGGAAAAACTGAGTCCACCTTTGGGAGACCTGGAGTGAAATGAAAGCCATCTTTCCTACAGATATTCACACTGTAGGCAAGAGCTAAGGGGCTGAGAAAAACTGGCTATGTTCCCTAAACAAGACACAACTCAAGTTACATGAAAACTCCTAACAATGGAATACCATTGTGCTGTAAGAAATTCTGAAGGGTACAATTTCATAGAAGCCTTGTTGTTCACCCTTAATTTTCAAAGAGGATCCATGACATCATGGGGTGATGTCTTGACTCCAGCATGAATTGGATTTAAAGGGGGCAGAGTTGCACAAAGTTGTCTGCCTCACTTTCTTCCAGAGTCCAGTGGCTAGACAAAAGTCAAGATGGCTGACAATGGCCTGGCATCCAGTAGGTGACATCACCATCTTACATGTCTGACCAAGCTCTAAGCGTTCCACAGCACCTGCTTCAGCCTCCTTCATGGGGGTTGGAAGAAATTGTTCTCATCCACCCATTCCAGAAGGAGAAGTCTTTACATGCTTGGGATAGATGTCCCCCTAACTCACTGATGGGGTTGAGACTTGTCAGTTACCTTCAACCTGGTTTAGTCCATCTGGTGAGACAAACCAGGGGGTGGCCCCACTTCTTGGAATTGGGTGAGGAGCAAATACCAAAAGTGCATGAGTAGCCCTGAAAAGGACAAATCCTCACACTAGAGTTACTAATCAGAATGAAGTGAGCAGACGCAGGAGAATAATTCATACAATAAACAGCTATCTTTTGTTGTCTGTTGTTTTTTTGTACAAAACAACCAACTTTAGGGGTGGCTAAGTGGCACAGTAAATAGAGCACCAGCCCTGGAGTCAGGAGGACCTGAGTTCAAATCCGACCTCAGACATTTGACACACTAGCTGTGTGACTTTGGGCAAGTCACTTAACCCCAATTGCCCTCAAAAAAACAACTTTGAAAGACCTAGGGGCTCTAATCAATCCAATGACCATTCACAATTCCAGTGGACTCATGATGAAACATGTTACCCACCCACCTCCTGAAGGACAGGTTATTAAATCAGAGTGCAAACAGACATATTTTGGGGACACGATCAATTCATGAATTTATTTTGCTTGACCATACATATTTGTAACAGAGACTTTGGATTCTTTGTTTTGGTTTGTTTCCTCAGGGCAGTGTGGGGAAAAGAAGGCAGATCTTTGAAAATAAAATAAATTTTAAAAATAGTTTTTAAATATCGTAGAATCTCAGAGCAGGACCTAACCTCGGTGGTCTCTAGTACAACTTTAACCAGAACAGAAATAACCTCTGCAATATCTTTGAGTGACCATCCAGCACTTCGTTTCTTTTTCCCTTTTAAAAAAATAATTATTTATTTGTTTTTAGTTTTCAACATTCACTTTTATAGCATTTTGAGTTCTAAAAATTTCCCCCTTCCTCCCCTCCCCAAGACAGTGTGCAATCTGATATAAGCTATGCACGTACAATCATATTAAACATATTTCCACATTAGTCATGTTGCAGCACTTAAAGATCTCCAGTGAGGGAAGAGGTCCCTTACCTCCTGAGGCAGCCCATTTTGCTGCTGGACAGCTCTAATTATTAGAAAGTGTTTCCTTATATGGAGCTGAACTCTGCCTTTCAGTAATTTCCACCCCCTTGCTCCTAGTCCTGTTTTATGGGGCCAAGCAGAGCAAGTCCAATCCTTCTTCCATATGACAGTCACCCCCCACAAATGCTTGAAAAGAGCTCTCATGTACCCCCAAGTCTTTTCTTCTCCATGCTAAACATTCCCAGGAAAAGAGACATTCACACTAATGAAATCACAAATTTTTGAACTCTAAGGCAGAAAAATGGGTGATAAATTTTAGAAATATTCACAAACTGGTTTAATTTTTTCAATGTTTGTTTTTCTTTGTAATGGTAAGTTGTAAGTACCAAACACAAATTTTTAAAAACGCAAAAGAAACCATTAGAACAGGCAAATTGTAAATTTCCACATCTTTGTTTACAATTTGGAAATTTTATTTATGTGAAACAGCTCTTCCCTAATGGTACAGAATAAACAAGGTTTGGTGTACCTCAAATATATATAGTGCTTTCAACTCTTTCAAAAGCTTTCAGAAGGTACAGTACCTTTTTTGCCCTTCATAATGATAACAATAGTAATAACAATAATCGCTTTTACTAAAGTATTTTAAGATTTACAAAGCACTTTACACATCTTCCTACAGGGAAAATAAGAGAGGCATAGAAATCATATGATACAAATTTGAATGTAAGTGCAAAGGAGAGGTCTAATAAAAATACCATAAAAAATTGAGAGAGAAGAGATCACTTCCATTGGGGGATAAAGGTAGATTCTGTGAAGGAAGTGAGGCAACATGGTACAATAGAAAGTATGTTGGATTTGAAGTTAGGGAACCTGGGTTCGAATCCCAGTTCTTGTCACTTACCGTGTTACCTTGACAAAGTAACTTCATTTCCTTTGGCCTCAGTATGAGAGTTGGAATAGATGGCTTCTTCTGTCCTTCCCAGCTCAAAAGCTATGATTCTATCATCTTTTGGAGGTGATATCTATTAACTGAGTTGGGCCTTAAAGGAAGGGAATAATTTCAATATGTGGAGAAATGTTGGGAATAGAGGGAAGTAGAATTCACTCTGGGTGTGAGGGAAAAATGACCACAGGCTCAGAGCCTAATGCAGACAGGATGAGAACAAAATTAAGTCAAAAAAAGTCCAGTTTGGCTCTGTAAGGAAGGGGAAATCCAATGGAGCATTCCTTTGGCTCCATGGAAATCACCATGACTGTGGTATCTTGCTAAGGGACAAGTGGTTTGCTTTGGGTGAAGCAATAGTCTCAGCTATGACTAGAAGAGATGATTTTCAGCCTCTTTCAAATTGGTCTCCCTAGGGATATATCAATACCAGCTCTCCCTTGGACTTTGAGCAAAGACAAAAGAAATGTCTTTTCCCTTCCTCCTTCCACATTCTGGTGGCTACACATACACAGCACATTTGGAATTTATTCCAATAGCCTTGAAGGTGGCTAAGGCAGGTATGGAGCACTTAGCTTAGTCAGACATCAAAGATGCCAAGGTCATTCACTGCATCCTTGGCCTGACTTTAGTCATGTCACTGGACTTTGATGGCTCTGGAAGAGAAAGGCTGAAGACTTGGTGCAACTCTGCCTTACTTAAATCCAATTCATGCACAAGTCAAGACATCACCCTTGAAGTCATTGGTCCTTTTCAAAAACGAAGGATGAACAGTAATAACAAGCAGGATATGTGTTCGGCTAGGTAAGTATGAGACTGGGCTTCAAGTCCCTGACTGCATCTTCTGCTTTGGGAGTTTCTTTCCCTGACAGCAATCCTGATATCAATCTTTCCAGCTTTGGCAACAACTTCAAGAGTTCATAAGTTCAGGAGTTCCTAGGTCTGAGCGTTGGTTGCCTAGCAGGAAGTGATTTATGCAACAGTTTCTCACAGGAGAAAAGTACCACTACCAAGAAAGTTCTGCAGCTGAGGGGCTAAAGCCAAAAGCATGCCCAGATGGCCAGAAGATCTGGAGTAGTGAGTTACTTAGATAATGATGACCTAGGAGAGAAATAAATATCTGTTGAGCACTGTTAGCAGTTGTCTTTACCTCCTAGAAGAACATAATATGTAATGGGTTAGTATTTCATGCTTCAGATACTTGTTAATGTGTTTTTAGGACTGTGTTATGAGCATTTTTGGCACGGAGGAAATAAATAGCTGTTCTATACCTATTATCTACTTTATAGATTGAATACCTTTTTTAGAAATAATTCCTTTTAGGAGAATGGGTGACAACCAGCATCTGGACCCACAAACTTTTTTCCTCTTTAAACATTCATCTAAGGATCATGATTCAATCACCTGTACATTGATAAAACAAACAAAAAACAGAAAGCATTTCTTTTTCTAGATCATTTTAACAGATGAGGAAAGTGAGGCAAATAGCGTTAAGTGGCTTGCCTAGGGTCACACAGCTAGTAAGTGTCTGAGGGCAGATTTGAACTCAGAGAGATGTCTTCCTGGTTCCAAGCCCAGTGCTGCCAGCCTAACTCATCCTTTGTTGTTGTTGATGATGATGATGATGTAATCCATCCTTTACACTATTACCAAAGGAATTTTCCTAATTCATCAATATGTGCAACACTTATTGTTATCTAATCAATAAAGTCCAAATTCTGTAACCTGGCATTCAAAGCCAAGAAAACCAAAAATGAGGTCATGAAGAGTCGGACACAGATGAAATGACTAACCAACAACAAAAACAACACAAAGACCACTTGGGAGTTATTATAATAGTCATAGTCTCAGATCTAGAACTAGAAGAGACCTGAGGGATCACCTGTGTTCATTTTATAGAGGAAAAAACTAAGTCCCAGAGACAGAGTGGAAAGACTTACTAACAAGTAGTAGGACCAGAATTCAAACTCAGATCTTTTGACTTCAAGTCCTATGCTATCTCTGCTATATGTCACTTCTTTACTAGGCAAAAAAAAGGAAAAAATTCTGTACTAAGATACCAAAATGAGTAAGAGTTTAAATTAGGGGATATTTACATAACATGTAAAATTTATTGTGGAGATAGGATCTACATTTATCAAGCACCTACTAATGTGTAAGCCTTTTTACTCCTTTTGAGGGAAAGCATTTAGTAAATAACTTAACTGTGTTCCAAGCACTATGCTAAGCATTGAGGATACAAAAAAAAAAAAACCAAACATACTTTAAATCTCTACTCTCAAGGAGCTGATAGTAGAAAGAAAGAAAACTATCAGTCCCTGGTCTCATGGAGCTTACTTTCTACTGAACAGTGGGAAGATGGGAGTTAAAATGGGGATGATGATATATTTAAAAAAAAAAAAAACATACAATCCATCCTCTGGAGGAGCTAGGAACTAGGACAGAGGAGAGGATAGTGTACAAACATGAATTATAGGATATAAGGACCTGTGACTTCACTGGTAAGGAAATTCACTCTACCAACACAGATCAGCACTTTCTCTGTAAATTACCTTAGAGAGCTAAGGCAGCTCATTAAGTGGCTTGCCTGTGGTCACACAGCCAGTGTGTGTCAGAGGCCAGACTGCAGTCCAGGTCTTCCTAGTTCTGGAGTCCAGCTCTCTTAAGCAAAAATAAACTCAATGTAATGTAGGGGACATTCATACGAAGCACTAAAGGAAAGTGTGAGGCAGGGAGAGAATTCTACCAGCTTTCAGGATTAAGGAAGACAATACCGAAGAGATGGCACTTGTGAAGATTTCTGAAGGAAGAGAGGTCTTCAGGGCAAAGAGGAGAGGGGAGTGAGTACATTCCAGACACTAGGGAATGGCCTTTATCAATGCAAAAAAGGGAGAGACAGAAGGTCAAGGCTGATGGGGAAAAGTTCAGGTACATGGCATGCATGAAGGAAAGTAATGTGAAAATAAACTCAGAATATAGGTTAGAACCCAAGTCTGGGGGGGGGTGTGTGTGTGTGTGTGTGTGTGTGTGTGTGTGTGTGTGTGTGTGTGTGTGTGTAGGGGGTGTGGAGGTGGGGGGACTAAATGATGAAGAGATCACAAAGAAGGTGCCTCAGCACTCTGAAGTATCTACTGCTACTGTTGCATTTCTGGTGTAACAATGCCTCTTTTTTCATCCTCAGACTTCTGTCCCAAACTCCAAACTATGCTTTTGAATCAGGGGAGGAGACTTGTGTGGGGTAATGAAAAGAGCTGAAATTTGGTACCAAATTCTGGCTCTGGTCCTGGGCAAGTTAATGCCCCTCGCTGTACTTCAGTTTCCTTGTGAATAGCTAGCATTTCTATAGTGCTTTAAAGGCTCTGGGCATCCTCTCTGGTTGTCCCCCAAACCTAAAATGCTCTTCCTCCTCTCCTCAGAGTACTGACCTCCTTGACTCCCTTCAAGTCCCAGCTAAAACCTTGTACAGGTAGCCTTTTCCATCATCATTGAATCATTTCAGTCATGTCTGACTCTTCAGGACCTTTGGGAATTTTCTTGGCAAACATACTGAATTGATTTTCCATTTCCTTCTCCAACTCATTTTACAGATGAGGAACTGAGGCAAACAGCGTCCTTGCCCAAGGTCACATAGCTAATGAGTCTAAGGCCAGGTTTAAACTCAGAAAGATGACTCTTCCGGACCCCAGACCCAGAACTCTAACCACCTCATTGCCTTCCCCAACTCCCTATTAATATCAGTGCCTCCCTTCTGTTATTTCCTATTTTTTCTGCACATAGTTTGTTTTGTGTCTATTTTTGTTGTTGTTTTTCCCATTAGATTGTAACGTCCTTGAGGGCAGGGGCTGTCTTTTTCTTTTTTTGTATCCCCAAAGCTTAGCACAGTGCCTGGCACATCATAAGCATTTAATAAATGTTGATTGATTGATTGATTAAGTGATTCCATTTGATCTTCTCAACAACCTTCTGAGGAAAAGGCTATTATTATCCCTGGTTTACAGATAAGGAAACTGAGGCTGAGAAAAGAAAGGGGAAAAGGGAAGGAGGAAATAAACATTTATTTAGAAACTACATGCCAGGCACTGTACTAATTGCTTTTTAGAAATATCATTTCATTTGATCTGATTTGGTCCTCACAATTACCTTGTAAAGTACATGTAATTAGTACCCCCATTTTCCAGTTGAGGAAACTGAGGCAACCACGTGTTAAATGACTTGCCCAGGATTACACAGCTAGTAAGTATCTGAGATCAGATTTGAAGTCAAATCTTCCTGACTCCAAGTCTATCCACTACACATTCAGCTGCCTAGATAATGTCTACCACACCTCTTAGGTCTAACATTCTATAACTCTGTGATCCTCTGCCTTCTCCAGCATCCCCTTGCATTCTTGCATACTTTATTGCTGGCTGAGTTGTCAATCACCATTAGGTATTGCAGCTAAAGGGCAACAAGTAATTAAAACTTTCAGCGGAGGATCTGATGCTTATTCACAGCTCAGCCACCCAGAGACCTTGACAGGCATCTATTTCTGGTACCATATAGTCCAGCAATTGCTGAAGTTGAGGTTTGTTGTAGTTCAGTCATTTCAATCATGTCTGACTCTTTGTGACACCATTTGGGGCTACCTTGGCAAAGATGCTGGAGTGGTGTTCCATTTCCTTCTCCAACTCATTTTACAGGTGAAGAAACTAAGGCAAACAGGGTTGTGACTTTCCCAAGGTCACACAGCTAATAAGTGCCTGAGGCCAGATTTGAACTCAGGAAAGTCAACCTTCCTGACTCCAGGACTGGCACTTTGTACACTATGGCACCACATAGTTGACCTAAATTGAAGTACAAATGGAAATTTCAAGCTGAAAAGAACCATAGAAATCACCTAACCCTACCCTTCAATTTAAATATGGAAAACTGAGACTTAGAAAGAGCAAGTATTTAATAAATGTTAGAACCAGGACTAGAATCCAGGTTTCCTAACTATACCAGGACTAGAACCCTGACTCCCAGTCCAGGGTACCTTCCACCATACCACACTATCTTGGAATTAGTGACAAACTTCAATTATTTATCCTTCCAGCCTTCTAAGGAACCAGAGGCAACCTGTGTTTTGGAAAGAAAAAAAAAAAAGAAAGAAAGAATTGGGCCCCCTTATCACCCAACTCAATCCTGCTCTGCTAAGAACAAGACCATATCTATCATATTAATGTCCCACATATGCGTTGTACTGCAGTCTCCTGTATACATTCCCTCTGTAGACACACAATGCATCTGTCTACAGTGAGCTAAACACAGCCATCTTTCGAGAAAAAACCAGGGGCCAAATGCCTGATGTGGATCAGGAGGGCTTAAAGAGGCCCAACATCTACTTCTGTTTGATTGGCCAGTCTTAGAAAGCTGCTATCATGGCAAATGGGGAAAAATAAACAGGGACGGGGCATTTTGCAAACTCAACATCCAAAGTTATTGAGTGATTTTTGCTGTATGCCAGCCAGCAGTGGCATTCATCGGAGAGATGCCTGGAGCTGTACTTACTGCTGCAGAAAGTCATTCCTATGCTTTATCATCTCTTAGGACCTGTCAAGCTGGTTTAGTAGCAGGGACCTGGATTACTTCAAATAGCATTTGTTATGCATTTGTTTTCCATATACACAGCACCTTCCCTTGGAGGTTAATCCTGAGAGATGATTGTTGTTTTCCAGCTTCGGTACTGTCCCTCCATTAAAATCAAGTCACGGCTGGGGAAAAAATCACCTGGAACCAAGTTCAGAGGTGCGTCACCCAGCTAAGGAAACTTGAGTTGTAATTAATCTTGTACTTGATATTAACTGGAAGTGAATGAGTATTTTTGGAGTGGGAGATTTCATCCAGTTCACTAAGACTTTTCTCCTCGCTCATTGATAACCTGGTATGTCAGGTATCCCAAGGCTCTGGGCCTTGGTTTCCCCATCTGCTGATGCAATAGAAACACCACCACCACCTACCCCTGCCCCACCTACTTCCCTATCTCCCCACCCCCCAAGACATCAGAAGGACAAGAATTCCAGCTGAATCTATAGAACCCTTTGAGGACTGCCCCATTGTCCTGGAGCTGACTGCTTGGCAAAAGCAAGGTTATTATCCTTAATACTGTTAACATAATAATAAAGAATGTATGCATATCCATGTTCAGAAAAGAAGACAGAGCCAGAATAGGGAATGAATGAGCTGCAGCTTTTAATTAACCCCTACTGTGTGTCCAGTGTCGTGCTGGACACCTGGAGGCAGAGGAAGATTGTAAAACAAGGAAGAGGAAGCTTCATCTGCCTTGGAAGAGCACCGATTCTAGAACAGTGAGTTCTGAATGTGAGGCCCACAGACCCTGTGGGTAGATTTCAGGGAGCCTATGAACTTGAGTGGGAAAAAGAATATTCAGCTTTGAACAGATCATTTAACCCTTGAGGCCTTGAGGCCTTGGATAGGTCATTTATCTATGAGGCCTTCAGTTTCCTTACCTGTAATATATAAGGGGATTAGACTAGATCATCTCCAAGTAGCTCTTGTTGTTCAGTTGTGTCTGACCCATTTGTAACCCCATTTTGGTTTTTCTTGGCAAAGATACTGTATTCATTTGCCATTTCCTTCTCTAGCTCATTTTGCCGATGAAGAAACTGAGGCAAACAGAGTTAAAGGATTTGCCCAGGGTCACACAGCTAGTAAGTGTCTGGGGCTGGATTTGAACTCAGGTCTTCCTGACTCTAGGACTGACTATCTATGGAACCACCTCGCTGCTCTGGGGGAGGAAAAAACACATTTTTTTTTTTACTAACCTCTAAGAAATGTACTATTCCCTTCAATTATGAATGTAGGGATTAAACCGTTATTCTGGGGAGTCCATAGGCTTCACCAGGCTACCAAAGGAGTCTGAGAACCCCAGGTCTAGAGAGAGGGGAGGCACACACACAGGAAACCACCCAAGCACCACAAACCAATGTCCCTACTTCTAGTGAGGCCCTTAAAACCAACACGGAGGCAACAACCCCTGGAAAAAAGAAGTTCATCATCCTTGCCACCAGCAGCACCAGCTGTAGCCCAAATGTCACCCATGGGATAGGTGATCCAAAGAGCCTGGGAAGAGCATCAAGCTCCAGACCACTGGGCCTGCTTCCAGTCTAACCTCTCTGACGCTCTAGCCATCATCCAGGGAAACAACCTCTGCAGAAATGAGATTTAGCAACCACTTTAACCCCTGCCTTCTTAACACCCATAGCTATTGAAGACAGAGAAAGAAAGATTTTATCACCAAAGTCCTGGGCACTGTCAAATGGCTTAATTTCATAAACAGATATGGTTTTATCAGTGGAGATGTCAGTATAGAAGACACTACCTCCCTTTGTTAGATTGTAAGCACTTGAGGGCAGGGACTGTCTTTTACCTCTTTTTATATCCTCAGGGCTTTAGCACAGCGCTTGGCACACAGCAGGAGCTTAATAAATATTCACTAATTGATTGAGGATGTCCCATCTGCACTGCAGCTGTACCCCAAAGACTATGGGTCCTTTCCATGACTTACAACTGAACCTTCTTTACATAGTCTACACCATTAGAATAAGAACTCTTTGAAATTGGGACCTATCTTGATTTTGTATTTGAAGATGAGTCTTCCTGACTCCAGGCCCAGCATTCTATCCACTGGGCCACCCAGCTGCCCATAGGGTCTTAGAAGTGCTACCAAATACTACCTCCTTTATTTTACAGAGACTCTGTGCACCTTAAGTGATCTGCCCAAAGTAACACGGACAGCAAAGGCAGAATCTGAGCTCATATCCTGGATTCCAAATCTAAGACTCTTTCCACAACAACCTCTTCCCTCCTTCTTCCCCTCATTAGATCCTAGGATCATACTTTTAGATGGAGAATGGGCTTCAGAGGCCATGAGTTCAACCCCCTTCATTTTACAAACTAAGGAACTAAAGTCCCAGGGAAATTAAGTGTCTTACCCAGAGTCACACTGAAGTAAGCAGCTGGGATCAAATGCGAATCCAGATCCTCTGATTCCAGAGACAGGACTGTAACCTCTATGCCACACCGCGTAACTTTCACACAATATTGTTGCTAAAAAAGTGTTTTAAATAGTTTAAAGTACTATATAAATGTGAGTTATTTTTATAAATTCAGAAAAAGAATCCATTATAAGCTGAGTTAGTCAGGAAAGGTGTGTTGGAGAAGGTCAGACTTGAATTCAACCTTGAATTTAAAAAAAAAAGTATAGAATTTGGAAACGTAGGAAGGAGGAAGAGAACTAGTATGAACCATTTGTAAGGGGCCTTGGCTGCTTAGCTATTCTTGGTAAGATCATAATTTTCAAGTGACATCTCATTACCTTCTAGATGTTGGGAATGGGGGCCAGGTAGCCCTCCCCTACTCAGCTCTAACCAAAAGAATAGCTTTCTGGAAAGGAGATCCTCAATGGATCATGAGAGTGGGTTGAAAAAGTGGCATTCTGTTGTTAGCAGGGTTGGAAGTACTCAGCTCAAAACTGATTGTCCCTTTAAAAGATGCAGGACCCCCAAAGCGACCATCAAATCTTGCAAAGAACTTGAAATGCAGAAGGTGTGATTTTGTCTCCAACCCTCAGGGAGAGCTGAAGAGCAGGCTCTGGAGACACTAGAAGATGAATTTAGATATGTCGCCTCAGCAGAGAGAAGTATATAGGGAAGATTGCACACAGGACACCCACTCTGCCCTTCTCCTGTGCCTTTGCTCTCATTCTCTCTTCCCTGATGGCTAAGATAGAGGAAGCAGCTCATTTCTTTCAAGCAGAAGAAAATAAATAGCAAAAACCCAAGAGGAGTACTCTGTCATTTGTGTGTGTGTGTGTGTGTGTGTGTGTGTGTGTGTGTGTGTACCTCTGTCTCTCTCTGTATGTTTCTGTCTCTCCATCTCTGTTTCTTTCTATTCCTGTTTTTGTCTCTCTCTTCCCTCTTTTCTGTCTCTCTGCCTCTTTCTCTGTCTTTCTCTCTGTATCTATCTCTTTTTGCCTCTGTCTCTCTCTCCCTGTCTCTATCTCCCTCTCTCTTCCTTTCCCTTCCTCCCTTTCCCTGTTTTCTTCTCCCTCTTCATCTCTTCCTCTCCCTCTTTCTCTGTCTCCCTCTATCCCTTTCCCTCTTCTCCATTTCCCTCTCCCCATCTCTCCCTTTTCTTCTTTTTCTCTTCTCCCTCCCCTTCTTTCTTTTCTCTCCCTTTCCTTCTCCCTCTTTCCTCCATTTCTCTTCTCCCTCTTCCTCTCTCCCTCCCCTTCTCTCTCCTTTTCTCCCTCCTCTCCTACCCCTCCCCCTCCCTTCATCCCCCCATTTCTAATTCTTCCACTGTAACTGACCTCCAATGGAGAACTAAGATAGATATCAATTTGTAATCCCATCTCATCTCATCTCATCTCATTCGTCTGTATCTTTAGGAATATCATTAATAATTATATTCTTAATTTATTTTTGATAGATTTTCATGCTTGTGCCGAGCTGAAGATTCCTCCAAAGTTCAAGGCCTCTTTAAATACTCCTCTCCCTGTATCATTTTATTATTACTGACAGTGGCATCCTACCATTTGCTCTTACAAGATCCCGAGTCCGTGATTGAGAAGGGTAGCCAGTGAAGCCTCCAAATCCCTCCCAGAACAGTGCTATTCAAAAGTCCAGGATGAGAATGATCTTGGTCAGAGCTCGATCAAGGTAATATTATTATGTAGAAGATGAAAGTGTATCAACTCTGGAGCCAAAAAGATCTGGCTTCAGATCCTGCCTTTCATATCCTGGTTGTCTGACCCTAGGCAAATTATTTAATGTCTTTGTGCCTTCAAAATAAAGGATGGAGATTCTAGCCCGAGGTCCCTTACAGATCTCAATCCATGATGCTATAGCCTCTCTTCATCCCCCGGCAATATTTACAATTCCCTCCTCACTCTGAGTCCTGAAGTCTGTCTCTCTACCCTGGAATATCAAATGTGGAGTGGAGCCTCCAAGCTCCACCAGGAGCTCCAGGGAGGATGGGAGGGAGAATAGGAATGGACCAGGAAGACAGGAAAGGCACAAGCTGAAAGAGAATTGACATCACTCTCCTGGGTTTGGAAGGAAGGCTTGAGCCCAACAAGAGTTAGAATAAATTTTAAGGAATTGATGACTTTGCCTGTCTCTCCTTACCCATTCATTGAAATTGCATGACATGAGTAGCCAATAATAAGCATGCTTCCAGAAGACTAAAGAGGGCAATCATTCATTCCCATTCTAATTGGGGGTGGGACTTGTTCTCTCACTGGAGACTGGCATCCAATGAGAGACAGCCTTGAACCCTGGTATGGAAGCTGCTGCCTGTAGCAGCAAGCACCCCAACATCCCCAGGGTGACTGCCAACACAGGTTCTTAGATCTGCTTTTCAAAAGGAAAGCAACTCGGAGGGCGGAGCCAAGATGGCGGGGGGAGCGGTGGCCTCGCTGAGCTCCTCTGTCGCTGAGTCCAAAGGGGTGGATCTGGGCAGATTCCGGAGTGACGAGGCCCAGTGGAAGACGGAGTGTGGCAGAATCCGGCCCAGGAGGTTGCCCGGGGTGTCCGCGCGGGTCGAGCACGGGGCGTGTGGGGTCTGCACAGCTCGGACCTAGGAGCGGGCAAGCAGAGAGGGAGGAGGCCCCGGCCTGCGGACTTGCCAGGGACGGGTCGCGGTCGTCTCGCGGAGGGAGCGGATCATTGGAGCCAGGTGGGAGGGTCGGGCCCCCGGTGGAGAGAGTGGCTTCTCGGGATGCATTCGGCCCCCAGCCTGGAAGTTTGGAGGCTGCCTGCCTGTATGATACAGGGGCTGGAATGGCAAAGTAAATTCTAGCTGCTCGGATCCTCCCATCCCTCCTTCATGAAGCAGAAAACCCAAAGATAAGTCTCCCACCCAGATTGAAATCCCAAGTTAATGGAAATAGCCTCAGGCTTGAGAATCTCCAAGAAAGGGTGTAACTGAGACAGCCAGGAATCTGAAGAGAAGAGAGGGAGGGGACCCAACTAGCCCCACCTCACCTCACCAACAAAAGCCTACTTATAGCCCAGGGGTATAGAGGCAGAAATCTGAAGTGGTCAAACTCATCCCCACCTACACATCTACATTCCTCACTGACTTCCCTGACTTAGCCATAAACTAGCCACCCAGAGGTATTCAAAGTCAAGGATCAGGCCCCAAACTCATAGCCTGAGACACTAAGAAACAGGAAGTCACAATGGGAAGGAAGGAAGCTGAAAAGGAGAAGGGGAAGGCAAGAAAGTCTATTCGAGCATACTATGCAGGGCAAGAACAACAAAACACACAGGACAATATAGACTCTCTGCCCACACCAGAGACCACAGAAGGAAACATGATCTGGTCTCAAGCCCAAATAGCATTCCTGGAGGAGCTTAAGAAAAATTTTAAAGACCAAATCAGGGAGGCAATGACCAACTTGGAAAAAGAAAATACCTCCCTAAAAAAGGAACTTCAAAAACTTACTGAAGACCATAATTCACTAAAAATTAGATACAACCAAACTGAAACTCAGGACTCTATGATGCAGCAGGAGTCAATCGAAAAAAACAAGATGATCGAAAAATTGCAAGAAAATGTAAAATATCTCACTGGAAAAATAACTGACCTAGAGAACAGATCCAGGAGAGACAACCTAAGAATTATTGGTCTACCAGAAAGCCACGATGAGAAAAGCAGTCTAGACAACATCCTCCAAGAGATTGTCAAAGAAAACTGTCCTGAGGTCCTGGAATCAGAAGATAAAATAACTATTGATAGAATTCACCGGACTCCTCCTGAAAGAGATCCCAAACTGAAAACTCCAAGAAATATAGTAGCCAAATTCCAGAATTACAAGATTAAAGAAAAAATTCTACAAGCAGCCAAAAAGAAACAATTCAAATATCGAGGAACTACAGTTAGGATCACACAGGACCTAGCAGCTTCTACATTAAAAGAGCGGAGGGACTGGAATTTGATATTTCGTAGGGCAAGAGAGCTAGGACTACAACCAAGGATTAACTACCCGGCAAAACTGAGCATAAAAGGAAAGCAACTCAAAATGGGTTAACAAGCTTACTTTAATCAAACAAACACACATTACCTAGTTTAGGGAAAAAAAGGTCAGCACCTCAAACTTCAGAGTTACAGAACTTACAGATCAAACAGACAGGCTTCCAAACTGTCCCAACATTACATGCATCAATACCAAATCACAGTTACCAGAGAGGGAAGCATCAACATCTGGGTTTTCAAAGCCGGGGGGCTCTCAACAACGGCTTCCCAGAGTCTCATCTGGTCAAATCACACAACACTTCTCAAAGTGAGCCCCAAAGCAAAGCCTCTCCTCAGGGCTTATATAGCCTTCTCTTGGCTCTGAGAATGTAACAACCTCCTTGACCCACTGCCCAATCACAAAGTATCAAGGTGTGGGCTTTCCTGAAAAACAAGCCTCCCACCACAGGCTCCAGGTGCTCTTAAGCTAGGGGCAGGGAAGATCTTTAAATCTGCATTTCCATTACACTGCCCGATATCCTAGCAGACTTCTAAATCACCAAAGTATGTTTTGATATGATTGCACTGAATTTCATTTTACTTTTTGGTAAATTTTTTATTCATCTTAAATTTAAATTCAAAATGAGAAAAAGGGGGGGAAGGAACATTTCTGTGTACACAGCAGAACATAAGAGAATATTCAATATAAAGCAATAAATTTTCATTTCAAGAAAACCTATATAATACCCACTGAATTTCAATGGGGACCCAAAGGCCAACAGATCATGTCACTTGGTGTAGGTCTGGGAAAACCTGTCGTACAGATATACAGTCATAAGATCTAGAATTAGAATGAAAATTAGCAATAATCTATTCCAACCCCTTCAGTTTATAGAAAAAGAAACAGTCCCAAGTACAGTGAAGTGACTTTCCCAAGGTGAGACACAGCATAAACAGGGAAGCTGTTCCTCTGATCCTAAATTCAGAGTTCTTTCAACTACACACCAATTTTTCTTGAGTCAAAGATCAGACCAAGCCAAGTTTGAAGGTCCTCCATACCCTCATGGAAGGAACTGTATTTGTGTTGACTGTCCCCTGTGCCTAGAATGTTCTCCATCCTCACCCCAGCCCTTGGGATCCTCCAACTTCCTCCAAGATTCAGCTCCAAGCTTAGCTCCTAGGAGAAGCTTTGTCCCTGTTTCTCCCCCACCCCTACCCCAATGTTTTCCTTAGGAAATTACCTTTAATTTACATCGGCTTTATCTTGTAAGTACCCAGTTATTTGGATACTGCTGCCCCTCCCCTTTAGGACATGAGTTTCTATAGTGCAGGAATAGAGTTTTTGCCTTTCTTTGTACTTCTACCTGTTAGCTCATAAATGCTTGCTGACTGACTGAATGATTCTGAAAATTTTAGTTTATAAAAAGCATTAAGCTTAAGTCTCAGTGTGGCCAGTTACTAGCCATGTGTCCCTAGGAAAGATAGTTCACCTTTCTGAGACTACAATTCTTCATCTGTGAAATGGGGATTATAATGTTTGTACTACCGATCTCATTGGACTATGGTAAAAAAAAGCTCTATAAAGCACTATGCAAATTTTAATTATTCTAACATGTGAACTGGACCTACAGGTACACTAAATACCAAAATAATATAATCCCACCTAACATACAGCAGAGACAGCTAGGCCAAGCACCCAGCCTAGAATCAAGACGACTCATCTTCCTGAGTTCAAATCCAGCCTCAGACACTTACCAGCTGTTTGACCCTATGCAAGTAACTTAACACTGTTTGCCTCAGTTTCCTCATCTGTAAAATGGGTTAGAGAAGGAAATGGCAAACCGCTCCTGTATCGTTGCCAAGAAAACCCCAAAATGGGTCACAAAGAGTCAGATATGACTGAAAAATGACTGAACTAAAAAAATATAGCTATGAGGTTCTTTCTTCACACAATCTGTCAGTCAATAAGCATTTGTTATGGTGTTGTTTCAGTCATGTCCAACTGGACACAGGCAGAGGAGCAAGAGCATTCCAGGCATGGAGGGCAGTCAGTGAAAATGCCTGGAGTTAGGAGATGGAATGTCTTATATGAGGAACAAGAACCAGTGTCACTGGATCACAGAGAATGTGGAGGTGAATGACATATAAGAAGACTACAAAGGGAAGGGAAAGCCAGAGAATGAAGGGCTTTGAGGGCTCAACAGAGGATTTTATATTTGATCTGAATGGGATAGAGAGCCACAGGAGCCACTGGAGAACTATCTGAATAGAGAGTAACTAGGGCAAGACTGCACTTCAGAACAGAGGGCCCCAAACTTATTTGACCTACCACCCCCTATGAAAAAAATTACTCAGCAACCCCCTGAAAATCTACTTTCTTTAACCCTTTAATGTTTTTCTTTTAAATTTGCATCATTTCAAAAAGAATGCTAAATATGTTTTTAAGTAACACATTTTAAATTTAACAATTTATTGTAAATTTATGGGGAGTTTTCCTGCATTGAAATTTTGATGATTCAATATTGTGTTATTTAATTATAGAGTATCATTTTGTAAACAAGTCATTACATGCATATTCCTGCAGATGCACGCTGGACTTCCTGACAGTGTGCAACATGCTCACTGGAGAACGTGAACTCTGATTAGTTATAACTTGCATTTTATGTGTTTATTTGGAAAATAATGTAACTCACTACAACTTTAATTCTGTTACACAACAGATGAAACATGTATGAATATTTTTTTTCAAAAATTTCTTCTCAAAAAGCACAAACTTGGCTTGAGCTCCCACTCCAGTCATTTCCAATACATATAAAAAAATGTCTCTAAACAAATTTTAGAGCTACAGAACCCACAAAGTAGCAGAAAGAAACAAATCTCCTGCTGAAAGCAGCCTGACAGGCAGACAGAAAGGGTCTATCGAAGGGGCTGAGAGCTGAGCACAGTCCTGTGTGAGCTGTGTGGTTCTGGCCCCAGGGTGGCCCTGGTCAGTAGCAAGGTGGAGCAGACTTCAGGAGAGTGAAGCACCAGCAACTGTGGTGGTTTCCAGAATTCTCAACCCATAAACACCAGAGAGAAAGTAAAAAGTTCAGTGGGGAACTCTGTTGGAACAGGGGAATGGAAAAGCATGGTCTAGCCCCTGTCCCCATGGCAAGAAGTGGCAGAGATACACCAGCTGTAGCTCTGCCATGTGGCTGCCTCCAGAGCTCCTGGCCTGCAGACTGTAGGGGGACCACGTGAACATTCATAGGGTAACCGCTCTTACTTTGGCCTGCTTGGATCTGGATCATGGTCTTGGGTGGAGGTCCTGGGGTGTGTGACCAGTGAGCCAGAGCTTATCAGGCTGTGGAGAGGGAGCCCTCCTAATAACTCTGGCAGTTGCGAAAGCCCCAGCAATTTGGGACGGAGCTCTCTCCATTCTGGAGGCAGAGTTCTGCCATGGCAAAGAGCTCAAAAGTCAAGTAATTGACTGGCAGGATGACCAGACAGAGGAGATGCAATCAAACCATGGATTCTTTTTTTGAAGGACAAAAAGGATCAAAGCATGGTACATGAGGAAGACAACAAACTCAGAACTCCTGCATCAAAGGCTTCCAAGAAATATATGAATTGGTTGTGGGCCATGGAGGAGCTCAAGAAGGATTTTGAAAGTCAAGTGGGAGGTATGGAGGAAAAATTGGGAAGATAAATGAGAATGATGCAAGAAAATCATGAAAAGATCCTCAACAACCTGACTGAAGAAAATAACACCTTAAAAATAGATTAATTCAAATGGCAAAAGAGACCCAAAAAGTCCATGAGAAGAATGCCTTAAAAAGCTGCATTTTCCAGATGGAAAAAGAATTTCAAAAGCTCACTGAAAAGAATAATTCCTTCAGAATTAGATTGGAGCAAATGGAAGCTAATGACTTTATGAGAGATCAAGATACTATAAACAGATCCAAACAAATGAAAAAATAGAAGGCAATGTGAAAAATCTCATGGGAAAAACCACTGACCTGGAAAATAGATCCAGGAGAGATAATTTAAAAATTATTAGACTACCTGAAAGCCATGATCCAAAAAAGGGCCTAGAAATCATCCTTCAAGAAATTCTCAAAAAAAATTGCCCTGATATTTTAGAACCAGAGGGCAAAATAGAAATTGAAACAATTCACCAATTGCCTCTTGAAAAAGATCCCAAAAAGAAAACTCCCAGGAATATTATAGCCAAGTTCCAGAGTTCCCAGATCAAGGAGAAAATATTACAAGCAGCCAAGAAGAAACAATTTGAATATTGTGGAAACACAATCAGGATGGCACAAGACCTAGCAGCTCTTACATTAAGGAATTAAAGGGCTTGGAGTATGATATTCTGAAGGTCAGGGGAGCTAGGATTAAGGCCAGGAGTCACCTACCCAGCAAAGCTGAGTGTAATGCTTTGGGGGAAAATATGGTCATTCAATGAAATAGAGGATTTTCAAACACTCTTGATGAAAAAACCAGAGCTGAACAGAAAATTTGACTTTCAAATACAAGAATCAAGAGAGGCATGAGAAGGTAAACAGGAAAAAGAAATCATAAGGAACTTATTAAAGTTGAACTATTTACAATTCTACATGAAAAAATGATGTATTTTTTGTAATAGTTGTAACTCATGAGACTTTTCTCAGTATGAGGATAGTTGAAGGAAATATATATGTATACATACATATATGTGTATGTGTGTATAAATATATGTATATGCATATGTATGTACATGTATAAATAGACAGAGGGCATGGGATGGGTTGAATGTGAAGGGATAATATCTGGGGAATAAAATTGAGAGGTGAGAGAGGAATTTAATAGGAGAAGGAGAAAGGGTAAAATGGATTAGGGTAGATTATCTCATGTAAAAGAGGCAGGAGAAAGCTGTTGAGCAGAGGGGAGGAGCAGGAAGGTGAAGGGGAATAGGACAGCCTTGCTCTCATCAAGTTTGGCTTGGGGACGAACTGGCATGCACTCTCAATTGGGTATCTTATCCTACAGGAAAGTAGGGGAAAAGAGGAGGGGGGGGGGTGATAGAAGGGAGGGCAGATTGGGGGAGAGGGTAGTTAGAAGCAAACACTTTGGAAAAGGGACAGGGTCAAAGGAGAAAATAGAGTAAGTGGTGGGGCAGGATAAGACAAAGGGAAATTAGTCTTTCACAATATAATTACTATAGAAACATTTTGTGTAACTACACATGTACAACCTATATTGGACTGTTTGTCTTCCCAGTGGGAGTGGGTAAGGAGGGAAGAAGGGAAAAAAATCTGGAACTCAAAGTTTTAAAAACAAATGTTTAAAAAAATTATTTTTTCATGCAGCTGGGAAATAAGATAAACAGGCAATGGGGTATAGACATCCATCTTGCCCTACTAGAAAGTTGGGGCTGGGAATGGGGGAGGATATGAGAGAGCAGATTGGGGGAAGGGGTATTCAGTAGGCTAGCTATTTTGGTGTGGGGGTAGGGAAAGATGGGGAGAAAAATTTGTAACTCCAAATCTTGTGGAAATGAATGTTGAAAACTAAAAATAAATAAATGGGAAAATATTTTTAAATGTCTTCTATTCTTTCCTTATGCTTCTATCACCTACTTATTTTTATTCAAAGCCCCACAAATGCACCCAAGGTTATTACATTCCACCCCTGATCAAGCCATCGCTCCCCAGGGGGCAGTATCACCCTCATTGTGAACCTATGGCTTTAGAAGATCAATTTGACAGCAATGTAGAAGATAGACAAGACTGGGAAAAGAGTTGAGTCAATGAAAACAATGAAAAGTCTACCTTGTGTCAACAGAAAAAACTCCTGGGGATCTCTCCACCTGTTATCTCCCACTTTATGAGCTCCTAGAGGACAAAACCTGTCTCCCTTTTTTTTATTTACATGCCCCAGCATTTAGCACATATACTTAAGATACAAGCTATACATTTTGCACATTGTGTAAGTGCTAAATAAATTAATTTTCATTCATTCAGTCCTTCCAGTCCACATGCAGGAAATGGGTTCACTCCAATTCAGTTTTGCCTCCATGTCCTGGGACTAAAATGAGGCTGTCAAAAAGAGGAAGTTGGGGTTCACCATCCCACCTATGGAGGTCAGAGAGGACACTCTATTTCTCAGTACACCCCATCTCAGAAACCATGCAGGAACACAAGTCCCTGGAGAAGCAACATGGGGGTCATAGGAGAGAGAGGGGGAACAGAGTTGCTAGAGAACAACAGCAAACATAAGGACTTTTGCAAATCAATGAGATCAGGAAGAAACAAATGGCCAGAAGTGGCAGCCAGCAGCACTGGTAACAGATGGACCCATCAAATATGGAAACCAGTTGGGCACCAACGGCCAGGAAAAAAAAAAAAGCTGGTAAGAACTGGGCCAGGCTTGGGATGAAGGCAGAGTGCACTGAACAAGACAGAGCCGGTGACATATCCATGGCCCCAGACTAGCAATGAGCTGATAGAAGCAGCTGATGGGGCTAATGACAGGAGGTAATGATGATGAAAAGCACTTAGCTATGGGCCTTCAAGTGGCTGTTGTATCTGCTTGAAAGGCCTCAATGCCACCGAACAAAGCAATTAGCCAGGCCAGGCGACAGCCAGCCCCTCCTCCTCCCGCCTCCCTTTTCCCACCTTTCCAGACCTTGGATCCATTCAACCCTTTGTCTCTCCTGCCCAGAATGAGCCAACTGGGACCCTGCAGACAAAACTGCACCAGCTGGATGCCTTGCCTATAACTTCTGTTTCCCCAATCAGTGAGTCTGGTGTCAGGCTTGAAGGGGCAGAAAGGCCTTTCTCCAGTAGAGCCCTTTCATCTCATCATCAGATCCAGAGCTGGAAGGGACCTCACAGCTCACCCAGTACAATCCCTTCATTTTACTGTCAAGGAAACAGGGGCAGAGAGAGAAGAGCCCTACCCATGATCACACAGGTGCCTCCTCGCCTTAGAGTTATTCACCTTTTTGTGTAGCATTGACCCCTTGGGCAATCTGTGAGGCCTATAGACCCTTTTGTGGAATAAATTTTTATGCATAAAATAAAATACATAGGATAGCAAAGGAAATCAATTATATTGAAATACTTCTATCAAGAAAAATTTAATAACGTTCACACCTCAGGGTAAGAATTGTTTTGGTGTTTATTGCTGGCCCTTTCCAACAAAAAGGTGCAGACCAGACTTAAAAGCAAAGGCAGTTGGGACATAACAGGAAAGAATGCTGAATCTGAAATCAAGGGAAACCTGGATTCCAATTCTATCTCTTCCAGTTTGGGTATCAGCTTCTTCATCCAGTTAATGAAAGGGTCAGATACCATGATCTCTGAGGTGCTTTCCAATACTAACATCCAATAAATCTATTTTCAGATTTGAAAATTTTTTAATGTTCTTTCGAATTTAAGGATTTCTGCTTTGAGATGGATTAATGGGAAGAGCCCTGGATGGGGGGCATCAGAGATGTGGTTCCAGCTGTGCCCCACTAGCTTTCTGGATGACACTGGTCTAGTCATCTCACCTCTCCATGTCTTTCTTCTCTAAAATAGGTTTAATGACGATTTTTTTCCTTCCTATCTCACAGAATTGGCTACAGGATCAAATAAGATAATACATGTGAAACTGCTTTGAAAAAAAATATACATCAAGATGCAAATCCAGGGTATGAAACTCCCCCACATCAAAAACTCCCCTAATCCCCTGCTTCTTTGATCCTACCCGAGGACTCATTTTCTATATTTCTATAAAAATCTCAGGCTAAAACTGCATATAATGGCCCTCATGGTTGGACTAAATAGCCTAAGTAATATGACTTCAGAATGCTAGGAAACTCACCCCCACCCCCACCAGCAGTCAGTCCCCTGGGGACTTTTAGCCTGGAAAAGACACGACTTGGGTGTGTGAGGAGTGGGGGAGGGGGAATGATAGCTGTCTTCATGTAATTGAAGGGCTGTCATAGAGAAGACTTGTTCTGATTGGCCCCACAGGCAGAACTAGGAACAATGGATAAAAGTTAAAAAGAGGCTGATTGTAGCTTTATGTGAAGAAAATATTCCTAACAAGTGAAATTGCTTTGCCTCCAGGTTCCCCCACATTGGAAATTTTCAAGCTGAGCCTGGTTAACCACTTACCATCTTTATGGTTGAGGGGATCCTTGTTCAGGTACAGGTTGGATTCTCCAGACTGGGAGTTCTCCTCCAAATCAGACTCTTTGATGCTGTGGTCCCTTAAAAATTTCTGCCCACCTGTGGGTGACTAAAAGTTCAGCTAAGGAGTTTCCTTCCTTTGGTTTAATGTTTTGATCCAGGGCTTAAAATATAGATGTTAGGGAAAATATGTTAAACTGTTATCATCCCTTTACACTTTAGTATGAATGGTTGTTGATGTTGAGTCATGTCTGACTCTTCTCAATCCCATATGGAATTTTCTTGGCAAAGACACTGGAGTGGTTTGCCATTTCTTTCTGCAGTGGATTAAGGCAAACACAGATTGAATGATTTGCCCAGGGTCAAACAGCTAGTAATCATGAGTCTTGATTTGAACTGAGGTCTTCCTGGCTCCAGACCCAGCCCTCTAGTGCCCCGTGAATGAATGAATTAGAGTTATCCCTTCCAGATCAAGAAAGGTTGGGGACATGGTGTCCCTATGATCTGGAAAATCCGTGTAAAATTTTTTGGCCCTTCCTTCATACCAGAGAAGAAGTCTGAATGTTTTCTCTTTCTTTTACGGGGTGTTTATAATACCTTATTGTAAAATTTGGATTGATATTATAAAATGCTATATTTTATGCACTTATGAGTTTTTAAACTTTTTTTATGTCATTTGCTGGCCTTCAAATCTTATCTGTGACTTCCACAAAACTCCCCAAAATTCTCATTTAATTTCTTAAGCCAACATGCAATATATTGAAGCCGTGATGGGGAAAGTCGCAATGTGGAAGTGAAAACCGTAAAGAACTTTAAGTGAAAATCAGTTTTTATAAAAAGAAGCAAGAGGCAAATAATAACGTGTCTTCTTCACAAAAACTCTATGAGGTAAGGAGTACAAGAATTATTATCTCTATTTGATAGATGAGGGGGCTGAGGCTCAGGGAAATTAAGACTGGCCTATATAGTTTTGTTGGTGAGCACTGGAATTCAGCTTTGACCCCAAGGTTGGTTGGTTGGTTGGTTTTTCCTCAGCCCTGTTCTTGGTTTTGACCATCAGGCATGCCATCACTCTTGAGACAGCCAAAGATTCCTCCACTACAGTTTACAGTCATGGATACCAGTGTCCACCCACTTCTAAACTCACTGGAGCCTATGCAGTAGGGACCTAGGGATCCCCTGAAATTGACATTTTCCCAAATATTGCCCTCTTTCCTACTGGGATCTCCTTAAATTGGGTATCAAGTCCCAACAAGTAACCTACATCTAACTAGGGTTGTGTTATTCCTTTGTAGACAAAGGGTACTTGTAAATCAAATGGGGGACACAATGATGCTACTTTACAGTGACTACCCATGTGTTCACAGACTTCTCAGCTTTGCTCACTTACAAAGGTAATGGAGCCTGGATAATTAATCAGGGTTTAGCCCAGTACCTCCAGTAACACCCCACCGGGGAGCACAATTCAGACTGTATTACACCTTCCTGACCACCAGGGGAAAATGGGGATGTGCCAATTCCCCACCATATTCCACTCCAATTAAAAGAGAACTCCTCTGTTGAGGGTTGGCTATTTTCAAACCTGGGATGTCCCCAAACACAACAGAGGTATTGTTTTCTCTTCCTCTGCCCTCCGTATGTTAAAAGCATCTATTTAAATGTGCCTGTGATGGAAGGCGCCCAACATGCTGTCATTAATTTAAGGAAATAAAATTGCACCATATGAAGGGTTATCATATGGAAGATGGTGACCAGCTGTTCTCCATCTCGCCTGTGAGAGAACATGAGGAAGTGGGAGGAAATTGAAGTTGAATAGCTTAGAGTTTGACAGGAGAATGGACTTCTAGGCAGTGAAGAATAGGAGACAATAAAATGGCTAAATCAGGAGACCCAGTAAGTCCAAAAGTGCCCTGGCGATGAAGTGAACCCCCTAGGAAAATGGTGAAGTAGGGTCAGGTTGCCATTTCTGGGCTAACTCTTGCTATCTTTATTCCCTCTCGTTCCACCTGCCTTCCACTTGCTGAGGTGCCAACGTCTCTATCCATCACCTCATAACCACTTTTAAAAACTACTCTCAGAGTCTTCAGGTCATAGATTTAAAACTGGAAGGGACTTCGGGGTCCATCTAATCCAACCCCCTCATTTTATAATTAAGCCAAGGGAAGCCCAGAGTGGCTAAGAGTACACGACTTGCCCAAGCTTACCCAGTGAATAAGTAAATAGCAGTCAGCAGCAAGCACCCCAACATCCCCAGGGTAGCTGCCAACACAGATTCTTAGATCTGCTTTTCCAAAGGAAAGCAACTCAAAATGGGTTAACAAGCTCGCCCAAACCTAAGGTTAATACCCCAGATCTAACACTTTTCCCACTGTACCATATTGCCTCTTCATATGGAGATGACCATTTGTTCACTCTCCAAACCAAAGGAGATGCCTCTTCTCATTTCCAAACTATTTTAAAGGCAGTTGACGATAACAGCCCCTTACAAACTTTGTCCAAGTTTCCTGGGTCCTAGAAATGGCTACCACCTGAATTCCTGGGGAGAAATAAAAGGATAGGGATGCTGAAACCTACAAAACTCCTGTCTTCTTGAGGGACAAGTTGACAGGTGTTTTAACTAGATCTTGCCCAGACCCCACCATAATTACAGTCTGGAATTGTGTTTCATGGGATTAAAGACAGTTTGCGTCCCTATCCATTAAGGAACAAAGAGAAGGAAACATTTTCGAGAATTTGATGCCGAACATTTTTCACTAAAGGGTTTTTACTCAATTACTTGCTGAAGAATCAGGAAAATGATCATTTCATCATTAATGTTTTTAATTTTATTTTTCTGAAAGAAAACATACCACAGGTTTATTTAGAGTTGATTTTGAGTGCTGCCACTTTGGAAATTACATGCATGATTTAGCATCTTCCCTGCCTTAACCCACTTCTCTGGGCAGTTGGTGATTTTTTTTTCTTTCTCTTTCTCTCTTAACTTAATTGAGTCAGGCTCTCACTTTTCTCTTGCCCAGACATTGATGAAGATTCCCAGCATCCAACTCCCTAGCAGTTCCCCCCTCCTTCTTACTTCAAGGGTAATCCATCAGCCTGCATTGAGGTGTCTTAGCTGGGGGTGTGGAGGGTGGCTTTATTCTCTGAGGGAAAAAAAATCTCTTTACTGCTAACTGGTGAATCACTAGTCTAGTTAGAGGGTGGGAATTGTGAAACAGCAGCTGGGAAACTGGATTATTCCACATACTCCTATTACTTTACAGTTTATGATTCAAGGAAAGAGAGCAACTCCATTGGGAAATTCATTCTGAATACATGGTACTTCTAAAGAGACTAGAGGATAGAGTGCCAGATTTGAAGTTAGAAAACCTGGATTCAAATTCTTCTTCTTACACTTACTGGCTATGTGACCATAGACAAGCTGTTTAAACCTTCTGAACCACACATTACTCTCTAAGATTTATAAGTTACAGATGAGTTTCAAATGGCACCATATTGATGACATTAGACTTGACATTTATAGTACTGGTGATAGGTAGTCAGTACAACAAATTATTTCTAGCCTAGCCAGCTCCTACCTCTTCCTCTCTACATATTATCCAGATCCTATGTGTGTGGGGAGGGGATGGGGGGCAGGGGCAACTAAATGGTGCAGTGGATAGAGATGCACCTAGCTGTTCCACTGATAGTAGGATTTCAGAAGGACCTGAGTTCAAATCTGGCCTCAGACCCTTACTAGCTGTGTGACCTGGGAACGTCACTTAATTCCGTTTGCCTCAATTTCCTCATGATCTGGAGAAGGAAATGAAAAACCACTCCAGTATCTTTGCCAAGAAAACACCAAATGTGGCCACAAAGAGTCAGAAATGACTGAACAACAATCTGCTTATCAGTCAAGATTCAACTCAAGTCTCACCTCTTTTAGGAATCCTTCCCCACCTATTCTAACCCACAATGATTTTGCCTTTTTCTAAATTCTGACTAGGTAAAATGGGCCACTCTCTGTCTCATTTCTTACCTAGTCTTAATCACTGAATGGGTGTTGCCTCAGTCAAGCTGACACCTGGGAAAGACCTTAGCTTAAAAAGACCAAAGCCTCCCACTGTATATGGGGACATCTCTAGCCATCATGATCCATATCTTGCCACTGGACCCAGATGACTCTGGAAGAGAAAATAACACTGGTGACCTTGCACAGTCCTCCCTCACTTAAATCCAATTCATTTACATGCCATGGCCTCACCTCCCTGATGTTTTTCTTGGAGAATGAAGGACAAACAACAACATAACCCTGGCTGTATGCCCTAGATCACACAGTGAAACACTTATTTGTTCTCTCTGATCATTTCAGGTGTGTTAGACATCTTCCCAACTGGATTCTAAATTCTTTAAGGTCAAGAATCCAACCTTATACTTCTTTGTATCCCTAGTGGTTAATCAATTAATCAACAATTAATGAGAATCTGTTAAGTGCCCACTATGGGCCAGGCACTGTGCTAAGTACTCAAGAAACTTAACATCCTAATGGAGAACACATGTGCAAAAATAAGTTTACAGAGAATATAAAATGAATTCAAAGTAATTTGGGGAGGGAGAGCACTTGTCACTGAGGAGATTAGGAAAGACTTTGGGGGAAGGTAAACCCTAAGCAGAGTTTTCAAAGAAACCAGGAAACTGAAGAGGAGATAAGGAGGGAGAGCATTCCAGACACCAGGGACAGAGATGGGATATGGGTTGTCATGTGTGAGGAACAGCAAGTAGGCTAGTATGGGGTCTTTCTAGAATGACAGAGAATCATGGGGAGCAAATGGAAGTCTGGAAGCTTAATGGAAAGCTCATGAAAGCAAAATGGAAGCTGAACCCTGGCTGGACAAGAGCTGCCAAAGGAAAAAAGAAGAGACAGATATTCATTATGTATTTAACTATGGGAAAGATTCTACCAGGAGAGGTGCTCCTGAATTGAATTAATTTGGTGTTTTTTATGGTATAGGAGATGGTGTGCGGGATCTGGGATTTCAAGAGAATAAAAACTTTTTTTTTTACTCACCCCGCTTGGAAATTTTATTACTATCACCATACATCTGTTTTAAATAGAAGCTATAGATCAGGCAGAAACAGAGAGAAAAAGATAGACAGACAGACACAGAGAAAAAGAGACAGAGACAGAGACAGACAGACAGAGACAGAGAAAGACAGAGACAGAGACAGAGAAAGAGACAGAGAGAGAAAGACAGACAGAAAAATAGAGGGAAAAACAAAGAGGCAGAGAGACAGATAAATAAAACATGGTCTCCTGCCTGCCTTAATGGGGTTTCCAGTCTAAGAAAAGGTGAATAAGATGCATTCAGCAATAAACAGGATTCACAAAACCACTTGATATGACTATTAAAGACAGATATATCCAAAATAAAGATACTGTGAATTGAGTGGTCAATGAGCTACATCCAATATTTTTGCTGCCAATGCCTTTGCTCTCAGGGAGTGAGGAGGATGGCAACTGAGGGCAGACAGTCTAAGTACCCTCTGCCAGTGGCTTAAGGGGCTGTACAAGAGAGCTAGTCCGTGAGGCTGCTTCATCACTTAGGAGACAGAGAAATAAAGTCTCTGCTATTCCTCATTACTATCCAATCCCTTTCCTAATACTGTAGCCTTCTGTTCCATTTTCCCTTTCCCATCTCCTCTTGGACCTTGGTCTAGAAACACTGGGACCCCTTGTCCCAGAACTTCTTTCTTTTCTACAACTCTGGGGTCCTAGCTTTGGGTAGCACCAAGGACTGGAATACTAGGGGCTGGAATGTAAACATGACCCCAGTGCCCATCAACCCTGTTAAGGGCATAGGAAATTAAAAAATAAATTGCCCAATGAATTAGGAGTGCACAATGGGTCAGAGGGTAATCTGGCATTCAGAGGTGTCCAACCCCAACATATTAATTTGCCCACTCAAAGGGCAAAAGGAAGTAATTATTCCCCTGCTACTTCCCAAGGTGTGGCTAATCTTTGCAGAGGGCACCAGTAACTCTGAAAGCTCTTTGCTCTAGGTGAAACAAGGCAATCAAAGATGTGGGAGACATTTTAATTACTAGACTTGGCCGCTTCCAAAGGGGCCCAAGTTTCAAGTAAATGTGAAGTCTCAATTACTCTGAAAGGGAGCGAGTCACCTGGTATTGTGAGGCTGATGACTGGGAAGTCTGAGGCAGGGAGAATGGGATGCAGAAGAGGAAACAATGGAAGCCAGAAGCAGAGTGACAGGAAATTCATAAGGCAGGAGGGGAAAAAATGCAATAGATACATAATATGCTGGAGTGCAGGATTAGCCCTTATCTCAAGGGAGAACAGAGTGTAAATTCGCAGGCAAATTAACCCCATTAGCAATTTTTAAAATTCCCTCTTCTCTTCTTAGTAATGCATCTGAAATTTTCCTTTTTTTTCCAGCTTCAAGCATCCCATGAACTTTTCACCTTTCAATCTTGCCTGAACCCTCATCCTGGATTTTCCCATCAGACTACACCTTGAGATAGTGGTTCTCAGGTGTTAATTCAGTTTCATAGGAAAATTCAGAACATCAAAAGTAAATCCCACAGTCACCTCCCCAACCCCCACAGTAGTATAGCAAGGAGGCAAGGAAGTCAGTGATCCAGTGGTAAAGCCCAGTGTTGGTTGTTTTTAGGAATATTCGTGATGGTGGTAATGGTGGTTGTGGTGGTGGTGGTGATGATGGTGGTGATGGTGATGATGGTGGTGATGGTGGTGATGGTGGTGATGGTGGTGATGGTGGTGATGGTGATGATGGTGGTGATGGTGATGATGGTGGTGATGGTGGTGATGGTGATGATGGTGGTGATGGTGATGATGGTGGTGATGGTGATGATGGTGATGATGGTGGTGATGGTGGTGATGGTGATGATGGTGGTGATGGTGATGATGGTGGTGATGGTGATGATGGTGGTGATGGTGGTGATGGTGGTGATGGTGATGGTGGTGATGGTGATGGTGGTGATGGTGATGATGGTGATGATGGTGGTGATGGTGATGATGGTGGTGATGGTGGTGATGGTGATGATGGTGGTGATGGTGGCAGTGATGGTGATGGTGGTGGTGATAGAATACTTTCTTGGGTATTATACTAAAATCAGAGTCAAAAAGTCTTGAGTTTGAATCTTGCCTCAAACACTTTGAGGCAAATTAACTTTCTTTAGCCTCAGTTTCTTCAGAGTCTAACTCGTAAAGCTGTTATGAGGCTCAAATGAAATAATAGTATGTGTAAAGTGCTTTGCAAACCTTAAAGCAATATATAAATTATCATCTATGAAGATAATGACAAAAAAATTATGCAAATGACCAGCCACTAGAAAGCTTAATAAAATGCTGCTTCCATCTCCATTTTACAAAACACATTATTTGTTCTTTTAATTTTTTTTGTATGAGACACCACAAGTAATGTTATTGACTTTTTAAAGCTCTATCTCTTGAGCATTGTGTGGCACTGTCAACTACTCATTGCTGTTCATCATGACTGTTAGGCTCAGTAAGCTGTGGAAGTGCTTTCTGAGTCATCAAAGAAAAAAATTCAGTTGTGTTCAGTAGAGTTTTAGTGTCCCTTGCAGTTTCTTATATTTTAGGGTTTGTTTTTTAATTCATCATCCATGCATGATAGATATGGTAACTCTCAGAATATCAAAATCCTCAATTATCCATGGATTATCCCATTCCCAAAACATTTGGGATGAATGGGAGTCTACAAAAATCACAAGAATGCTATGATTTTGGTAACACGTTCCCAATTTTCCTCAGTGCTTTTATTTCTCTTGTCTCATTTTTATCCTCCTGACCATTCTGAAAGTTAGGTTAGGTAGGAATGATTATTCCCATATTGCAAATGGGAGCCAAAGTACAACATGGTGGAAGTGTCTTTTAGTATTTTGTGATCTTTCAAGATAGAAGTAATTTTGTTTTGTTTTTTGCACAGTGATTTCTGAAGTCATGCTTCTTGCAGTCTCTCCACCATGGCCCTATTTGAGCATCTCCACTCCACAGGAAACTAGGACTCTATCCTTGGCTCCCTTTCCCATGCCCATCTCTAAATGTGAGCCTTTTGTCTTGTCTTACTGTGAACCAAGGCTCCACACTCCTTTGTGTCGTTTCCTCAACTTGCCCTTAATAAGGTACCCTCTTATCTCTTGCTTCCCTGAAGTCATTATACATCCTTTCCCATTAGAAGGTAAGCTCCTTGAAGGCAGGGCTTGTCTTGTTTGCTTGAATTTTTATTTCCAGTACCTAATAAGTGGTTATGCTGTATGTATGCATGCATGTATATGTCTTATGTAAATATCTATCATTAAGTTCCATCATAGCAAGTGGTACTTTATCCCCACCAATAACTGCTACCCAATACAAGCATAGCAAAGGCATAGAGAGATTAAACTATTTGCCAAGGTCACATAGCTAATTCATGGCAGAGATATGACTGGACCCTATACCTCCTGATGACTCCTCCAGGACTCTTTCCAAGAGGCCACACAGCATAATTTCTTTCAAGCTTTGCCTAGTATGTAAAGGAATTTGCACAATTAGGCAACTGTATTTTTCTCAGTAATACTTGGTGCTTAGCTGAAGTTCCCTTGACATGTTCTGCTCTCAAATTGAGGGTCATATTGTGGTTCTCTAGAAGCCCAACAGTATGACCCTAGAAGTGTCTTTGTTGGGGAGGAGGTGAACTTTCTCCTTTGTATACCTCTTCTCACCCTGCTTTTAGGAGAACCAGCAGCTGGGATCAGTTGGGGTAACATTCAAAGGACTGCCGCTCTTTTCCTGTCGAAGATAGGAAGATCCATGCCCTGATGGATAGAATGGGTCCCCCCTCCAGGCAGGGAAAAGGCCCCACTCACTCTGAAATCTAGAGAATCATGGGAAAGGAGCTGACAGCTGAATGGGAAAGGAGACAATAGGTCACAAAGAGGACTGGGCCAAGCTCCTGAGAAATTGGCCTGTCTGCTAATGAGCGGAACCATCCTCATACCACAGCCTGGGATAAGGATGAAGTACCTTTCAGTTCCAAGGCATTGTCTCTGCTTCCCAAAGCAAAAAGCTGCTCACAAATACTGTGTCCTAGAATTATGGGCTGAAAAGGCTGTCCAGAGGTCAAGGAGGCCAGTCCTCCACTTTCAGGGCCTCTAACAGCCTATTCCAAAAAACAAAAAACAAAACAAACAAACAAAAAAAGTCACAGAAGAGATAACACACCATGCCACAATTACCCATTTCATATTCAAGCCTGGACCAAGACAAAATAGTTCAGTAGGCAATTTGTCTCCAGCATTCTTCCCACCAACCCTTTCAATCCTCCATCCTTCCTTTCCCACACTCTTCATCCTCAGACTGCTTGGGGGAGGGGTTAGGCAAAGGGGGGGAGAGCCTAACTCTTTCCATACTCCCTGAGAGAGTTAGGATGGTATTTTATTGTCTTTTGATAGATGGAGAAACTGAGGCATAAAAATGGATGGTCTAAGGAGTCCCTGATATAATAGGCCTTTTGGCCTTCAGTCACAAGAACATTGTCTTGTCTTTCTCTCTCTCTCTCTCTCTCTCTCTCTCTCTCTCTCTCTCTCTGTCTCTCTCTCTGTCTCTCTCTCCCTGTCTCTCTCTGTCTCTGTCTCTCCCCCCCTTTTTTCTCCCATTCCTTCCCCCCTCTCTCTTTTTCTTTTTCTCCCTTTAACACCCCCTGTAATTAAATCAGACCTTCACCATTTCAATAAAAAACATTTGTTTAGAGAGAGAAAACAGAGGAAGAAATAGTACAGCATTCCCCTTTGAGGCCCCCTGACAGAAACAGCACTTGGGGCCTATGAGTCCCTGCCAGATCTCGTTCTGTAGCGTCTCCCATTTATCACTGCCTTTTGGTGTTGCTATGCAGAGCTGTGGAAAGAGAAAAATGACATGATTTTCCCCCCAAAAAAAACACAGTAGTGTGTTTCCTCTCTACTTTCCTTTTCATTTAAAAGTCCAAAATGTAAAGTGAGTGGCTCTCATTAATCAGAGGGCTGATGCTTTCCATTTCAAAGCTCCTTTAATCTAAGGATGGGTTTCACAAACATTTCTTCCCTCCTCAGCCCCCTGTCCATCCCACTAATAACATCCTAATGTTGTCTCAAATTTAGAGAACCTGAGTAGATTGGAGAGCTGCATGTGGATTCTCTCGTTCATCCTCAGAGCTCTCTGATTCTAGCATGCTACTGGGGCTATCTGCAAATACGATATTCTACTTTTGAAATCTTCCAAATAGGTCTGCTCTGCTTTAAGGTGATCCAACATGTGAACATTTACTAAATGGATCAATGAGGGGTGGAAGGGAGCAGGGAGAAGGGAGGAGAATTCACCCTTCCATAAAAGGACTCATTTCATGGTTTCTTTTGCTGGAGACTCCTAGTTTTTACAAGCATTTACATGCATTCATATTTGTTTAGACTAGAGTTCTAACTCTCTGGGGTCCTGAGATCCTTAGTCATCATCGTATAGTGAGGACACTAGAAAGAGTTTTAGAGATCACCCAGTCTAACTTTCTCTGATGGACAGAGAAATAAAAAGGTAAGGAAGGATGTGTAAGAGGACATCGTCCACTGAAAATCAATTGGGAATTAAAACAAGGCAGCTGGCTCCCATTCAGCCATGTCCCATGCCAGTCAGACTGTTCAGCTGATTGTTGCTCCACATAGAACATTCCTTCACCTGTCTCTGTGACAGCACCCCCATCCACCCCACCCCACGTCAAGAATGGCCTTTCTTCTACCTTTGAAGCATCAGGAACTTTCTTTAAAACAGTTTTCAGGTGCTTTTAACAGAGGTCTTTCCTGAGTCTAACTGCTCCAAGGTTTGAAGCTGAGACAAGACAGGTCAAGTCAACAAGCATTTAGTAGGCCCCTACTGTGTGCCAGGCACTGGGTTTAGCGCTAGAGATACAAAGGAAAAAACGAACAAACAACAATGACAAAACCCATCAGTCTCTGCTCTCAAGGAACTCACAAACTAATGGAGAAACTATGAAAATAACTACATACAAACAAGATATGAAGAGGATAAATGGCAGAGAATCTGGGGGAAGACTCATATTAAGGAGGCTTGGGAAAGACTTCTTATAGAAAAGATGGAGTTTGAAGTTGTTGTTTTTTTTCTCTTGAAGTTATTTTGAATTGTGTTGCTGTTTGGTCCTTTCAGCCATTTTGGGTTGGGGTTTCTTTTGTTGTTGTTGTTTTGGGGAGATGGGGGCGTTTGTTTTTTGGCAGAGATTCTGTAGTGATTTGTCATTTCCTTCTCCAGTCCATTTTAAAGATGAGGAAACTGAGACAAACAGGGTAGTGACTAGCCCAGGACAACATAGCTAGTAAGTGCCTGGGGCTGGATTTGAACTAAAGAAGATGAGACTTCTTGATTTCAGACCCAGTGCTCTATCGACTTCTCTATCTAGCTGCCCTCATGTATAAAGCAGTTAGGTGGTGGGACACTGGGCCTGGAATCAGGAAGATTCATCTTCCTGAGCTCAAATCCAGTCTTGGGGACTAACTGTGTGACCTTGGGTTAGTCACTTAACCCCAGTTTTCTCATCTGTAAAATAAGCTGGAGGAGGAAATGGCAAACCACTCCAGTATCTTAGCGAAGAAAAGCCCAAAATGAAGTCATGAAGAGTCAAACACAACTGAAATGACTGAACAATTCTTCATATTACTTTGTCCAAATTTTGCATTTTATTACATTGTATTTTACTATTTTATTCCCTGTTCTCATGGTAGAATATAAATTCTTTGAGGACAGAAGTTATTTCATTTATGTCTTTGTATCTCCAGTGCATGGAGCAAAGTAGACACTAAATCCATGTTTAATTGATTGGAATTGCTTCTGGAATCATTGTAATTCTTTTTTTTTTTTTTAATCTGCTCTAGGGCATCTCTTTTTTTTTTTTTGAGGGGAGAAAGCAGAGCAATTGGGGTCAAGTGACTTGCCCAAGGTCACACAGCTGGCAAATGTGTCAGGTGTCTGAAATCTGATTTGAACTCAGGTCCTCCTGATTCCAAGGCTCGATATTCTATTCACTGTGCCACCTAGCTGCCCCATCATTGTAATTCTTAATAAAAAAGTGAAGGCAGCTGAGGCAGCTCAGATAGATGTGGTAGATAGAGCCAGCCTCTAAGTCAAGGAGACCAGAGCTCAAATTGCAGGCCTGACTGAAGGAACTCCCCCTGTGATCCCTCTCAGGGACCACAGGCCCTTCTTGAGGATTTCAAATTGCAGAAAAGGTGTCAATCCACATGGGAAGAAAAAAATTATCATCAGTTCCCTACACCAAGAAGTCACAGATTCAGGCCAAAAGAAAAAATAAGCAAATCAAAATTATAGCAAATTAAGTTGTGCAATCCAGAAATATCACTGAGCTGGGAGTTAGGCCAAGGTCTGGTACTACCTCTGGACAGGCGTGTACAACCAGCTCTGGCCAAGTAATCGTACCTCTCACGGCCTCAGTTTCCCCATTTATAAAATGAGAGGATTGGACTCAATAACCTCTAAGGTCCTTTATATCATGAAAGTTGTGGATTCTATAAAATGTGGCTATTCTTCTAAGATGAGCTTTATCAGGTTTACTGCTCTCTTACCTGGCCAGGCATGAAGAAGACTTTTTTTTTTTAATTTTATTCTGAACTTATGAAATAAAACGAGCATTAACATAACATAGTAGAATGGGGAGGAAAAGAGATTGCATGTAAAACTGCGAATCTATTATGTACAACTTGCCATTGCTTTTTAATATATATTAAAGTTATTGCATAACTGGGGCAGCTAGGTGGCACAGTGACTAGAGCACCGGCCCCGAAGTCAGGAGGACCTGAGTTCAAATCTGACCTCAGATACTTGACATAATTACTAGTTGTGTGACTTTGGGCAAGTCACTTAACTCCAACTGCCCTCCAAAAAGCAAAAAAAAAAGAAAAAAGGAAAAAGTTACTGCGTAACTTTCTTTTTTTCCCCTTTTTTCTTCCCTCCCCCATGGCTACCATTACACATAAATATGCAGATATGATATTATATACATATGTAATATATATGCATATGTATATATGCATATATATGTAAAATTATTCTATACATACTATTCTATACATACATTCTATACAGTTCTTTCTCTGGAAGTTCATCTTTATACAAGAAAAGAAAACTGAGATCCAAAAAAGCTTGAACAATGACTTGCTGAAGGTCATAGTAGACCAAGGACTGATCCTGAATTCCA
Source organism: Gymnobelideus leadbeateri (assembly GCA_011680675.1). Classification (NCBI taxonomy): domain Eukaryota; kingdom Metazoa; phylum Chordata; class Mammalia; order Diprotodontia; family Petauridae; genus Gymnobelideus; species Gymnobelideus leadbeateri. The sequence continues at coordinate 378,886 of WOXC01001072.1, forward strand.
GATATAATATTAATATTTCCAAAGGTCAATGGTATAGCTAAGAAATCTGCATCTCTCCCCCCTCTACCGCCTTCTGACTCTGCTTGTGACCTCTGGCATAAACTACCAAAACAATGCTTTTCCAGCAGAAATTTTTCATTCCCTTTTAACTGGAATGTGCCATTTCTCAGCCTCTAGGTAGTGCAGTAGATAGAGTGCCAGACCTAAAGTTAGGACATAGTAGTTGTGTGACCCTGGGCAAGTCATTTAACCCCTATTTATATCAGTTCTTTGTCTGTAAAGCGGGTACACAATGGAGAAGTAAATGGCAGAGCACTTTAGTATCTTTGCCAAGAAAACCAAATTTGTCCATGGGGTCACACAGAGTTGGACACGACTGAATGACAACAACCAATTCTCAGAGCCAGAGGAAGATGTAGGTACCCTGAGACTCCTGGGATAGTCGGCCCATTCTATATCTCAATATGTAAACATAATTATTGATTTAGAGAATAAACTTCCAAGGTTCCAACCCCAAGAATCTGTGACTCATTTTAAGGCTAAAAGCAGTTATAGGGTGATAGATGAAAAAGGACTTTTCCAAAAGAATGACTGTAAATGAGAAAAGAAGCCCCCGGTTAGGAAAGTTATTCTAGCAAGTGGCTATATAAATGTCTTTATATTGTTATTTCCAATATTAGTTTGTTGTTCCTCCATGAAAGCTGATTTATTTGAAATGTTATTACTAGAAACACCCTAATCTTTTGGTAATAATTCATATACTGGAAGATTACAGTTTTGGAAGGCAGCCCAGTGCTGTCTGGAATCCTATTTATGGATTAAAGGATTTGAACAGCATTGCAAGCAAGATCTCTAAAGAGGAGGATAACGTAAACCTGGTTCCATATAAAATGCTTTACCTCTGCTATGGTAACCCCATTAAAGGCAGATTGTTAGAGGACACTGGGCATGAGGGCTTTCATTACACTAAACTAGGATATCACTGCCCCTGAAGAGCCGGGATTTGCCAAGCTCAATCTTCCCTTGTTTTGACAGTCTGAGACTGCCTTTGTGACTCCTTGTGCTCCTGGGACCTGCCAATTCCAAACAGCATACGGCCTGGAAAGTCCAGAGGTCACCACTAGAATCCTTCTGAAGGTCACCTCCAGGAATAGATGGAAGTAATCCTGTGTGGTTTCAGTAGGAAGAGTTCTAGATTTGGCATCAGAGGTCATCAGTTTAAATATCGGTTCTGTCATTTACTCCCTGTGTGACCCTGAGCAAGTCACTTAACATTTTAGGATCTCAGTTCCTGTGTCTATAAAATTAGGTGATTAAGTTTGGTAACCTCAAAGGTCCCTTTCAGTGTTAAATCTTAGCTTCAGTAAAGCTAGAATGGACATGAGAGGTCATCAAGCCCACCTACCCCTCATTTTAGAAACTAGGGCAGAATCTGAACTCAGATCCTGTGACTACAAGTTGAGCACTGTACCATACCAGGTATGATCCTACATTAATAAACATCCCAACTTTTATTCTCATCATGTTTTATTCACTATAGTCCTCCCAAAAGTTTTCCCTCTCTCACTCCCAGTTCACTGGTCCAGATCCACATTTCACATGGGCCACTGAATCACAAAGTTCACAGAAGGCTGAATTTCAAGTGATTGCCTGAGGTCTTTGCTGGCTATTGTGTATACCAGGAAAGGAGTGCTATCTCCTATGGATAACATGGCACTGAGGAAGCTCCTTGCATACACTTCTCCCTTACCTCTGGGGTATTCTCTGGGAGACCCTGCTTAGGGTAACAAAACACTCATCCAAGGTTCAGACACTACCCCCAGCCAGCAAGAGCCAGGAGGATGACCGCAGGTCCCTTCATGCAATACTTCCTAATCTGTCTTCTCATTTTTCCATCTTAAATGGAAAGACATAATGACCCATCATTCCTCGGTGAAACTATGACCTATTAATAGTCATCAAGTGGACATCATCTGCCATCTAAATAACGAATGGTAATGCTAATTATAGCGCTATGTGGAACTTGATTCAAGATGTCCTGATGTATTTTTTCCCAATTTTGTTTAAATCACTTCAGTCAGATCCCACTACATTTCACCACTTTCTGTTTGTTTTTTCTTCTTAGCTTTAGGGCTGAGCTCTGCACTGTCAAAGGTGTTCAAGGTCTTTGTGGCCCTCTACTTTACCACTCTGAATTCTCCAGGTGAAACAGAGCCCCAACGTTTAGCCACAGCAGCAGCTGCAGGGCTGTGATCTCCAGGGTCTTTGGGAACTGAGAGCCCTCAAACAGAACAAATATACCCATAACATAAATTAGTTATATTGATATACAATACAATATGCCTCATTGATCTGGCAGCCAGCATTGTCAGGGAATGACTTGTTCAACATTAGTGAATTTTCCAGGCGAATGAAGCTTATCCTTTAAGCGCCAAAACTTTTTTTATTTTTTTTTTTATGTTAACCATTTAGGATGGAAAGCTTTCTAAAATAGATTAGACATTTCCTTTTTTTTTATAAACAGATCACATTGACCATGATTTAACCTTTTCTTAATGCTCATTAGTGAACATCCAAACACATTTAATTCAATAAATATCTATTTTTAAAACCTACTATGTGGGGCGGCTAGGTGGTGCAGTGAGTAGAGCGCTGGCCCTGGAGTCAGAAGGACCTGAGTTCGGATCCGGCCTCAGACACTTAACGAACACACAAACAAAAACCTAGCCATGTGACCTTGGGCAAGTTACTTAACCCCAATTGCCCTCCAAAAAGCAAAAAAAAAAAAAACCTACTATGTGCCAGGGATTGTGCATGCACTGGAGATACAAAAATAAAAATATGACACAAGCCCTCCCCTTAAGGAGTTTATAATCTCATAGTGGAAGATCTCATTATGTAAATCGATATGAGATAAAGTTGGAGGTGATGAGGGCAGTTATCTAGGAAAACTCGAGATTATTTTCAGTAGGGGAGATCAGGAAAGGATTGATGGAAGAAATGCCAGGGCTAAGCTTGAAGAATTTTAACAGACTGAAGCAGGGAAGGAATACATTCCAGACATGGAGGAGAGCCTGAATCACATGCACAGAGGTAGGGGAAGGAAAGATGAGATCCAGTTTGGCCAAAACACTGAGAATATGATGGGAATGGCATGAAATTAAATTACAAAAACAGGATGAAGCCAGATTGTGAATAACTATGAATTCTAGGCTGTGTGTTCTCCTGTAAGTGATAAGGAGTCAAAGCAGCTCTGTGAACAAGGGAGTAACATGGTCAGTTCTGTACCACAAAAAGATTACTTTAGCCTCTGTGCAGAGAATGCATTGGAGAGGGGAGAGACTAGAGACAGAGAGACCAATTGGAAGGCTATCACATTAGACTTCAAGTAAGAAGTGGAGAGGCACAGAACTTTGATTCTACATTTATTGTTTAATATCCAAGGCAACACATAGAAGAGATGTTTTGGAAGTAAAATCAAAAGGACCTGGCCAGATAAGTGATTATAATTAAATATAACACAATCATGGTTTCAGAGGCAAGTATTGTGTGTGTGTGTGTGTGTGTGTGTGTGTGTGTGTGTGTGTGTGTGTGTCAGCATTCATATATGCACCAAGGGGGGCTCCATAGGATGGAGGTGAGAGGAAGTATTCTTTGTCCCTGCATTACTGGACAATGCTCTCATGCTTTTTTCTCTGCCTCCTATCTCTGTTAATCAGTCAACAAATCAATTTTTTTCTTGTTCTCAATATGCCTATCCTAGCAGCTTCCCACCCCATGAATCCTGAATAAGTAAAGTATTGCTATAGATGTACATGTAGCTATAGTTTTAGATATAGATATAGGGATAAAGATATAGATATAGATGGTGTCCCAAAAGTTTTAGTTCTGTTTTAAGCTTAAATAGCTTAAAAGCCTTTCAGGACACTTTGTGTGTGTGTGTGTGTGTGTGTGTGTATGTGTGTGTGTGTGTGTTGTGTATGTATTAATAAAATGTGTATAGTACATTTCATAGACAAGTAAGTGATAACTCTATATTGTACCTACTCAGCAAAGTTATATATCAATGAGCAGTCCTCTGTCTTGCTAAGAACCACTTCCAGTAGCTTAGGTAGACATTCAAATGCCACAACAGCTTGGAGAATCTAGGCCTCTGGGTCACAGATTAATTTTAAGAGCTCCATCTATCCCCATGCTATAGAGAATTTTCTTCCTGCCTCCAAAAGTCAGAAAGCATATTTTCAACTCTGGCATCCTATGTTTTATTTCCTCAGCTCCTGTTCTAGTGTAATGGACACTGGACTTTGCATTCAGATGACCTGAATTCAAACCTGTACTGTTTAGGCCTCGATTTCCAAATCTCCAAAATGGGGTTGGTTATTTGGGCACCATTTGCTTCAAAAGGCAGCTTGTAAGCACTATTATGTTTTCACTTGGTTGACCCTATTGGTATCAGGGTCAGGGGGAATGATCAGCCTATTTAAAGACAAAGCATCCAATCCAGTTAATGGTAGAATGAGCCTGGAAGGGTCTTTAGAAGTCTAACTCCCCCACTTTACAGATGAGGAAACTAAGGCATTAAAAAAAAAATGAAGCACCTTGCCCAAAGTCCCATAGATTTTCTGAGTAGCAACAACCAGAGCCAGCTTCACTGAAGGCTGGGTTTTGAAGCAAGCAGTGAAATACCCACAGGGTTTATGGGTTTAATGCATCTGCTATCCATTTACTGATGTTTTACATGGGTGCCTACTACCCAAACCTGAAGGCGGCATGGTGTAAGGAAAGCAATGGACTAAAATCCTGATGTGTGATGCTAGGTAAGTTATTTATCTCTCCTGAGCCTTAGTTTCCTCATCTGTAAAAATGGGACAGTAATATCAACCCCACTACCTCACTGGATTTATGAGGAAAGTACTATGTAAACCTAAAGATAATTTAAAGGTGTATTGCTGTCATTGGATACATCTCACCCTCCCCGTTATTCTCCCTGTATTCTGAAGGCACGTTCTGTCCGGGAAAGTCACTCAGCTAACAGTGGCTAATGGGCACAAGGTCTGGCCACTAGCCCAAGCATTTAATGGAGAGCAGGGAATAAACTGGGAAGGGGTGGTCCAACATCGGTGGCCTTGCCAGTCAACAAAGCCAGCATGACTTCCCCTCATGGCTTCAGCCTGGTCCTGTAGGGGTGATGATTTGAAAACTTGTATGTTCTCCCTGGGCTTCCCAGAATAGTTTCCTCTGCATTAGGAGCTGGTGGGCAGGCAAGGGAGAAGGCAGCAGCTGTGTGGGCACCAAGGCTATGGCAGTATGTTATGTCATTCTCCCACTCAAAGACAGTTTTCTCATCACAGCACCAGAACATATCTGAAAACACATGGGACTCTGTATTTGGGGTCAGTGTCAAATGGAGCACAAGAGATAATAAAAATAATAACATTAGAAACTCACATTCATCTAGTGCTTTGAGGTATAAATGGTACTTCCAAGGACGCATACAGTCTTGCTTGCCTCTTGTGGTATGTGTGATTATGTTGCCTAGGAAGTGAAATGCTAGAAGACAGAAGAATTATTCAATCATCTCCCCTCACCCCATGGGGTAAGGAATGAGCATTGGTCTAGACCCTACGGGGTAGAAGTCATCCAGTCCAATATTCCATCCAATATAAGAATCCATTTTTAGCATCCAAGTGGTGGTACAGTGGAGAAAGCACTAAACTTGGAGGTTTAGTGACTTCTCAGGAAGATCTGAGTTCAAATCCTGATTTAGACTTCCTGTAGGACTCTAAGTCACTTACAATCTTTCTTTTTTAATTTCCTCATCTGTAAAATGGGATAATAATAGGACTTGCTCCACCACCACCACCCCCACCACCTTCCGCCGCCCCCAAGGGTCGTTTTGAAGACAAAATGAGAGAATATTTGTGAAGCACTTTAAAACCCTTAAAGCAATATATAAATGCTCGCTATTAACAGTATTAGACATACAAGCTCCCACTTTAATCCCAAGGATAGGGAGCTCACTTCCTCAGCCACCTAAGAGTAAGCACACTTTGTTTGGCCCTGGAGGGGTTAGAAGTTTTATGGGTTACTGATTTAAGATCAGTATGACCACTCACTGCCTGAGAATGAAATGAAAAGAGTTCAGAGTAATGAAGAAAGGGGGATAGACTTGGAAAGAGTACAATGGAAAGAAAATTGGATTTACAGTGAGGGGGCCTGGATTGTCTCCCTCAATTAATACTTTTTGTGTCCTTAAATGTATCATTTAACCCTTGAGGCCTTGGATAGGTCATTTATTCTTTGTGGTCTTCAGTTTCCTTGCCTGTAAAAAAAGGGAATTAGACCAGAGTACCTCTAAGCTGTTGTTCAGTTATATCTGACTCTTCATGACCCCATTTGGGGTTTTCCTGGCAAAAATATGAGAGTAGTTTGCCATTTCCTTCTCCAACTCATTTTAAAGATGAGAAAACTGAGGCAAAGAGGGTTAAATGACTTGCCCAGGGTCATTCAGCTAGTAAATGTCTGAGGCCATGTTTGAACTCAAGGAAATGAGTTTTCCTGACTTCAGGCCTGGCACACCATCCACCATGCCACCTAGCTGCCCCATAGTCCATTATAATACATCTCTACCTGTTGGTATTGGACAAGGCTGTGATTCTATGAAGCAGTGATTTCTCTACCCATGAAGTTTCCCAAGCAGAAACTAAATGGACCACTTATCAAGAGTTTATCTATTCAATTCATGCTTTAGCTAGGATGATTCTAAAATTCTATGAGTAGATAGTTACCTATAGGGTGAGATTTGAGGCCTGCTGCTACAAGATTCCTGGGTTCCTATCTCTCTCCTCACCCCCCATAATGACCATTACAGATTCCTTCCTCTAGGATAAGGGATTGTTTCTGGGGTTGAAATGCAAATACTGTTGGCTAGGATTCAAACACTGAGCTAGGATTGGCCTAGTGCCAATCAATCAATCAATCAGTCAATCTAGTAGAGCCCACAATAAGTTACGTTTTGATATCATTAAGGTTAGAGTTAAAGCTGAAGCTGAGCAGCGAATGTATAGAATGGGGATTCTGGACTCCTGGCAGCAGAAATGTTAGGGATGAAGTCACCAAAACAAAACAAAGAAGACCACTGAGAGAGAGGAAGGACAAAAGCAATCTCTTACTTCATCGTTTCGCCGCCAGCCAACTGGTGCTTACTTATCCTCATTAGGTTATTAGATAATCTGAGCCACTTGGAGGTAGAGGAGTGAAGTCTTTCCTAGGAAGCATTAACACAAGAGCTCACAAGTAAACACAAGCATACACCTAAAAAAACCACTTTTATACATCAAATAATTGGCTCCATT
>WOXC01001073.1:0-25862 GCA_011680675.1 Gymnobelideus leadbeateri
AGTACCACTCTCACACCTCTGCCATCTAAATTATCTGATGAAATAGTGAATCCTGAGAAATAACTTCAAAAAAGAAATTAACATTTGAAAGATGAAGTCAGGAATTTACATCATAAATAAAAGATTTCAGCACAGAATTTGAACACATACACACACAGAACAATGTAGGAAAGACTGCATATCTGATGAAGGCTATCTCCAAAAAAGTTAGAGGCACTGTGAAAGGAACTACAGACTGGGAATGCAAAACACAGTAAAGTGGAAGACAATTAGACAGAAGAGAGAGAGAGAGAGAGAGAGAGAGAGAGAGAGAGAGAGAGAGAGAGAGAGGAGGAGGCATATGGGTTAATTGGGGTATTTTTTTTTAAAAGAGAAACACAAAACAACTAAAGAAAATCAAAACCAAAAGCACATTATTCTCTATAAGTCAAACTGACCGACCTCAAAGACAGAAGGCACAAAGATTCCTTAAGGACCATAGGTCTAAAAGAATAATTGTATTATTCTCAGGCAGGAAACAATATGAGAAAACTTTCTAGAAATATTGACTAGAAGATCCGTGCTTTTGGGGGCTGATTCCGAGAACATATAACCCTGAATGTTTTGGGTAAATCTCTGGAGGCTGTATCTGGGGGAGGAGAGGGGAGGCACTATGTTTTACTTCCCAAACAAATCACATACCTCGAAAAGGAACGGTCTGTGGAGTTTTACCACAAACATACAGCATTATGAAATCTGGGTATCTGAGTCCCCCAAAGCCAGGCTACAAATACCCAGCACAAAACATTGATGAGTAGAGCCCACAGACCACCAGCAGAGGAAAAGGCAAACCCAACTAAATCAATCCCAAACTCCTTGCTTCCATCTCTAGGAGAAAGTTCATTAACCATGAAGAGAATACAATTGAAATAACCCAGAATTATTCCATAAGATAACTGGAGAATAGAAAGGATCTGCCTGTTCTGAAATTGAAAGAGTTCAGGCAGCAACCTCCAACAATGCATCCTGCAAACCTGAAACTAATTCTTTTTTTTTTTTTAATTTTAGACTCAAAGGCCAGAACACAAATGCAGAATAGAGAAAAGAAAGAAAATATATATTATAAACATAAATGCTGGAACTTAAATACCAAGAAAGGGGGGCAGCATGTCATGTGCCTAGCAGAACATGAGAGGATTCAAAATATGTAACAATAAATTTCCATTTCAAGAAAGGCAGTATGATAAATAATACATGTGGTGTTGAGAACTGGCCTTCTTTTCTTTGCTTCCTTATAAGTTTTCTTTTGTTCTCTGCTGTGCACTTTTTTACTTTGTTCTTCACCAACTCTCCAAGGCTACAATTAAGTTTGTATATATTTCTCTATAGCTATAGATATAACATGCACATATACATATATAGACATATATTTTCCTGAACAAATTCTACTCCTGGTCTTTATTTTTATGTTTGTGCATATCTCCTTTCTTATCCCTTCTGCCCCCACTATTTTGCTTCTACCCGATACCTTGCTCTCCTACTACTTGCCTCTCCCCCTCCAAGGATCACTCCCCTGTCTTCCCATTCCTGTAAATCTAAAGACCCTTCTATGCCCCCTTTTACCTATTCCCTCCCCCTCACCTCTGAAGATCCCTCCCTTGTCTTCTCCTCCCTCCCTATGTCCCTGTTTTATTTTTTAAATTAAATTTTATGTTTATTTTTAGTTTATAACATTCATTTCCACAAGATTTTGGGTTATACATTTTCTCCCCATCCCTCCCCTCCCCACCGCCCCAAAACAGCAATCCCACTGGATACCCCCTTCCCCAATTTGCTCTCTCCTATTTCCTCCCCCATCTCCCCTCCAACTTTCCAGTAGGGCAAGATGGATCCCCATACATCAGTGCCTGTATATCTTACTTCCCAGTTGCATGCAAAATAACAATAACAATAACAATAATCATCATCATCATCATCATCATCATCATCATCATCATCACCATCATCACCATCACCGTCATCATCATCATATATTTTTAAAAACATTTGATTCCAAAACTTTGAATTCCAGATTCCCCCCTTCCCTCATCACCCAACCTTCCTGGGAAGATAAGCAATCCAATATATGTTGAACATGTGTAGCTATGCAAAACATTTCCATAGTGGACAGATTGTGGAAGATTGACTATATTTGCCTCCATCCTATCTTGCCTCCAACTTGTTCTGTTCTCTACTTTGACCCTGTCCTTTTTCAAAAGTGTGTGTTTCTAACTTCCCTCTCCCCCAACCTGCTCTCCCTTCCATCATTCCCTTCCCCTCTACTCTCCTGTAGGGCAAGATACCCTGTTTAATGTGTATGTCATTCCCTCCTTAAGCCAAATTCAATGAGAGTAAGATTGACTCATTCCCTTTTGCCTTCCCATTCTTCCCCTCCATTATAACAGTTTTCCCTTGCCTCTTCTATATGGGATAATTTACCTCATTCTGTCTCTCCCCATCTCCTCTCATTATATTACTGTCTCACCTCTTAATTTCACCTTTTTTTTTAAAGCAATTAGGGTTAAGTAACTTGCTCAAGGTTACATGGCCAGTCATTATTTATGTGTGGGTGCTCATTTTTTGAGGCCAGAAACAATTAAGGTCTTCCCGACTCCGGGGCTGGTGCTCTTACTCACTGCACCACCTAACCACCCCTCAATTTCACCTTTTAAGTATCATCCCTTCCTATTAAATTGGTCCTGTGCCCTCTGTCTATGTATACTTTTACACATATATAGAGACATATATATATTCATATGCCCATGTACCTTCCTATATAAAGAAATATATGGATGTGTATATGTGTGTGTATGTGTATATATATATATATATATATATGTATGTATATGTATATATATATGTATGTACATACACACATATACACATATACATTTATATTCTCTTTAGCTATTTTCATACTGAAAAAGTTTCATAAGTTATGATGATCATTTTTCCATGTAGGAATGTAAATAGTTCAACTTTGATAAGTTACTTATAATTTCTTTTCCCTGTTTACCTTCTCATGCTTCTCTTGATCTGAATGTCAAATTTTCTATTCAACTCTGGGTTTTTTTTTTTTATCAAATATGCTTGAAAGCCCTCTATTCCATTGAATGACCATATTTTCCCCTGAAACATGATACTCAATTTTGCTGGGTAGGTGATTCTTGGTTTTAATCCCAGCTCCTTTGACCTCTGGAATATCATATTCCAAGCCCTGTGATCCCTCAGTGTAGAAGCTGCCAGATCCTGTTTTATCCTGATTGTGTTTCCACAATATTCAAATTGTTTCTTCTTAGCTGCTTGTAATATTTTCTCCTTGATCTGGGAATTCTGGAACCTGGTTATAATATTCCTAGGAGTTTTCTTTTTGGGATCTTTCTTCAAGAGGTAATTGGTAGATTCTTTCAACCTTTATTTTGCCCTCTGGTTCTAATACATGAGGGCAATTTTCCTTGAAAACTTCTTGAAGAATAATTTCTAGGTTCTTTCTTTGATCATGGCTTTCAAGGAGTCCAATAATTTTTAAATTCTCTCTCCTGGATCTATTTTCCAGGTCTGTGATTTTTCCAATGAGATATTTCACATTGCCTTCTATTCTTTCATTTATTTGGATCTGTTTAATAGAATATTGATTTCTCATAAAGCCACTGGCTTTCATTTGCTCCAATCTAATTCTGAAAGAATTATTCTCTTCAGTGAGCTTTTGAGAATCTTTTTCCATCTGGCAAATTTGGTTTTTTAAGGCATTCTTCTCATTGCCTTTTTGAGCCTCTTTTGCCATTTGAGTTAGTCTATTTTTGAGGTGTTATTTTCTTCAGTCAGGTTGTTGACTCTCTTTTCATGATTTTCTTGCGTCATTCTTATTTCTCTTCCCAATTTTTCTGCTACTTCTGTTATCTGCTTCTTAAGGTCCTCTCTGGCCTGCATTTGTATTTTCCTTTGAAGCTTTTGGTGCAGGAGTTCTGACTTCACTGTCTTCCTCCTGTTCCATGCTTTGGTCTTTTTTGCTCCCAAAACAGAAGTCTAATGTTGGATTTTTCTGTTTGTTTTCCTTCCTTTATCTGGTCATGTTGCCACTCAACTACTTGAATTTTGGGCTTTTTGCCACAGTAGGACTCTGCCACCAGACAGGGGAGCTTCTGTCCCAAATGCTGGGGTTTTTTCAGCTGCTGTAGTTATTAGTTGGGTGCACTCTCTGAAGCCTCCACATGCTCTGGCAAGCTGTTCACACACCCCAGCCCCTCCAGACCCCAATCCAGATCCAAAAAAGTTAAAGCAAGAATGATTACCCCTCAGACTGGTTGCTTGATCCCCCTACAGTCTGCAGGCCAGGACCTGAAGCTGCATTGTGCTGCTGGCTGTGCCAAGGTGTCTCAGCAGGTTCTTGCCCTGGGGGCAAAAGCCAATGTTTTCCCAACTACTAGTCCCAAAGTCCACAGTGCACTGACCTCTCATTTTGTCATTGGCATCTATGTGTTGATAGTTTTGGAAATGGCCACAGCTGCTGATGTTCTGGGGTCCCTCTAGTTGGCTGCTGGTCAGGCTTACCCTTGGGCTAAAATCTCACCTCCAGCTGGGATGGGGTCTGCTCCCAGAGCTGCTGCACTGGTCTTTCTCTGCCCGGCTGCTGGGCTGTCCTCTGTGCAAGGTTAGCTCCTCTGTGTTATTTTGTGGGTTCTGGAGCTCCAAAGTTTGTTCAGAGTTCCCTTTTACATGGATTGGGGAAGGTGGAAGCTGGAGCCACACAGTAGTCCTGTTTCTACTCCGCCATCTTGACTCTGCCTCCAATAATATTCTTTTTAACTGTTCCTACATGGTCTTACTTTTTAAATTCATATCATACTCAGATTTATGCCAATCTTTTTTATTAGTTACTTATAATTCTTATTATTAATAAGAATCTTAGACACACATTTTCTCTTGGCTCTTGCATGACAAATCTTCTAAGTTCAGGTTTTTTTTTTTTTTTAACATAGTCTTGAAAGTCTTTAAGTTTTCCCAGTGTCCATTTTTTTAAATTCAGGATAATGCTCAACTTTTCAGGGTGTGATATTTTCAGCTGGAGCCTCAGTTCTTTTGCTTTTCAGTTGTGTTCCAAGACCTGCTGTCCTTTAATGTGTTTGCTCCTAGGTCTTCTGTGATTCTAATTGTGGTACCATCATATTCAAACTGTTCTAATCCTGATGCTTTTAATAGTTTTCCCTTAAACTGGAGATTTCAAAATTTGACTCTGATATTCTTTAGTTTTCCTCATAGGATCTCTTTTAAGTGATGATTGATGGATTTTTTTTTTCTATTTCTACTTTCCCTACTTGTTCTAATGCTTCAGGACTATTTCATTCAATTATTTCTTGTTTTATCGTATTAAGATTCTTTTTTGATAATTACTTTCAGTAGTCCAATTATTTTTGTGTTTTATCTTCTTGATCTATTCTGCAAATCTATTGTTTTTCTTGTAAGATGTTTTACTTTCTCTTCTATTTTTTCATTATTCATATTTTGTTTGATCATTTCTTGATCTCTTATGATTTCATTGCCTTCACTTTGCCCAGTTCTAATTTTCAAGGTGTCATTTTTTCCCTTAAGATTCTGGATCTCCTTTTTCAGTTAGTTGACTTTCCTTTCATACCCTTCTGGTTTTTCTTGGATTATTATTGTTTTCTTTTTTTTAGCTTTTCCTCCCTCTGTGTCAATTGATTTTTAAAGTCTTTTTTTTAAAAGATTTTCTATAAGGGGTGGCTAGGTGAATAGAGCAGTGAATAGAGCACCAGCCCTGGAGTCAGGAGAACCTGAGTTCAAATCGTACCTTAGACACTTAATACTTACTAGTCATGTGACCTTGGGCAAATCACTTAACCCCAATTGCCCTCCCTTCCCTCCTCTAAATAAAAGCAAGCGAGAGAGAGAGAGAGAGAGAGAGAGAGAGAGAGAGAGAGAGAGAGAGAGAGAGATTTTTTTGGGCAGGTGACTATTTGACATTACTCTTTGGGGGTTTCTTTACTTCAATATCCTCCTATGAAGATAATCCTGGTCATCTCTATTCCCATAATATGTTTCTATGGTTGCATTCTTTCTCCTTTGCCTGTGCATTTTTGTGGTGATAGCTTAATTATTTGTAATCACCTCTAGCCCTGGGCTATGGGGGATGGTGCCTCTTACCCAAGATCTTCAATTTTTCCCTCTAGCCTGGAACCAAAGTCAAATCCCCATCCTCCTTTAATTGCCCACAGCCAGGTGCTTTCTACCCCACCCCACTGCTTCTGCACTCACTGGTGTGTGTTGGTTTCTTCTTGCCCCCTTCCCCCCACCTCTTTGTAGTACAGGTGGGTCTGGTGCTCCTGGTCAGCAGAAGTTCCTTCAATCTTCACAGGCTCAAACACTCAACTCCCCTCACTATCTGGGGGTGAAATTTCCAGTGGCTGGAACCAAGGCAGCCTCTCAAACCAACTAATCCCAGGGCTTGCTGCTTGTTGTTAAAGCAGAACCTAACCTGGAGGTGTTTACTTTTTATAGGGATCAAACCTTGTCCTTAGATTTTTCTTCAGATCTTCTCAATTTTTCCCAGGAAGACCCCACTTGTGCACCTGTTCTTATTTATCTCCACATACTTTGTTCACCCTAAGGTGCTATTTTAAATCTTATTTTTTTTGGGGGGGGGGATCTTGAGAGCTTGGAATTTTCTGACCTACTCTGTTATCTTCCCAGAATCTTCTCAAGTATAATTCTTAATGAGAGAATGGCTATCAACCAAAGAGAAGCCTTTGAGACACTTCTGAGAAAACAAACCCAGACACCAGACATAACCCAGAGAAGAGCAGAGTATTTGGCTCCTGAACACCAGATAAGTTCACAATCTCTCAAACAAGCCTGTTTCGTGAACTTTTTAAATATAGTGAAATGTCTATGGAGGATTGCTAATTTCACAATAAAGATTTATTTTAATTAAAGAGTTGCAGGCCCTTTCCTGTGGCCTCTGGGCTCCCTCTTAGTCCTTAGTCAAGGTCCCTTGCATAGCCTGAGGCAGAGCCAGGGGTGTAGGGACAGTCAACCCCTGGCATGGACCCCTGGCTTGCACTCCTGGGTTGGGACCATGGGGGATTCTCCTTCCACTTTATAGTCCTATATCTGCTGCTGAGACAGAAAGCTCTTTGCTGCTGGGAAACAGCCTTTCCTGGGCAGAAGGGCACCAGTGGGCAGAAGCAGGGATGACATCAATTACCCCTGCATTTATTTTTATTTTTTTAAAGCAATTGGGGTTAAGTAACTTGCTCAAGCTTACACGGCGAGTCATTATTTATGTGTGGGTGCTCATTTTCTGAGGCCGGATTTGATCCCGGGTCATCCCAACTCTGAGGCCAGCGCTCTTACTCACTGCGCCACCTAGCCGCCCCCTTGCATTTATTTATAGATGTGTAGGTCCAGGCCTCCCAGAGCAGAGTTGTGACAAGGCTATCCAGGCTAGAAATAGCCCAGATCTCCCTCAGAGGGCAGGCTTCCTGACAGGAAGAACAAGTAATAGTGGCCAACATTTTTATGGATTAAAAGCTCAGAAACCAAAATGGACATTTACAAACAAAGAAAACAAAGGCTGAGGATTCCCCAGCTCAGAGGGATATACCAATAGGCCTGGGGATGTTTGGCTTCCTTTGAAGAAGTAGGCTGGAGTGGGGACAAAGGTGACTCTCCAGGACCAGGCAGGTGCTGGCCTCTGGACTCTCCACTGGAGTCTGGGACTACCTCTCCTCTCTTTCCTTCCTGTGACTAGACCCAGCAGCACCTGGGCACACCAAGGTGGGGGAGGCAAGGGGAGAATTTAGGCTACCCCTTCACCCATGACTCAGGTTAGATATGACAGTACAATGGGCCTGTCCCCACGCCCCCTCCTTCCTCCTCCAGTAAGCCTCCAATCTATGGGCCAGTTTTCAGTCCCTTGGTCATTCAGGCTGCCCTTCCCCAAACATTCTCCAGTTTGCCAATGTCCTTCCTAATGTCAAAAGAAACATGGCCCCCAAAAGATTAGAGCATGTAGGGATGTAGTGGATAGAGGGTTGGAGTCAGGAAGATGAGTTCAAATTCGACCTCAGGCATTCTGCAGATGTGCAACCATGCAAATCTATAAAACAGGGAGAATAACAGCACTTACCTCCCAGTGTCATTGTAAGGCTCAAATGACAGAACATGCATAACTACTTGCTAAATCTTAAAGTACTATATGCATATGGAGGCTCTTAACTTGTTTCCCTCAGTTTCCCCATCTGTGAAATGGGGATAATAGCAGCATCCATTTTCCAGGCTTGTTGTAAAGATCTTCTGAAATAAAAATTGTAAAGTGCTTGGCACAGGACCTGGCACATAGAGAGCACCATATAAATGTGATGTATCATTATTAATAGTAATTGTCATTCATCCATCCAGGGCAGAGGCCCATAAGCTGAGTGCCCCTGTCACTCTGGGCACCAGAGGCACTAGTGGCACTGGAGGCACTGACAGCTCTGGTGGCACTGGCAGCACTGGTGGCACTGGAGACACAGGAGACACTGGTAGCACTAGTGGTACTGGGGGGAACTGGAGGCACTGGAAGCACTGGCAGCAATGGTGGCACTGGGAATACTGGAAGCACTGGCAACACTGGAAACACTGGAGGCACTGGCAGCAATGAAGGCACTGGAGGCACTGGGAGCACTGGCACTGGAGGCACTTACATTACTGGAGGCACTGGGGACACTGGCAGCACTGGCACTGACAGCACTGGCAGCACTGGAGGCATTTGGAGTACTCAGGACACTGGGAACACTGGTAACACTGGAGGCACTGGAGACACAAGAGATACTGGTGGCACTAGAGACACATGCAGCACTAGTAGTACTGGTGGTGCTGGTGGCACTGGAAGTACTGGAGACACTGGTGACCCTGGAGACACTGGAGGCACTGGAGGGCACTGGCACTGGAGGCACTGGTGGGACTGGCAGCACTGGAGGCATTGGGGGCACTGGAGGCACTGGCAGCACTGGGGGCACCAGGGGCACTGGCGACACTGAGGGCACTGGAGACACAGGAGACACTGGTGGCACTAGAAGCACTGGAGGCACTCTACTTCCAGTGGAGCCCATATCCCCATCAGTTTCCTCTTTTGGGGGAAGAAGCTGAACTCCCATATTTTTTTTAAATTTTAATTTGTTTATTTTTAGTTTACAAGATTCAATTCCATAGTTTCTTGAGTTTCAAATTTCCCTTCCCTCCCTCCCCCCACCCCCCACGATGGTATATAGTCCAGTATAGGATCTGCAAATGCTTTCACATTAGACATTAGTCAAGTTACAAAGGTGTATTGTAGTAGATGGGATAAAAAATGGTAAAGAAGACATAAAACCAAACAATGAAAAGAAAAAGATCAATTAGTTTGCTTCCATCAGGATTCAAGCTCAGTTCTTTCTAGTTATTTCCCTGGATGTAGGCATCTCTCTCCTTCATGAGTCTTTCGGGATTGACTTATATCACTGCATTGCTGAGAAGAGTCCAGTCTGTCATAGTTGGTCATCACACATATGTTGTGTCTGTGATTGTATGCAAATTTCTCCTGGTTCTACTCTTAGCATCAGTTTGTATAAGCCTCTCCAGGTAAATATGAAGTCCGTCTGCTCCTCATTTCTTATAGCACAATAGTATTCCATTACATGCATATACCACAACTTATTTAGCCATTCCCCAATTGATGGGCACCTTTTAAATTTCCAATTCTTTGCAACCACGAAAAGAGCCGCTATAAATATTTTTGTACATATGGGTCTTCCTCCCACTTCTATGATCTCTTTGGGATATAACCCTAGAAGTGGTATTGCTGGGTCAAAGTGTGTGAAATTATTTATAGCCCTTTGGGCATAATTCCAGATTGCTTTCCAGAATGGTTGGATAAGTTCAAAACTCCACCAGCAATGCATTCGTTGAACTCCCATATTTTCAATCCCTCCCACAGAAGACAAGTAGCTGAAAGAATTCATGCAAAATCATCCATATCCCTTAATTCCTGTTTTGAGAAAAGAAATATGGGGAAGCTTTCCTAGGTGGCCAGTCCCTATGCCCAGCCTGGGTCTCTTGTTTGATGTCAGTACCAGTGGCATGAAGCCACATACTGATCTGGTAAGACAGAGAATCTCTGTGTGGATCTCCATGGGAGGGGATGGTCTGAAGGAGGCATGAAAGAGAGGAGTGGAATGGGAAGGTATAATGGTGTGAATGATCAGGAGGAAGAAGACCAAAGAAAGGGGCAGTCACAAACCAGACCTAGATTGGAACCTTCAGACCAGGGGGCTTTGAGGGGTCAGGGCAACCAAGGGAGCACAAAGGCTGGCACTGGCCAAAGAGGTGACTTGCCCCCAATGGAAACCAAAGGGAATGGGCCACATGCTAATAATGCCCTGCATGCCACAGTAATGACAGGGCACAAAATTAGCCACCCTGACTTATCCCTTGCTTCAGACGGACACAACCTAGACATTACTTTCTAAATGGGGAAGCCCATTGGCAGGGTGAAGTCACATAGTCCAGTGGCTCATCCACCACAAAACAAAACAAAAACAAAGCCCATCACCTCCCAACCTCAGGTTCTCAGCCCCAACATTGGGAAGAGAAGGGAGCCTGCAAATTCTAGGCCAGGGAAGCTATCTCCAAGGCCTTGGTAAATTCCAGGAATTATCATGGAAGTGAGGATTAGTGACTGTGTGAAAGACAGAAGTTGTGATTACACTGGAGCCTGGGAGGCTTCGTCAAGCACAGGTCAGGGGAGGCTGAGCCTCGTTTCTTTGTGGACGTGGTTATTGGTGGGGGGTAGAGGAGGGGATCTGTTTACTTCAATTTTATGTTTATCATGCTCTTCTGGGGAGAACAAGTTCAGAAATATGGCATAAGAGATGGCACAACTAGGTGGATTCCAAATGACTAAAAGGGCTGGATCCAAAGGAGAATTATTAATGGTCCAAAGTCCGTTTGGAAGATGGTCTCTAGTGAAGTGTCTTGGGGATCTGTCTTTGTCCTTGTGCCTATTCATATTTTTAATCACTAAATTGGATACAGAATGGAAAAATTGATTACTGAATTTGCAAGGGACAAAATCTGGGAGGAATTGCTAACCCATTGTTACTATCCAAAATGGTAGAGGCAGCTAAGTGGTACAGTGAATAGACTTCTGGACCTAGAATCAGGAAGACCTGAATTTGAACCTGGTCTTAGTTATTGACTGTGTGACACTGAGCAAGCCACTTAATCATTCCCAGCCTCATGTTCCTCATCTGTAAAGTGAGGTAAGAGTTGATAGGCTTATATGTTCCTTACCGCTCTTAGTTTTTGTTCCTACATAGAATTTCATTAAAAAAAATATTTGGGGGTGGCTAGGTAGCGCAGTGAGTAGAGCACCGGCCCTGGAGTCAGAAGGACCTGAGTTCGGATCCGGTCTCAGACACTTAACACAAGCAAAAACAAAAACCTAGCCATGTGACCTTGGGCAAGTTACTTAACCCCAATTGCCCTCCAAAAAAAAAAAAAGAAAGAAAAGAAAAGAAAAGAAAAAGAAAAAATGTTTGGCCCAAAGGAATGAGATTAAGTTTAATAGGAAAAATGTAGTGTTTTATACTGTACCATTTATGAGCCACTTTACAGAGGGAAAGCACTAGAATTAAGGGGGTCAGAAGACTGCTCTTGGAAACTGAGACCTGGAGGAACCAGGGAAGCCAGGAGGGGGCTAAGGAAGAGGGAGAGGGTAAAAGTCAAGTTGGGAAAGGGAAGGTGGAGTATTCTTGGCCACCTAGAAGACAAACGATTTAAGGCCAAGCATTGCTTTGAACTGCAGAGACACCCAGGGTCCAGGCTGGGTGAAAGTTCTTCTGCCCTAAGTCTGGGGACAAATCCCTAACAGTTCTGGAGACAGAGGGCCAACCCTCACTCACACTGTGTGAGAGCAGGGATGCGCCTCTGTGGACCAGATATCATGGGTATGGATTGATTCCTTAATCAGTTAGCTACCTTTACCACCTCCTGCCCAGCTCCTCCTGCAAAAGGGGTAAAGGAGGCACTGGCATGAGATGCTTTTCTTCTTTTATCACTACTTACAGTGACCCAACTAAAAGCAGCTACTCTGGTTTTAAACCAAGCTTCCTCCCTTTTAGAGCATAAACTTTCAGAGCATAAACTCTTTATGTCTTTTGCTTAAGGCCAAATGCCTTGTAAATAGTGGGAAGGAGGGAAGGAAGGGAGGAAGGAAGGAAGGCAGGAAGGAAGGAAAGAAGGAAGGAAGGAAGGAAAGAAGGAAGGAAAGAAGGAAGGAAGGAAATAAGGAAGGAAAGAAGGAAGAAATGAAAGAAGGAAGAAAGGAGGGAGGGAGAAATGGATAAGAGGAAGGAAGGAATGAATAAGGGGGAGGGATGGATGAAAGGAAGGAGCAATGATGGGAGGAAGAAAGAAAGAAAAGAAAGAAGTAAAGAGAGCAGCATACACGGATTACCAAGGGGTCTGTGTTCATGTCTAAGGAAGACTTATTTTTTTCTCAATATGCATAGTTGTGTGTGTGTATGTGTGTGTGTGTGTGTGTGTGTGTGTGTGTGTGTGTGTGTGTGTGTGACCAAACACTGTCCTGCCTGTTCCATGAGAGCTGACTGGAAGCTATCTTAAGAGAATTGTTGAAAGCTGCCTTTTCTCTCCCTCTTGGTCTCTGGAGGATTTTCTGAACCCTGGGAAACTGTCTTGTTTATCAGCTTGGCCTCTGTCTCCTGGGTTTTTCTCTCTGAGTCAGGAAGTTGGGGGGTGCTGACCCTGTATCTGGAAGGCTCCCAAAGCAGAGTAAAGGTGGTCCCTTACAAACAATCCCAAGCTTCTGAGCTTGTCCCCGCTTTTCAGGGGCCAGATCCCTAAATGTGCCCCTGCCTCTTTTTCTCACAGCTGTGAGCTGCCTGGCTCTTCCCAAGTCTCTCTACAGCTTCTTTCTTATGAAATAAAGATGAGTGTGCTTTGCTTAATTGGATTCCAGTTATTCTGCTGCAGAGAGGCTGACTCATCACCCTGGACCCTGTTTACACAACCTTCTATGTTCAACACCATCTCTGAGGACCTCCCACCCCTTCAGAAATCTCTGAGCCAGGCCTGCTACCCTTTCCCATAGTCTCAATGGTGACCCTTTGCTACCAATGAAAGAAAGAAAAATAACATTATGAAAAACAACATGACTTCCGATGAGCAAGGGAAGCCACACATTCCAAAGGCCACAGAAATCAGCCTTCCAGGCCTTTGGGTGCCTGCCTTTAACAGAAAGATGAAGGAGATGGGGAAGGGCTATCAAATAATCAGAAAGTTGAATTTTCACCTTCAATTCACCAAATCTGACAGCATGGATCCTGCTCCCTCCCCATAGAGAGTTGCTTCCATCAGGGATTACCCTGGACCATAATTTCTCAATCTTTAATGCTTTAGGGCTATCCTAACACCCTCCCCCATTCAGAGAAGCTCTTTCCTTCCTCTGTACTCTTTATCATTCATTTAGCATTCATCTATTACTATTTGTCCTTCTCTCCTCTAGTATCTCAGCATGGGATAGAGTTGATCCCAACTTCTGGAACATCACACCCTGGGGCCCACTGGGACTTTTCTATTAGACTTGATGTTAAACCTTCCATTAGGTATTATCTTCCCCATTAGAATGTGAGCTCCTTGAAAACAGGAGCTTTTCTATTTGTACTCCCACCATTCAGTGCATAGTAATGATCTACAAATGATCATCCATCCATTCATTCATGTCAGTGAAACTCAAGGTCCTTAGATGCTCCCAAGCTGGAAAGATTTTGAACACAGATCTATATGTAACTATTGTCCCAAGACCTGCCCAGCTGAGGTCACTGGGGCCTATCACTGAAGGGCTTGTCACCAGGAGATTACCACATCAATTTTTTTGACCACACAAATTCAAGATGACTTTCCACAAAACCATGTCGGTGTTGCCATGGGCCTTGTTCTCAGTTTTCCAAATAGAACCAAAGATTCAATCCTACTTTCCAAACCTTGCTGAAGTGCCTGGGGGCAGATGATGCATAGACCAAGTGCTAAGGAAATAGCAGTTTTTCACAGGTCAAAGTCAGTCATGCTTCTGAAAGTCATTTACAATTTTTAGACAATTAAGAAGGACCAGCATTCCACAAATACATTTGTAAGAGGCTCCTTGGTGCTCCTACTGGACAGGTGGCCTGAAAGATCTTTGGGGAGCCTAGCTCTTCCAAGAGACACCCTAACAGTTTTAAGAGGGTACCAGATGGAAGCATTATCAAGGGAAAGAAAGACAAACACTCATAAGTTCCTCCATTCAGACCAGGATGGCCCAAGAAGGTAGCCGGAAGACAAAAAGCACACCAGGGAAGGTGAACTAGCCTTCTCCCAAGTCTAGAACCCTTCTTCACCTGCTGCTGAAGTTCCACAAGGCTCAGGTCTCTTCACACAACCTTTTTTGTTTCCCCCCAGACAGTACCCTCTCTCACAATCTTTTCCCTTGAGATCCTTTTCTTTTACCCTTCACATTTTTTACTTTTGAAACATATATTTGCACCTTTTTCAAGGCCCCCAGTGATCATAAGGTCAAGGATAGGCAATGTATAATCTTTCATTCCCATTGTTATATACAGGGTCTTGGAAACAGTAGGTGACCAATAAATGTCTATTCAGTGATGGTGACTGAAACCTCACATTGTTATGGTATGAGTTTCTGTGGCCAAGAACCTCTTTAGGTGTATTCTTGGGGGCTTCAGCTTTCACAACATGTTTTCCCTTTTGGTCCTGCCCAGAACACAGAGGAAGGGATCACTTGTTAAGGCTTTATAGATGCTGAAGAAACAGGAAAGCCAAGAAGATGAAGAATACTGTCCCAGACTGGGTGGAAACCAATTAACTTCAGGGGAGGAAGGGCATGATGGCTATTCAAAAGAAGGCCTGAGTCTCATTTTCACCTTCCAGACTTGCCCAGTTGGAAATATGCTAAAGAGAGTTGGCTCCTCCTTCCTCTTCTCAAGATTTTAAAAGGATTAGTTCAGATGCTGCTGCCCAGGTCACTCTCCTCCAAGTGAGGGTGAGGTGTGTGTGTTTTGGGTGAGTTCTTTTCTATATTCTGGCTACAGAAGGCTAGGGGAGGCAATTTAGACAGAAGATGTAGGGAGTTGGGGAGGTAACTAGGGCAAAAGGCATCTGTTCTACTTCCCTAGTCTGAAGACACAGCCCAGGCAGGAACTGGACAGGGTGGGATGGGGAGGGCTTGGAAAGAGAATACTTATCCTCTGGGTCTGTAGTAGACCCTGGAAAGAGAATACTTATCCTCTGGGTCTGTAGTAGAGCCTGGGGGGATAGTCCAGATAGGAGCTGGGAAGAGGCATCAACTCAGCACCCAGCACTCAGATGCCAAGGAGACACTGATATGCAGAAAGCTCATCTGTCTCCAGCAGAGTTCCTGGTGTGATTGCTCTTGGAATAATGGAAAGAGGACTGATTCTGGGGTCTGGAGACTTGTCTTCCAGCATGGGACTTTGGCCAAGTCATTTGCTATTTCTGGGTCTCAGTTTCCTCACCTTTTAAATTAGGTGGCTGAGCAGTGCCTGGCATACAGGAGGCACTCTATAAATCCTTGACTATGTGACTAAACAGCTGCTTAGATCACTTGTGGCTCTAAAAGCCAATTTGTCTAGCACATGTGCAAATAATAGCATTCATAGATGTGTCAAGGCTTGCCAATGCTTGCATGTACTGTCTCATTTGACCGTCAGCAAGGAGGTACTTTTACTGTCTCCATTTTACAGATGAAAAAAATGGAGGCCCAGAGAGGTCAAAGGACTTGTGAGCTGGACTCAAGTCTTCCTAAATTCGGGATTCAGTGCTCTGTACACTGTAACACCTGGCTGTCTAAATAACATTCATTCTCTCCATAGTAATATAAAGCATAGTATAATACAAGATGGTATAATATATAATCTATGTAAAATGTATCAGTGTATAGATATATTTATATATCCGAGTATCAATGTATCTATGTAACTAAGTATGCATCTATGTATGTCTGTATGAATGTATTTATCATCTGTATATCATCTATCTATCTATCTATCTATCCTGTCTATGTATCTATCTATATATCGATGTATCTGTGTAACTATGTATCTATGTGTCTATGTATCTATGTATCTATATATCTATGTATCTATTTATGTATCAATATAACTATGTATCTATGTTTCTATGTATTTGTATAACTATGTATCTGTATAACTAATCTATATATCTATATAACTGTATCTATCTATATATCTGTATAACTATGTATCTATGTATCTGTATAAATATGTATCTATGTATCTATATGTCTATGTATCTATGTATGTATCTATCCATCTATCTATCTATCTATCTATCTATCTATCTATCTATCTATCTATCTATCATCTATCCTGTCTATCTAAGTATCTACATAACTACATATCTATGTATCTGTATAACTATGTATCTATGTATCTACCTATCTACCTATCTACCATCTATCCATCCATTTTTCCATCCCCTCCTTTGGGCCATGCTGCCTGTTCCCATTATTTCTTGGAATTTGGAAAACAGTGACCTACTTACAACAAGCCATTCCCTCTGGGGGACAAACTCCATCATTGTTCCCATTTTAGCAAGGATACATGCCCCAAAGGACAGTGACAGAAGCAGAAGAAATGGGATGAGGCATGAGCAGGGAAATGTCATCTCGCCCCATGTTGAAGAAGGGGATGTTACAATTTATGTAATAGCATATGGGAATGGAGTCCTTGGGATGGCTGAGTTGATCAAATATTGTACTTGGAGTCAGGAGGATCTAGGTTCAAAACTTTGAACTGACACTTGCTGTGTTACCACGTGACTGAGCAAGCCACAACTCTACAAACCCATTTTCCTCATTTGTATCATGAGACAACAATGCCTGTAAGGCTTAGCTCATTCATTTCTTGTGAGACTTAAATGTTATAATTGATAACTGTGTAAGCTTGGAAGTCCCAAAGTAATTTCAATTATTACTGATGATCTCTAAATTATCTTACAACTCAGGGCATAGAGAAAAACTGGATATCTGAGTGGGAGGGGCCTTATTACCCCTCATCACTGCAGGAGAATCACCTTCTCACCATCCCCAAATGAATGGTCATCTGGCCTGTGCTTGAGGAGCTCCACTGATGGGGACCCCAGTGCCTCTAATGCATGTGTGCTAATTAGGACCTTACCCTGACACAGAAATGGAATCTTCCTCTTCACAGCTTTTTCCCACAGGTGTTACACTTCTTGAATAGGCTGGTATCCTGGTCCCCCTCAAAGGTCTCTAAGTGCCTGCCCAGCTCTCATCACCAATGCCTATGACTCTGTTTAATTTTCACTTTCTGTAAAGCTCTAAGTCAATACATGCCTGATATTACAACCCATAGAATGTTCTAAATGCATCCACATAGTCAATAACCCTAAGACCCTGAACTGCCTAGTAGGAAAGCAAGAAAAAAAAATAACTTAAATGAAAGAGAGCTGGTCCTGGGCCCTGCCTAACACCATAAGGAAAGCATCAAAAAGGAAAAATGTACTGTTTGGGCTGTTGGCTGCTTGTCTTTTCACTAGAAGGGGGAAGAGAAGGGCAGAAATGTAAATGCTTACTATGTGTCAGGTATTGTGCTAAGTGCAAACATGGTAGAAAGTAATGGGCTTGAAGCCAGAGGCCCTGGTCCGAACTCTGCTCCATCCCTGATGTCATGAGGGATCCTGCTCAAATCCCTTCCCCTCTTTGGGCCTCCTCTTTCCCAGCTGCAAAGTGAAGTCATCAGGCATGATGTATCTAGCTGTTTCTGCCAGGTCAATGTGACTCAGTAAGCTCTGAGATGTAGCCAGTGGGGTGGTTTTTTATCTGGTGGGGAAGGGGGACAGCTTTTGTTTTCCTCAGGTTTCCTCCTGTGGTGATTGATGTAGTATTCTGGCTTAGGTTTGGCATGGCCCAACATAAACTTTCTGGGATTGGACCCTGTGGTCACCAGTGTGTCTTCCTTAATATGTAAAATGACTCTCTCTCCAGCAGGAATCCAACTAAACATTTCATATAACAATCCATTGATAACAGCTAGAGAAGAGGGAAGCACATCTGTCTTCTCTGACATTGAATGGGGAGGATCTCCAGTTCCCATGAGGCTGTTTCCTGGCCCTGTGTAGGCAAACACTCCAGTGATTATTTCAAACAAAAGACTTCCTCTGATCATGGTCGCTGGAGACCCATGGAGCCAAACTTCTCCTGGGGGTGTAACATCAGGGCTGACTGAGTCAGAGTGCTAGCAGAAACTGGCCAGAGGATGGGGGACAGTGGGAACCTTGGCAATGAACCTCCTTCAATTCCCCTCCTGGAATAGTCTTGAAAGGTTGCACAGCTGATAAAGACCTCTCTTGCTCCAAGAGGCCAACTCAGGAATAAGGCAGTTCTTCATTTGGCCAGAAACAACTTTTCCTCCCCCTCCCTCATCAGTGCATTTATTTTTACCTCTCCCAAGGAATGTCTGAGAGCACTGGGGCACTTTGGGTCCAGCTTGCTCAACTTTGGTCTGGTGCTAGATGCATTGCCCTCACCATAACTACTGGATTAAAGGATGGAAAGCTGCTATGTCTCTGGTGAAGGGAGAGGTTCCCTGTCCCATGTCTGAATAGAGAATGGACCTGGAATTTCATTGACACAGGGACCTCTGGGGTCAGGAAATTCCTTCTGTTGGCCTACATTAGCATCCATCCCTCTGTGCCTAGGGCCTTCTCACCCAGGAGCATCCTGCTACCCCTACTTCCTTACATGAACTGTTTCTCATGGAATATCCTGCTATATCCCCCTTAGGCTTATCCCCCCTTCTCTATTTGCTGGAGCCCCCATCTTGTGGAGGGGCCCAGGCCAGCCTCCCTTCCTTCCCCTTGAGGCCTTGTTCCTGACTTTTTGGACCTCAAAACCATTCCCCCATTCCAGACCCACCCTCTTCCTCCACCCTCATCCCCAGCTTAGAATGGAGGCTCCTTGAAGGGAGGGACCATCTCCCTTTTTGCTTGCATTTATTGTGTATCTGTAGCTCCAGTGCTCAGCACAACGTCTGGCATACTGTAAGCACCAAATAGTTGGGTTTTATCCATTTTTCCTTCCTCTTGTGAATTCCTTCTCATTCTTGGATGTGGTTCACTGTCTATCTAAAGTGCATGCCCAAGATTACACCTGCTCTCATGTGTGTGATACACACACACACACTCACATGCAAACACACATGCACACACGCATGCACATGCATATACATGCACATGTGCATGATGATTTGCTTGGGTTTTTCTTTTTCCTTTTCTTTTGTCTTTTGGTTCTGCTCTAGGCATCAATGCAGTGAATCTACAATCAGGTACATCCCATGAAAGACCATCAAAAACAGGGTTTCCATCCTCCACCTTTCTCTCCATTCTTTTCTTTTTCTTTCACAATAGAAAGAATGTGTGGTACATATCAGAGGAGTTTTACAAAAAGGAGATGTCCCCAAATGGTATCAGGGTTAGGAGACAGTGTGTGGGACTGGTTTGGGATAGAAGAAGCCCAGCTCAGACTGAACAAAGGGAAGGGATCTTGAGCTGCAGAGATTTTCTGTATCTGCTCAAGGCCTGCAATTACCTTGGCACCTTGTCTGTGACTGCCTGGGCAGGAGGGGAACATCTTGGGCAGCCTCTCTGTTGTGCTCCAGGTATCTTCTCTGACCACCTATAAGGCCCAGCAGTAATCTCACTCCCACCCAGATACCTTCCAAGTTCTCCCCCTTTCCCTGCTTTTCATTTACAAACACAGTTGCCTGATACCCTGGGGCTTCTCTACCCCAAGGCTGAACTCCTATTGACAATGCTAATATACCTGATGGCTGAACTCCTATTGACAATGCTAATATACCTGATCTCATTCCATCACAACTTTCCTATTACAGACTGTCACTATTCATACCCCCTTCTCCATCTGCCAGTGACAAATTTTTGTTAAATAACCTCAAACAGGCCCTCACTGCTGCAAAGCAATCCCTCCTATACCTTTATAATTGACTTACTATCTCACTCTCCAGCAGCCTTTTCTCCCTCCTCAAACCTCCTGTGGTTTTTCTTTCCTCTACCTTCTCAGCTGAGGATCTTACTTCATATTTCAGTGGGAAAAAATGGAGGCCATCCACAGAGAGCTCCATCTTATCCTTTTCTCCTTATATTACATCACCTAGATGCCATCTGTTACTATTTCCTGTTTCATTTCTTTCTCACATCAAGAATTGGCCCTTCTCTTTGCCAATCTGGCCTCCTCTACCTGTACAAACAGTTCCATTCCATCCCACTTTCTCTGACAGATCCTCCTATCAACCCTATTCTCTCATTTATCCTCAAGCTATCTTTGTCTCCTGACTCCTTCCCTACTGCCCACAAACACAATCAGGTCTCCCTCATCCCTACATCTCTGCTAGCTCTCACCCAATAGCTCAACTTCCTTTGGGGGCTAACCCCTTCAAGCAGGGTCTCTAAAATAGGTGCCTCCATTTACGTTCCATTCACTTTCTTCTTAACTCTGCAGTTTGACCTCCCACCTCTCCATTCAACTCAAATTGTTCTCTCCAAAGTTACCACCATGGATCATAATAGTTTTTTCTCAATCCTCACCCTTTTGGACCTATCTGCAGCCTTTGACACTGTTGATTATTCTCTTCTCCTGGGCACTCACTTCTTTAGAGATTTGCACGACATTTGCTCCCTCCTGGTTCTCTCCCTAGCAGACTGCTGCTTCTCACTCTTTTCAGTAGAATCTCCAAGGTTATACCCACTAAATCTATGCATCTCCCAAGACTTTGTCCTGGACATTCCTCCCTCCTCCCTCTCTACTATTTTGTTTGTTATCTTGAGAAATCCCATGGTTTCAATGACCATTTCTATGCAGATGACTCTTTGCCCTAATCTCTCTCTGCTTTTCCATTTGCATGTCTCCAGCTGCCTATTGGACATCTCAAGATGGATGACCCCCAGACATCTTAAATCCAATACCTCCAAAACTTAATTATCTTTCCAAATCCTCCTCCCTTCAAAATTCCCTTTTGACTGCCAAGGATACCATTACCCTCCTAGTTACTCAGACTTCCTTAACACTTAATCTAGGTGTTATCCTAAATTCTCCATTGTCTTTTACCCACCCTCCCATTTAATCATTTGTCCACTCGTGCCAATAACATCCCTTGAGTATATCTCCTCTCCTCTGGCATTGCTGCAGGCCCTTATCACCTCACACCTAGGACATTTCAATAGCCTGCTCTTGGTTCTGTCTGTTTTCAGTCCATCCCTCATTCAACTGTCAAACTGATCTTCTCAAATCTCAGGTCTGATCAAATCACACATTCTTTTTTCCCTCCTCCCCAATCCCACTCCCATTCAATGAACTCCAATGGCTCCCTAAAATCTCTAGAGTCATATAAAATCCTCTGGCATTCAAAGGCAACCATAATCTGGCCCCTTCCCTACCTTTCTGGTCACCCTTTTATTACCCACCCCCCCCCACCCTATTCCTACCAGTTATTCTGTGATCCAGTGACACTGACCGCTTGGCTCTTCCCAAGAAGACATTTCATCTTCAACTCTGAGCATTTTCACTGGCTGTCCCCATGCTTGGAGTGCACTGACTCATCTTCTCCCATCTCCAGCTCCCCTGTCTCACTTCATGCCTCAGATAAATTCTTACCTTCTGCAAGAAGGTTTTCATGAGCCAAAAGAAGCTAGGAAACACAGTGGTTAGAGCACCGGGCCTGGAGTTGATTTCAAATCTGGCCTCAAATATTTACTAACTGTGTCGACCCTGGGAAAGAATTTACCTCTTTCTGACTTAGTTTTCTCAACTCTAAAATAGGCTCCTACCTCCCAGGGTGGTCGTGAGGATAAGAAGACACAATATTTGTAAAGTACTTGGCACAGCCTGGCACTTAGTAGGTGCTCAATAAAAGCTCATTCCCCACCCCTACCGCCTTCCTTATTCCCTTTAGTGCTAGTACGTCTCCTCTGAGATTAGCTCCAATTTATCCTGCCTCTATCTTGCTTGTATTTGGTTGGCTGGATGTTGTTTCCCCCATTAAAATGTGAGCTCTTTGAGATCAGAGATTCCTTCTGGGGCACCCCTTCCCTTCTTTTTATCTCCAATGCTTAGCTGGAGCCATAGCAGCTGCTCCAGCATTGGTGATTGGCTTGGCAGACTCACTGGAGACTGAATTGGAAGTAGCAGCCTCTCCCAAGATGTCCAGTTTCCATAATATTTGCATATTCCACAAGGGACAAGAAACATGAGCAAGGTTCACCTGGAACTAAAAAGTGGCTAGCAAGGGAGAGAGAATCTGGGTTCTTTGCTAATTTATTCTTACTCACTCTCCTCAGAAACAATCTCAAGCCTTCTCTTTCCTCCTTAAAGCCTCCCATTCCTCCTCTTCCTCCTCATCCTCTTCCTCCTCTTCATCCTCCCCTTCCAAGTCTTCCAGACAGAGACCTGGTCTTTCACTTGACTGGGAAAATTGAGGTTGTTCTTTATGACTCCTTTCTCCATTCTCTTCATTTCAAAACCCTATGACATTACCTCCTCCTTTCTCCCTCTTCACTCTGGTTTCAGACAAGGAGGTGGGCCTCCTCCTGGTCTCTGTGTCTTATCCTGGTCTCTCCTAGTCTCTCCTTGGTCTCATTCCCTCCTGTCTTCCCCAGGAGATTTCTGTTCCCTCTCCTTCATCATTAATTCTGTACTCTAGGTCTCAGCAAAGCAAGTGCTTGGAGACAACTATCAGGACTGCTTGCCCATTTTCTTCTCTCTTATAGGAAACATTCTCAATTTCCTTCCATTAATAATTGTAGTGTATTTTCTAGTCTCCTATCCATCCTGGTTCTCTTCCGGTGAATATACCTCAGTTTGTCAAAATACAATATGTCATCGAGGACTAAAAGATGTGTCTTAAAGGATCACAGCCTCCCACCCCTCTCTTTTTGTCACCTCCCTTTCTGTGACTGTGCTTAAATTAAGTCACCCCAAAACCACAGTCAGTATCATAGGAACAGCAGAATCCTTAGCAATCCAACACCTAAATTAGGACTAGGGGAGAAGGCTGTTTTAGTACTTGCAGAAAGAAGTCATTCATGGTATTTTCAGTAGGATTACCCATCTCCAAATGGAGAACATCCCATTCTCAGACCCCAAGATGTTCTCTTGGAAACTGGGCAGGACTTGTTTCCTGTCTTAGGGTTCAGGTCCCAGAGAAGTGGCTGCAGTTGGCATTTTTGTGCCTCCCAACAAGATGGAATACTGAGAGTCTTCAGAAGACTGTAGCTAAGGGGATCCCAGCTGGGTTTTTGTTCTAAACAGAACATGACAGGGGAAGATGGCATGCAATGAATACTAGGCCAGAACAGCCTTGAGCCTGACACATTCAGTTTGTTGGGTTTTTTGATCTAACCTTCCTTAGAAAAACCACATTTTTCTACCTCTGAGGATGACAACAGTAACTGCATCACTAACTTTATTTGACACTTTGATATTTATAAAGTGATTTGCATATATTGGGTCCTCCCTTCTTTTTTTTTTTTTGCTTTTTTTTTGGAGGGAAATTGGGGTTAAGTGTCTTGCCCAAGGTCACACAGCTAGTTTTTGTGTTAAATGTCTGAGGCTGGATCCAAACCCAGGTCCTCCTGACTCCAGGGCCTGTGCACTATTCACTGTGCCACCTAGCCACCCCAGTAGGTCCCCTTTTTGCAGAGGAGGAAATTGAGGGTGAGAAAGGTTAGGTGACTTTCCCAGGGTCACTTAGCTTCTAAAGAGCTAAGGCAGAGTTTGAACACAGTTCTGTACCCAATCTGAGTCCAGATTTCTCTCCCTAAGCTACCCAGCTGGTCTTTGGGGGGAGAGAAACCAGGAAGGAGACCTTACTACACACAAGAAGGCCACACTTCCGTGTTTCCATGACAACAGTGGGAACAAGAGAAAATGGGAAGAAGACCCTATGAAGGCAGCATTTGTTAGAACAAGATCACTGATCTGGGAGCCAGGAAAACTTCAGGTCCCACTTCAGATCCTGCTGACCAAGAGGGCCCTTTTGGGCAAGTTCTTTTATCCCTCTAGGGTTTAGTTTCCTCCTGGATAATCATCCTTGTACTACCAATCTTACAGACTCAGTGTGAGGAGCCCAAAGTACTTTGGAAATGGGAGTTCTTAAGATTCCTGCTGTGAAACCACCAACCTGTTGGAGAGTCAGGAACTAGCTGAAGATGGGCCTGACTGTGGGGAATGAGCCTGGGGAGGAGGAAACTTACAGTGGGTGTTCTGGAAGAATTGGTGGAGTTTGCAACTGGTGCAGAGTTGAAAAAGCACCAAAAAAGAAGGTTCTTCTGGCAAGATGGCATTGGAACAATAGATTTACCTAAAACTTTCATTAAGCACTTGCTACATGCCATGAACTGTGCTAAGTTCTGAGAATACAAATAGAAATCAAAAGAGAGAGTTTGCCTTCAAGGAGCTTATATTCTAATGGGTTAGAGTGACTGTTCCTTCACAAAACAACACCTGGTATCACTTCCTGATGACTTAACCTACTTAAGGACGAATGGAGAAAGGACCAAAGCAGAACAGTAAAAGAAACAATACAACGGCCTTGTTTCCTTCTGAAGACAAGAAGTTGCTGGACATTTTGGAGATCTCCAGGAAGAGTCAAAGTGTCCAGTAGAGTCCAAATTCCACCCAACTTCTGACCAAGTCTAGGCTACAGGTGTAGATGCCATCCCATCAAACCCTCTAATTTTGGGCAGATAAGATCTGAGTTAATAACGGGAATTTCTCAAAGACAATAGTGGCTGAGCCTATAAATCAGACCAGGTAGGTCTTCTGGCCTTAGATTCAAAGGTTTTTCCATTTTATTATACTGCCTTTGTGAATAAGATGCTCTGCATAATAGACAATATAGAGAGATGAGGGGGAGGATGGTGGATGGCCATTCACCTAGGCAGAATGGACCTGATCCTTAACATTTTTATCATTTACTTGACTGGAGGCCCCATGTGGCTTCTGGAATATGGCAGTCAGCTGTGGCCACCAGATTTCTGGAAGTGCATTGATGAGCTAGAGTGTATCCAGCTTGAGGGGAACTACCTCAGTGTCATGGGCTCTGTAGGGATCAGCTGGAGGAACAGGGACCTTAAACCTGGAAAAGAGAAGAAGCAAAGGATCTAGGAGAACTGCTTCTGGAGGACCTGCCACTTGGTTGAGGGATTAAATGTGTTCGGTTTATTCCCTGCCAATCAGGAGCAATGGGGAAAGTCATAGAGGCCAATTTTGGCTTGATTTCAGGGAAAGCGCTCTAATATTCCCATCTCTTAAAGTAGAATCGACTGCTTTGGGAGAGGAGGTGGTAAGATCCTGTAGGCTTGGAGATCCCCAAACAAAAGCTCAGTGGTCCCTCACTGGATTAAATGAGAACACATTTCCCCGGCACATAGTATTGACATATAAATGCTAGTTATTAGTATTATTTTTAGACAAATTCTGTGGTCCTTTCTAACTCTGTAATTTCACAGTAAAAAATACAGGGTCCTTACTAAACATACCTCAGAATCTCACTTTAAAACCAGGATGAAAGAATGTCCAGTGCACCAATATATGTACTATAGCCCAAACCAATAGGAAACCTTGGAGTTTGCACATCAACCAAGGAGATAGCTACTTGCAGCCCCAGGACATCTCCTCAGGTATTTCTTACATCCAAGCAGAGTAATAAGCT